>QNUK01000553.1:0-417783 GCA_013621035.1 Clarias magur | reverse complement strand
TGTGGTGATGTGAAGTGTTTTCTAAGGTTGTATCTAGAGCATATGTCACAAAACTGTGACAGTGTTCGATGGACCATAGGACCTAGATAAGATGACCACCATGTCTTTTGGATTCTTCTTATTACTTCTCCTCTTGCTACGTGATCGTTACCATGAGCTTGCTTTATCAAGGTTATGAAAAAACTTTGTGGAGCTACAAAATGCCCATCTGCACTTCGCCACACGTTAGTATCATTATCTTTTGTTGCTCCTCTTGCTAACCATTTTCGAATCTCTTCACCTGATGCTGCTGCCTGCATGTCTGCTAGTGAGGATAAGTCTGGTGCTGGGGGTGCATAATCTTCTGGTATAAGTACTAATCTTTCTTCAGATTCTGGACTTGAAATTGAGCTTGAACTTGAGCTTGAGCCTGAACTTGTGTTTGAACTTGAGCTTGAACTTGAGCTTGAGCTTGAACTTGGCCCTTCATCAGGGTTAACACTTGACTCTGGTGAACTTGGTTCATTGTCTGTTTGTGCTGCGGATTCTGGCATCATGTTTGCCTTTCTTAGCTGCTTCATCTGCTGCTTCATTTCCGTCACTAACAAATGTACCATCTTTCTTATGTGCTGCGCATTTTACTATAGCTAATCTGGATGGTAGTTTGATTGCACCTAGCAAGTCTGAAATTGCTTCTCCATGTACTACTGGTGTTCCGTCTGCTCTTTTGTAACCTCTTTGTGCCCATATCGGGCCGTACAAATTGCATATTCCATATGCATATGCTGAGTCAGTGTATATCATACATGCTTTTTCTTCTGCTAGTTTACAAGCGCCTGTCAAAGCGATTAACTCAGCTAGCTGGGCTGAACAGGGTTGTGGCACATGTTCAGCTTGTACTACTTTGAAGGCTTTCCCATCTATGTCTGGTGTTACTATTGCATAGCCTGCTTTATTGCTATCCCCATCTCTAAAGCATGACCCATCTACAAAGAACATACAATCTGGGTGTGACAGAGGTTAATTCTCTAAATCTTGACGTGTCTTTAGATGTTCCAATCTGCTGGATTTACTGTCTGACACCTTCGTATGGTCAATTCAGGTGCAGAGAGTATTACATCATATCCTGTTCTTCTAGCATTTGTAATTACAAACGATGGGCTAGTCAGGAGTGCATGCAATGCGTGGGTGGTTTACAGCACAATAGGATGTCCCATAGTAATTGATGAGGCTTTTTGATAAGCAAAGGCAGCAGCTGCCACACCTCGGTAGCAGGGTGGCATGCCTTTTTCAATATTATCGAGTGCTGTACTATAATAAGCAATTGGTTGCTTACTAGGCCCTTGTTGTTGAGTCAGAACCCCTGTGGCAAAACCTCCACGCTCTGAGACATACAAATGGAATGGCTTATTATACTCTGGACTAGCAAGTGCTGGTGCTGTACAGAGTTCTCCGTTTAGCTGTTCAAACGCTTCTAGTGCTTCAGGTGTCCATTCTAACACTGCACTATTCTTTGTTTGTCCAGCTACTTTCACTATTGCTCTCAAGGGTGGAGTTTTTAGTGCAAAGTCACAAATCCAGTCCCTACTAAATCCTACCATGCCTAGAAAAGATAGCATTTCCTTAACAATTCGTGGTTTAGGAGCTTTCATTATTGCTTCTATGTGTTCAGGAGATATATGCCTAGATGTTCCTTCCAACACTCTGCCTAGATATTCTACCTTCTGTTTACAGAATTGCAACTTTTCTCTGCTAACTTTATGTCCATTCTCAGCTAATACTGTCAAAACTCTTAACGAATTTCGCATTGCTCTTTTGTTGGGCTACAAATCAGTCGGTCATCGCAGTACTGGATCATAGTACTTTCGATATTTAAGGAGGCTAGATCTTGAGTTAATACTCGGTTAAATATTGACGGACTTTCACAGTAACCCTGTGGTAAACGATTGTAAGTCAGATGTCGTCCTTCCTATGTAAAGGCAAACAAGTATTGTGATGCTGGATCTAGTGGAATGCTAAAGAATGCTGAACATAAGTCTATGACAGTGTACCATTGTGTATCTTCTGGTATATTGGACAACAATGTGTGTGGATCAGGCACTATAGGCAATTCTGCTTCTACAATTTGATTTATAGCACATAAATCATGCACCAGTCTCCATTTGTCTGAGTTGGGCTTCCTGACAGGAAATATAGGAGTGTTACAAGGACTTTTAGTAGGAGTTAATACTCCAGCTTCCAATAAGCCATCTATAGTAGGTTTAATCCCTGCTACAGCTTGAGGTGTCAATGGATATTGTCTTTGGTAAGGCAATGTTGCATTTGGTCTTATTTTTATTAAGGCTTGTCCTCCAGACATAGCTAATCCTACATCTGTTGAATGTCTTGTCCATAATTTTTCTGGAATTGTTTTCAGCAGTTCCTCCTCTAATGCAGATTCCTTTTCATCTATCTGCTCTACCATCTTAACTGACATTTGTGTGTGCGATGACAACGGAGTGTTACACATCCCCCTCTGAGGGTGTGTTGACAACGTCATGTTCCCATCTTTTTCTGTGTGTGTTGCCCTCACTCTTTCTATTCCTGAAAAGTCTGGTCGTCGTTGTAGGATCCATTCTTCCCATAAGTTCTGTGCATGTTGAGCTCCCTTGCCTGTGCACAACAGCCAATACACTGTATCCAGGTTATTGGGTTTTTCTCCAATCTGTAAGAACTGTCCTATTGTTACATACAGTCCTTTAGCATTACATTGAATTTTTGCTTTAAGTTTGCACAACAAATCTCTTCCCAGTAAATTAACTGGAGTAGTTGGTGAGAATAATAAAGGTGCTGCTACAGTGGTGTCTTCTAAAGCTATTATTTGTGGCTCCGTAAAATGCAATACCTGTGATTGTCCCGAGAAGCCTGTGGTTTTTATCGTATTGCTTGAGAGAGGGAGCTGGGAGCCTTCATGTCCTATACATGAATAAGTAGCACCTGTGTCATGGTAGTGTATTCAGTCCCGCCACGCCTTCTAGGGCTGTCTGGACTTCTTGAGGCATGCATTTTTTCAGCATCATTCGGAACAGGCTCTTACTTGTGTCTGTTTGCTCCCAGGAACCTCCAGTTTCTTCTCTCCACTTGGTCTGGAAATCATTGATGAACTTGACAACGTTTTCATCTTCTTTCAGTGTTACTGATTCCAGCTTTCCTGGGTCCATTTTGGTTGGGTAAGCTTTTCGCAGAGCGTTCCAAACCTTGTTCCTAGGGTTAGTCCAAACGCTAGGCTATTTCCTACACTTTGTCCAGTTGCCGCTTGCAGGCCAGCCTCATTCAGAATCTCCGTAGTTTTTACTTTCCCAATTGTCTGTGCCAGAATAGCCTTTACATCTCCTATTGCCAGGAGGTGTCTAGTGGTTTTCTCTTCTAGCTGTGTTATCCATTTCTGTGCTCCATTGCATAAATCTGGTAATTGGTTAGCCAGACCTGTCATATCCATAAATGACCATGGCACATAATGATACTGATTTCCTTTTGACACAAGTGGGTAGTGTCCAGCCGCAGAATATTCTTCTGAGTCTGACATATGTGGTTCGTCATTAAAGTGTATAGGCCCAATGTCTTCTTCATTAGGCCAGGATGAGGTGGCACGCCAGCTTGAGGGTTTCTTTGAACGTGTAAATTTTCTTTTCATATATGGTCTCATTTCAGATACAGCCTTTCTTGCTTCCTTCAGAGAGTCATTGAGATGTCTGTCGAGGTGCTTTTCCAGTCGCCTGAACGATTCATCGAGGGAATCATCACTGTAACCATCTTCTTCTGCAATGTTGGAAATGTCATGTTGATATTCATTTCTGTACACTTGTTTCCTGCTCTTTGGGTGTAGTTGGCTATTTTGTTTTGAAGTGCTTGCCTGTCTCTCTTCTATTCTTTTCCTTGCTTCTCTCTCAGGTTCAATGATCATGTACTCTTTTACTTTTCTCTTTACCTGATTCCCCTCCATCGCTTCATTTTCTTCTGTTCCTGCTGTATCTTCATCTGCTTCATATAGTGATGGTGTGAGTGGTTCTTTATCTATACTGTACGTTCTTTCTCGGTTCTCTCTTCTCCTCCTTTCCATCATCCTCTTTTCAGGTGTGACTTGTTTCTTGTTTGCAAACCCCTGTACTTCAGACAGAAATTGCGCATTCTGTTCTTTCAGTCTTTCCATACCTCTTCTCCTTGTTTGTGGCTCTTCAGATTCTCTCGATGAATATGGTTCTGTCACTCTTTCTTCACTCCATTCCCTTCCATCCTCACTGCCACTTCCGGAAGTTGTTGATTCTGGTGTTTCTTCCATTTGTCTGTTCATCCACTCAGTGTCACATGACGTTACTTTAATTTTTCCTGATACTTGTCCTTCAAATCCAAATGTACCTTTATCTTGTTCATGCAGCTTCTGTAGTGGGTACATTCCTCCACCCTTCTGTTGCATGTGTTCCTCAGTGTATGGTGGTGGTCTCTCTAATTATAAGCTTATTTTCTCTTTTCTTCCCTTCTGGGTTTTCTCTTTCCTGTCTGCACTCCCTTCTAACTTCTGATCTTTCTTTCCTGACTTTGTTTCTTGTTTTTCTTCTTCAGTTTCTCCCTCCTTCTTGTTCCCTTCATTTTTAAACCATTCACAATTTCTAGCTTTTGTTCTAATTTAATCCTTCCCTTACTGCCCTTTTCTTTAGTGGTGTGTCTGAGCATCTCCTTTACTTCTTTACAATTCTCTTCTTTAAAGGTTTCCTCTTTAGGCCATTGTAATTCTCCTGATGTCCTGTCATGCCATTTTACCATGCCTTTTCTGATATACTTTTCATCTTCCTTGTGTTTAGCTATAATTATGTCTACAGCTGTCGCTGGCTTTGGCCATGCGTTTTTTGGCAGAATAACTTCCCCATCACACACTCTTGTCCTGTCTTATAGTGTGATTTTTTGTGCCTCTTTTCTCGCTTATTTTTTGTAATTCTCTTAGTGTGCATTTTATGACTACTGCCGGTCTTTAACAGTTGTTTTTTCTTTATATGTTTGTTAAGCATTAATTTTGTGATGATATCAGAATCAGAGGCGTGACTATTTTGTCAAGGGTCTGAAAAATTATTCTACCGTCTGGGCTTATAGGTATCAGCGTAAATTCACTATTATTATTTATCACCCACTCACGATACAGCACTACCGGACCGCTCTCATGATCAATTAATCTATATCTTTTTACTTTCTGTCCTCCCGTACCTTCCTCTAAACGCAATATATCAAAAACTGGGTATTGTCGCAGCAGTGAAATGAGCTAAACCAGGGGGTCCTCCTAGTCCTGCAAATTCTAGCGTACTATTTATTACTCTTAAACGAACCTCTCTTGGAATTAGCCCTAGGGAAGAGCTCATTTCTTCATTCTAAAATATGATGTAAGTATTAGAGTGTGTGTGCTACAGTTGAGGTCTAATACGTCAGGTATTAATGAAAGCCTAAGCGTTCACTCTCCCTTGTCACACTCTATGTTTTTAAGTAGGTCTTTTCCTGGATTGTTCAACAACCATCTATTTGTTTCACTCTGATCCAATTCTGAAATTCTAAACTCCCGTTCACACTTGGTTGTGACTCCTTCTTCACTTATCTGCTCGTCCCAGTTAATTACTCTGAATCTGCTTAACATTTGTTTTTATCTAATATATATTTAATATTTATAACCTAGGTGCATTTATTATTTTATGCACTATATTTATTATCATTAGTGTTGTGTCGTCGACTACATTACACGTAAAGGTACCTTTTGTATCTTACTTAAGCTTATCTTTAATAACTTATATGTTGCTGCGCATGTGTACACTAGTCCAAAGAAATTATTATTTTATAATACTACTAGGCTGGTACATTCAGTATCTGTGCCGCTCCCGTGTCACAGAAGAAGCTGATGTCACATTGAGTTCTATGTCTGGTAGGACATCACTGATTATGTCACATTCAAGACTATGTCACAGTAAGCTCTATGTCACAGACAAGACCTATGTCACAGTTAGCTCTATGTCTAGTGGCATGTACCTCAGCCAAACAATTCATTTAATATTAGAGATATTATCTATTACTTATTTGCTATTTTCTTATTAATAATTTATAGCAAATCAGAAAAGCCAATATTTGGTCTATCTTATTTTTAGGCTATTTCTAATACTATATCCCCCTTAACTAGGCCTTATATTTTCTTACACACATACATGAATTCAATACAGACTTTTCACATAAATATAACACACGTTCACATTTAAAAGAAACACATACAAGACATACGAACAATACACGACACAAGCGCTTTCTACTACAATTTCAAAAATTTGAGTACTCAGAACAATTTCAACAATAAAATATTTTATCACACAACCTGGGCCCAGTAAACATCAATTCCACCTGTAGGAATTTTCAAATAGCGCTCACCTACAGGAATTTTCACACTACACCTGGCTGCACACGCGTCTCAGAACGGTGAGTCACCTATATGTTCTGTGCCTAACGGGGGACTCAGGAATTTTTCACCTACCACGTCTGGAGCTGCAGCTCCTACTTAGTGTATTGCAGGAATTTTTCGTGGGTCCAGCCCCACTGGTTGGCAAGTTTCCTCGTCAGGCCTTGACCCAACACAGTGGCGTTACCTCACTTATCACACAATGTATAAAATTGTAATAAAGAGAATATAAAACAAAAATCACAAAACAAAATAAAACTTATGGAGATCTCTTAATACTTCATTACTTCATCCAGTCTTTCATTTGTTAACATAAATTTTACAATCAATTTAAATATAGTAATTAATTTATCAATATTGGCAAGTTAAATTTTACTTTGTTCAATATACCTTAGGAGTACCTCTCTCCAGCTGGAAACACGCACACTAACAGACCATGAACTTCTAATGCAGAAATTTGATCAAAGAGGTTTTCTGCTTACCTTTTCTTATGCCGGTAAAAGTTGATGGTCTGTCAGCCCGCACTGGTCCCAGGTCCCCGGAGGAGCCTTCCGTAAAGGCAATCACGTCGGGGTCACCAATAAATGTGGGAGATTTTTCTCCTACACTAGTTACAGTTGCCTTACTTACAAATGTTACACAAAAACTTTAACTTTAAAAAGAACCAAAGAAAAGACTCTGGTCTCCTTGTATATCTGGATGAAGTAAGGTAGGATTTATTGCAGCAATAAAACCAAG
This sequence comes from Clarias magur, assembly GCA_013621035.1. Taxonomy (NCBI): domain Eukaryota; kingdom Metazoa; phylum Chordata; class Actinopteri; order Siluriformes; family Clariidae; genus Clarias; species Clarias magur. The sequence goes on along the minus strand of QNUK01000553.1, from coordinate 410,606 downwards.
TGAGCCAGCCTGGCAATGCCTAGGATGTAGTCCCATGCATGTCCAAAATCTGACTGAAGTACTGTGACATGGGCACTTCTTTTATACAGTTTTCAAGGGGAGGAGCGCTAGCCCCCTCTTCTGTACATTTTTTCGTATTTCTTATCAAATTATTAACCCATTATAAACCAATTTTTTCCAAGTATTGTCACCCATTGTAATTACATTTTCTCTTATCTTGTTTGCTTACGTCATATACCTCGTCATCTGACTCCATATCTTTTCCCCATTATAGTCTATTTTTCTTTCAAATAATTTTCCATTATCTTTACACGAAGTTTGTTTATTATTAAAAAATATAGGGACGGCGTTTATTTTACTATATATTCTTAGTTCTTCCGGGTTACTCTACAGTTCTCGACAGACAGGCCATGGCTAAGCATCTCTCTCGCACTCATTTTAATTATTTGTCTTATTTTCCTATTTTGTTGTATTTACGTATTTTATTTTATTGTTAAAGCTAAGCACAACTGCCCAAGCACTGAATACATCCCTTTGGACGATTCGGACAGCCAGGACAGTCCAGAGCACAACTCCTTTGAGGATTACACTCCTACTGAACCTGTTGCTGACCGAGCCTCAGTGAGTTTTTGCCAAAATGAGTCTGATGGATCATTGACACAATTTCTTCATAAGAACGGTCTTACTTATGTCAGGAAAGATGACTCCGGGCCCGGTCCTTCTAAGAGACCACGTCCGGAGGCACATAGCTCTCCTTTACTTTCCTTCAGGCCCGTGCGACCAGAGTCTAGTACTCCAGCCCAGTCTCTCTTAAGGCCTGTTGGTCTAAGAAGTGTCAGTACTCAGACTGATTTTAAAATGTCTGTTGGTACCCAAACTGACTTTCCTGAAGCGCCTACACCACTTTTGAATCGTGGTATTTCTGTTTTTATTCCTCACACTGATCTTCCCATCAATGTGGTTCTGGGTCAGAGAAGGCTTGATATTTAATTTCTTATGCCTTTTGTTATTTGATGCTTACCCAGGCCCCCTATTTTACTGTACTTTTATATGTTGGGCCTTATACTTTGTATTTTTATTGTATTCACTATGTAGATGCACATGCCATTTTATTTTGTGCCTACTCTTATTAAACCTATTATTCATTAAGCTGAGTGTGTGTCTTTTGGCTATTTGTCTGTGTCCCTTTAAATTTGCCATGTCTGCACATGTCTATCCAGCCCCTGTTACATCACAGTTAAGATCACCCCATGTCTGAGGAGATTACCTCATGTCTGGGGCTATTGGCATTACATAATGTCTAAGCCTAATATCAGCTGACATTACATCATGTCTAGGGACATCAGGTACATTTGGATGCTCAGGGTATAAAGATTACATCATCTCTAGGGTCTGTTTGGTACACACTGTCCCCCTAAGCATCTCACATCCAAGATGGCTACCTGTCTAGTGTTCATTTGAGTTCATGCTGCCTGTTCTTGCTACTGTGACATCACACTGTCCTTAGCTCACCTCTGTCTCCTTACCTTACCTCTATGTTCTTTTACTAAGATTAATAGTTTCTATCATATTGTTGCATGCACAAGTATATTTAATTAAAACATGCTCACACATTCTTTTGCTCTACCTAGACTGGGACGTCACACATATTTAAGCGACCACTTTGATTTTCAAGCTTTTATTATGCAAAAGTGATCCTTTAATTAAACACGAGTTTGAGACTTCCGCTTGTCTTTTTTGAACTACACTAGAATGCCTCATCCCACCCCGCTGTTAAAAAATAGTAACTTGGTAACTTTTATTCTGAATAAATTTTTTATGAAATACTTTTTACTTTTACTTGAGTAGATTTTTATAATAGTAACTTTACTTGTACTTCAGTAAAATTTCACTGAAGTAACAGTACTTTTACTTGGGTACAAAAGTTTATTATTCTTTCCACTTCTGTTCTTACAGATGTTAACATTGTGCACTAGAACACAATCTCCTTTCTCAAGGACAGCAGCCGTAATTTTACTATCCCACCTTTTCTTGTGTGGGAGATTTTTCTCCTACACTAGTTACTGTTGACTTAATTACAAATATTATACAAAATCTTTAACTTTAAAAAGAACCAAAGAAAGACTCCAGACTCCTTGAAGATCTGTATGAAGTAAGGCAGGATTTATTGCAGCAATAAAACCAAGTGAGCCAGCTTTGTAATGCCTAGGTTATGAACCCAAACATCTCCAAAATCAGACTGATTTGACTGTGACATCAGCGGTCAATTTATACAGTTGCCAAGGGGAGGAGCGGTCACCTAGCCCCATCCTCTGTACATTTTTTCTTATTCCTTATAAAATTATTAACCCATTATAATTCAACTTTTTCCAATATTGTTACCCATTATAATTACATTTTCTTTTACTTTGTTTCATTACATCATATATACCTCATCATACAACTCCATATTTTTCCCATTATAATTCATTTTTCTTACAACTCATTTTCCATTATCTTTACACTTGGTTTGTTTATTTTTTAAAAATATTAGGGTGGTGCTTATTTTATTATATATTCCTGATACTTCCGGGTTACGCTACAGTTCTCAAGAGACAGGCCATGGGTAAGCATCTCTTTCGCACTCATTTTAATTATTTGTCTTATTTTCCTAATTTGTTGTATTTACATATTTTATTTTAATGTTATAGCTAAGCGCAACTGCCCAAGTGATGACTGCATCCCTTTGGATGACTCGGACAGCCAGGACAGTCTTGAACATAATCTCTTTGTGGATTACACTCCTACTGAACCTATTATGGACCGAACCTCTGTGAATTTTTGCCAAAATGAGTCTGATGGATCATTGTCACGGTCTTACTTATGTCAGGAAGGATGACTCTGGGCTCGGTCTTTCTAAGAGACCGCGTCCGGAGGCAAATAGGCTTCCTTCTCATGCTTTTAGGCATGTGCATCCAGAGTCTAGTACTCCAGCGCCGTCTCAAGGCCTGTTGGTCAAAGAAGCACCGGTACTCAGACTGATTCTAAGGTGTCTGTTCACACCCAAGCGGACACCCAAGAGAGGAAATACATTTGCATTCTCCTGATTAAACAAAAGGGTTTCTAGTAGACAAGAGACATTTTTCTTGATCTGGTGAGAAGAAAGCAGCTGCATTTTGTACTAACTGTAGCTTGTTTATTTAGGATGCAGGATAGCCACCTAATAATGCATTACAATAGTCCAATCTGGAAGTCATAAATGCATGAACTAGATTTTCTGCATCAGATACAGATAAAATGTTCCTAAGCTTAGCAATATTTCTAAGGTGGAAGAAGGCTGTTTTTGTAATATTAGAAATATAATTTTTCTGAGAAAGAAAATCTCAGAATGACTTAGAAAGTTACTGTCTAATATTATGCCCAGGTCTTTCACTGTCGAGCTGGTAGCAACAGTACATCCTTCTGAATTGTAAGAGCGGAATTGTGAGAGCTGTTGTGTACTGGTGTTTGGGCCAATAAGTAATATCTCTGTCCTATCTGAGAAAATTATTGGTCATCCAATCATTTATATCTTGGACACATTCAGTTAATCTAGACAATTTGAGTATCCCTGGTTTTGTTGAGAGAACTGGGTATCATCAGCATGACAATAAAAACTCATCCCATGTCTTCTAATGATGTTACCCAGAGTAACATGTATATTGAGAAAAGCAGAGGTCAAAAATTACCCTTGTGTGACCCCATATTTCACTGGTATTACACCGGACAGTTCTCCATTTAGATCTACAAAATGGTATCGATCAGACAGGTAAGATCTAAACCATTTCCATGTCCCTGAATACCTATGTGATTTTGTGTGATATATGATAATATTATGATCTATAGTGTCAAATGCAGCACTAAGAACAAGTAAGACAAGTTTGCAGCCTTGGTCCGAAGCTAAAAACAGTCATTTGTGATTTTAACTAGTGCAGTTTCTGTACTATGATGGGGTGTCAAACCTGACAGAAATTCTTTAAAGGATAATATTTTCCTGCAAAAAGGTGCATATTTGAGCTGATATTACCTTTTCTAATATTTTTTTATATAAACCGAAGATTTTAAATATTTAATATCTAATATTTAATATATAAACTTGAAATATTTAAGCATGTGACCTAGATATAGATAGGCAATATATAGGCATGTGACCCGGCTCTCCAGCTCCATGTATCACTTCTTTTAGAAATCTAGTGATTTTGTACCACAGCTAAAGCAACAAAGTGTTTGTTAGATACAATTCCAACTAGGACAGCACTTCCTGTCCTATACATATAAAGCACTGAAAATATGGATGTTAAGCTTCCAGATCCAGGCTGAACTGGATTATGAGATGCTGTTAGAGGTTGAACATCCATTATTTTATTCCCGATATTATAAATTTATTCCATTGAAGAAATTCATGAAGTCTTCTATACTAAACTGTGATTGAGTATTCTCTGCAGGCATCTTAGTTAGTCTAGCCACAGTACTAAATAAGAAGATGGGATTGTTTTGGTTTCTTGCTATCAGTTTGCTCAGATGCTTGGTCCAAGCATGTAAGTCCCTGCATACCAACTCTAGTGGGGCATAAACTATGATATTGACCAACTTTTCAGCTTTTTAGGCTCAAGCCTTTCTGTGTAAACATCTTTCACATGTTCTGCATTTATGTTCTGCCGATGCAGACATTTTCAGCCAGTAAAATCTGGCACGGGCTAATTCCAATGTTCTTTCATAGTCCATGTGTCCGGTTTCATTGTGAACTCCCTCCAAGGCCACTTTTCTATGGCTTTCTGGAATAACAAGTTGGTTGTACCTTTTTCCTGACTGGTCAAATACTCCTTATCCACCTAGATTAACTTATCTCTATCTCTTAACAATAAGCACACTCACGTTGTCTCTGCTTTGTTGGACTCAATGAGCTCTATAACTCATTTGATATTTACACACGTGGACAAAATTGTTGGTACCCTTCGGTCAATGAAAGAAAAACTCACAATGGTCACAGAAATAACTTTAATCTGACAAAAGTAATAATTAAAAAAAAATTATATGAATGTTAACCAATGAAAGTCAGATATTGCTTTTCAACCATGCTTCAACAAAATTGTTTAAAATTAACTCATGGAACAAGCCTGGACAAAACTGATGGTACCCTTAGAAAATACTGAAAATAATGTGACCAAAGGGACATGTTAATTCAAGGTCTGTCCACTAATTAGCATCACAGGTGTCTACAATCTTATAATCAGTCAGTATATATAGAGCTCCAGGTAGTCACTGTGTTGTTTGGTGACATGGTATGTACCACACTCAACATGGACCACAGGAAGCGAATGAAAGAGTTGTCTCAGGAGATTCGAAAGACAATTATAGACAAGCATGTTAAAGGTAAAGGCTATAAGACCATTTCCAAGCAGCTAGATGTTCTTGTGACTACAGTTGCACATATTATTCAGAAATTTAAGATCCATGGGACCGTAGCCAACCTCCCTGGACGTGGCCACAGGAGGAAAATTGATGACAAATCAAAGAGACGGATAATTCGAATGGTAACAAAAGAGCCCAGAAAGACTTCTAAAGAGATCCAAGGTGAACTTCATGCTCAAGGAACATTCAATTAAATTTCAATTATATTTCTTTTAACAATGGTCATTGTCTCAAAGCAGCTTCACAGAAATGAAAAGAAAATGAAAAGAAGACTTATGGAAATGTATATATGTGTAAGAAAAATGTGACTAGGTAATGAGATTGTCCCTGATGAGCAAGCCAAGGGTGACGGCGACAGTGGCAAGGAAAAACTCCCTGAGATGGCAATAGGAAGAAACCTTGAGAGGAACCAGACTCAACAGGGAACCCATCCTCATCTGGGTGATAACAGATAACAGAAATTGTATAACGTCATGTCTGTTATGCAGATGAAAGTTCGATATAACAGAAGTTAATTTAAATTAACACAAAGTCCAGTTCAGCTCAGGGATGAGTCAGCAGGTGCAGAGGGCAGATGGGGTTCTGGATCACTAAGAGCTCAGGAGCAGCATGTGTAGCTCCAAACCAACATGAAGCAGAATTCAGCTGGAGCTGGTCCTCCTCTGGATGCCTCTGGGTCCTCGCAGGGTCAGCCTCTGTCTACTGAAGCTGGCACAATCTCCAGATGCCTCGGGATGGGTGGAAAAATAAAGAGCAGGTGAAAACATCAGTGTCAGATCGCACCATCCGTCATTGTTTGAGTCAAAGTGGACTACATGGGAGACGACCAAGGAGGACACCATTATTGAAAACAAATCAGAAAAAAGACAGACTGGAATATGCTAAACTACATGTTGACAAGCCACAAAGCTTTTGGGAGAATGTTCTATGGACAGATGAGACATAAATGGAACTTTTTGCCAAGGCACATCAGCTCTATGTTCACAGACAGAAAAATTAAGCATATCAAGAAAAGAACACTGTCCCTACTGTGAAACATGGAGGAGGCTCTGTTATGTTCTGGGGCTGCTTTGCTGCATCTGGCACAGGGTGTCTTGAATCTGTGCAGGGTACAATGAAATCTCAAGACTATCAAGAGATTCTTGGGAGAAATGTGCTGGCCAGTGTCAGAAAGCTGGGTCTCAGTCGCAGGTCATGGGTCTTGCAACAGGACAATGACCCAAAACACAGCTAAAAACACCCAAGAATGGCTAAGAGGAAAACATTGGACTATTCTAAAGTGGCCTTCTATGAGCCCTGACCTCAATCCTATTGAGCATCTTTGGAAGGAGCTGAAACATGCTGTCTGGAAGACACACCCTTCAAACCGGAAACAACTGGAGCAGCTTGCTCATGAGGAGTGGGCCAAAATACTTGCAGAGAGGTGCAGAAGTCTCATTGACAGTTATAGGAATCATTTGATTGCAGTGATAGCCTCAAAAGGTTGTGCAACAAACTATTAAGTTAGGGGTACCATAATTTTTGTCCAGGCCTGTTCCATGAGTTCATTTTTTAAATAATTCCGTTGAAGCATGGTTGAAAAGCAATGTCTGACTTTCATTGGTTAAAATTCATAGAATTCTTATTTATTATTACTTTTGTCAGATTAAAGTTATTTCTGTGACCATGAGTTTTTCTTTCATTGACCAAAGGGTACCAACAATTTTGTCGTGTGTATGTCCTCTCTTGGCCGGTCAGTTACAGTCATACCTGGTAGAGTGGTTCGTTTAGGTCATGGATCAGGCACGTACAAATTGCATAAGACTGCAATTTCATAACTTAGACGAACCTCTACAGCTGGTAGATATGGCTCAGTCTCCTCCTCTAAACTCTCTTCATCTTTCTCCGCTCCTTCTAACGATGTTGCCATTTCAACAGACTGTTGTCTCATGCAAACACTTTTCTTTATCTCTTCTGTCAGTATTTCAAAACTCTCTGGTGAATATCTCGTGCTATATGATACCATGTATTTTACTGTTCAATTATTTTGAGTCCTCATCTTGGGCAGGGGGGTCATAAGGCGTTCTTGACAAACCATCTACATCATTATTCGTCTTTCCAGCTCTGTACTTCAAAGTTGTACATTGAAAGTGCTGCTAGCCATCTATGCCCAGTAGCATCTAACTTTGCAATAATCAGGACATGAGTCAAAGGGTTGTTATTTGTCAATATTTAAAATTAAGTTCCATATAGATAGTCATATAACTTCTCACCCATTTTAAAGCCAGAAACACCAATTTATGTGCTAGATAGTTCTTCTCAGTTCTAGGCAGACAACGGTTGGTGTAAGCAATAACTTTCATTTTGCCTTCTTGAATCTGCTACAGAGCAGCACCTAGGCCATTAACACTAGTGTCCATGTGCAGGATAAAGGGCAAGTTCCAGTCAGTGAATTCTAAAACAGGCATGTTCATCAATTGCTGAATAATGGTCTCAAAAGCATGGTGACATGTAAGGCTCCACTTCCCCTCTAGGGACTGTTCTCCTATTTCCTTTGCTGCCTTTCTTCTGTGTTGAAAATTCACCCTGCAGCAACTCATTTAGAGGTTTTACAGTTTTGGAACATTCCTCTACAAATCTTCTGTAGTACCCAGAGAACCCTTTATGTGTGTATAGTCAGCATGTTTGATGTCTCTATGTATGGCTGATTATTCTGCATAACTTAAAATGTGTAATCAGCATTTATAAACCCTATTTAACTAAATAAAGGTATAAATGAGTGGACAAGATATGGGATGTGTGATATCAATCAAAAGCTTGTTTCATTCAAAGAATGCTTATGTAGACAAAATATTAGTAGCATGAACAGAGCTCATGCAAAATTACTTCATAAAAGGTATTAAAAACACCAATCAGATGAGCCCCATGTGTCAGCTGAAAACCTGGCCTAATGTATACACAAAAGGGGGAACCATGTGAGGCAGGGCATCACAGCCACATCTGATTGGACCAATCATCCGTGGGACAGACTAAAAGGGTCGAAACCCAGTGTCCGAGCACATCTGTACACAGGTTCTTGATCATGATCATCTGAAGGAAGCAAGCTGCCGCTTGTGCTTCCGCCCATGTGGGCGCTAAGCCGCCTCTGCTGGCATCATCCGCTCTTCAAGAACTCTCAACAAGACTTTGTGCCAGAACTCCAAAATCCTGCAACTAAGGAACCCTCAGAAAAAGTTCCAGAGCGCAGTCATTGGTAACCAGGCAACCAATGCCAAAACGAAAGTCTTTCCCCAAAGACGTCATTTCAACCACAGTGCACCAACCAATCAGCAACGCCATAATTCGCTGGAGGTGAACCAACAGATGAAAATGAAATGTAATGCAAGTGAACAAACAAAGCTGCACACCTTGCTGAAAATTGCTGCTCGTTTTATAACTAAACCAGAAGATCAAACCCAATACTCTGCTCTTGTGACTTTCTTTGATCTAGTAAACTGTACAAGAAACTTAATTAACTTTCACCCTCCAAACTGTATCATGTATCATTTATCATAGATTAGTCAAATAAGTTCTTGTTTCTTTATAAAAAACTGTTGTCTTGGTCATGCATTTTAAAATTTAAACATTTCCCCAGATCTTATGTTATCTTGCATGTAATGTATAAGTGCCAGTGTGGTGATGGGATATTACCGAGTGCACCACATAAAAAAAAACATAATCTCACTCGCCCAGGAAATCAAACAGCCGAAACACTGGAAATTGAACAAAGCTCTTCCAAAAAACTCCAAAATGGGGTGGGGCACCATAAATCACCAGCATCGGCCACAGTGAATCAGCTGCCAGCCACTTCCTATAAAAGTAAACAGTACTAAAAGTAGTAGTACTAGTACTTACTATAAAAGTGCCTCGCTGCCCGAGTTTGCATCACATCCCTGGAGATGCACATTCTGCGCACCTCCTGCCCCCTTTATGCACTAAAGAGAGACAACCAGTTTATTTCTAATCTTTTCTTTGGTGGAAGTTTTTGCTGCCCACTGAAGAGGCAAACCTTCATGAGAACATGAGAGTTGGAGGGCTGGCCAAAGCATAAATGGAGTAATATCCTAGTTCCACTACTCACTGGGGAAGCGCAGAGAGCCTACTTTGCACTCCCTCCCGACGACATAGAGGAATAGGAACTCCTAAAGACAGAGATCTTGTGGCCTGTCTAGCACCTAGGCCGCTCTGGAGTTTCAACGCTGGACGTATAATGCATGGATTCCACGTTGTGCTCAACTAGATTAGCTGACTACAGACTGTTGGTGAAAGAGGTCACAGAGCGAGTCATAATGGACAAATTTTCCAGGGAAAAGAGAAAAGTCATGGGCATGCTAGCCCTATCCTCCCTTTGTAAAATGGTGTACGCAATTGAGTGCGCATTTGCAAGGCTCTTGCCCCTGGGCCCTGAGAGAAAAGCTCATGGAACCCGACTTCTCTCGTCCTTCGTCCTCCCGTGGCCTCTGGGGAAAAAAAAACTTTGGCAATTATGTCTAACCTCCCTGTTCTTGGCTGGCCGGATGCAGAAGTGGAAGGTGATGTGACTTCTCTTACTAATCCCTTTCTTTCCCTGTCTCAGCAGGTTATTAAAAGTGGCAAAAATGTTGGAGTCAGGTGTGGGAAATAGTCACATTTCCTGACTGTTGTACTTCTGCAGTGACCGAAGAAGTGAACTGCAAGATCTGCTTGTCATTCCACAGGGCAAAGTTGGCACAGTCATGCACCTCACACACACACATCCACTCGGCGGACCTTGAGGAGAGGAACATGATCACGAAGATCAAAGACAGGTTCTAGTGGCCGGGGCTAGACTATTTCTGCCAATGCAACCCTGAATGTCAAAAAACGGCCCCCGCGGAAACCGGTCCTGCCCTACTAATTCCACTGCCCATCATAGGCATCCCCTTTGAGTGCATTCGGATTGGATATCGTCGGCCCACTCCCGAAGTCATCAAAGGGACACGAGTACATCCTAGTCATCGTTGACTACGCTACCTGCTACCCGGAACCAGTGCCACTGAGGAAAGTGACATCACAAAACATAGCCAAGGAATTGGTACTACAGCCGTGTGGGCCTGCAGAAAGAGATACTAACAGATCAGGGCAAATCTTTCATGTCTAAATTGATGGCTGGTGACTGTCTGTTGCTACAGATTAAACAACTACACACCTCAGTATACCACCCAAAAACAGATTGCCCAGTGGAGAGATTTAACCAGACACTCAAAAGGATGTTAAAGCGAGTGGTGAATGAAGGAGGACAAAACTGGTATCAGCTACTTCTGTACGTCCTCTTTGTGATTCGCGAAACTCTGCAAGCTTCCTCTGGGTTTACGCCATTTAAACTGCTGTTTGGGAGAAACCGTATGATGTAGCGAAGGAGGCCTAAATAGAACATGTTAGGAACCTCCACTAGAGGTCACTGTTCATGTCTGTCTGTCTTTGTGTGTAGTTCCTGTTGGTTGACTCAGTTTCCCAGAAGGCACCTCAGTCAGGTGATGAGGCTCACCTGAACTGAGGTGGCTCATTAAAACCTTCTATAAATAGCAGTTTGTTCTGGGAAACTGGGTCGAGCATTGTTTGTGATTCTCATTGTCTGTTGGTGATTGTTTGTTTGTCTGTTTGGATTACCATCATGTGGGCATTCCTTTCTGTTACTTTGAGTTTATATTTGGTTTGTTTTGTAACCTTAGTTTTCAGAGGGCTCTAGTTTTGTTTCCTTGATGTTCCTTGTGTCTGTGGATTCATGGAGCTGCTCTGTTCACTGTGTAGTTAGGCTGTGTCTCCTCCTGTGTCCTGCGTAAGTACTGTTTTGCCTTCTGGTCTTTTCCCTTGTATGTGTAGCCACAGGAGTGCTTAGCCATTAGCAGGGTTAGCCGCTAGTAGGCCTTGATGGCTAGTAGGGTTAGCCCCTAGTAGGGTTAGCCTCCAGTAGGCTAATCTCTAGTGGGAGTGACTGCTAGTGGTTCTGGTCACTAGTAGGTTAGCTGCTAGTTTGGAATAGCCTCATGTGTGCCCTGCCTTTTGTCTTCCGGTCCCCTAGGTCAGTACTAACACTATTAGCCACTAACCCGGTTAGGTCAGCCCCCAGTGTCCCCAGTACAACATGTAGCTACTAACCTCACTAACCCAGCTAGACTAGTTCCTGTCAGTCTCTGTGCCCCTAGCCCTGTCTAGCCCTGTCTCCTGTCTAGCCCTGTCTCCTGTCTAGCCCTGTCTCTCCAGTCCTGTCTCTCCAGTCCTGTCTCTCCAGTCCTGTCTCTCCAGTCTCTGTGCCTCCAGTCTCCAGTCCCTGTCTTTAGTTCCCCTCTGTGTCTTAGTTAGCTCCAGCTCCATGTTTCCTCATCCCTAGTCCCTGTGTCAGCTCCATGTTTCCTCATCCCTAGTCCCTGTGTCAGCTCCTAGTTCCCATGTCAGCTCCTGGTTCCCTGTGTCAGCTCTTGGTCCCCTGAGTTCAGATCCCTTCCTGTTCCTGTGTTTTTCCTGAGCCCTAGTTTTAGTTTGAGTTTGTTGTTTTAGTTCCTTTGTTCTGTTTTTGAGTTGTTTGTTTGTTTAAAATAAAGACTCTTTCTGTTACACCCCTCTGCGTACATGCCTACCTTCATGCCCACGGCAACACCATCAGCCGGTCTAGCACTACAACCAGCTAGACCCATGACAGAATGCTCGACCCAACTAAGGCATAGCAGAGGGGTCCCCCCCGGGGAAATTTTTTTGGGGGGGGGCTGGGACCGTAACGCTGGGGCAAGCAGGCTGAGGGTAGTCGGCTTGCCCTACAGCAGAACTATGAAAGGTCCGTTCCACACGGGGAGGCTCCAAGCTCCGTTCCACGTCCAAGCTCCGTTCCAGGGCCTCACGGGGAGGCTCCAAGCTCCGTTCCAGGGCCTCACGGGGAGGCTCCAAGCTCCGTTCCAGGGCCTCACGGGGAGGCTCCAAGCGTTCCGCCTTCCAGGGCCTCACGGGGAGGCTCCAAGCTCCGTTCCAGGGCCTCACGGGGAGGCTCCAAGCTGCGTTCCAGGGCCTCACGGGGAGGCTCCAAGCTGCGTTCCAGGGCCTCACGGGGAGGCTCCAAGCTGCGTTCCAGGGCCTCACGGGGAGGCTCCAAGCTGCGTTCCAGGGCCTCACGGGGAGGCTCCACCCCTTCGTCTCCGAGCCTCACGGGGAGGCTCCACCCCTTCGTCTCCGAGCCTCACGGGGAGGCTCCACCCCTTCGTCTCCGAGCCTCACGGGGAGGCTCCGTCATCCAGTGCCTCAGTGGGGGATTCCCCCCCCCTTCCCATCCCAGAGTGTCAATGAGGTCCCAAATCCACCACCCGGCTTCGGCGTCGAGTCTACCACCCCGAGCACGGGCCATTGCCGCCTCCACTGCCAAGCGTCAAGGGCAGACCCGAGACTGCCTCCGGCGCCTGGCTTCGGCGGCATTCCAGTTCCGCCCGCCTTTCCATCCTGCTCGGGGAACCAGCTCGTCGGCGTCGTAAGTCGGGTGAAATGACTCAAGACAATGGGGACCTCCGGTAACGCTCCGGAGGAGCGTTTTTAAGGGGGGGGGGGTACTGTTAGGAACCTCCACTATAGAGGTCACTGTTCATGTCTGTCTGTCTTTGTGTGTAGTTCCTGTTGGTTGACTCAGTTTCCCAGAAGGCACCTCAGTCAGGTGATGAGGCTCACCTGAACTGAGGTGGCTCATTAAAACCTTCTATAAATAGCAGTTTGTTCTGGGAAACTGGGTCGAGCATTGTTTGTGATTCTCATTGTCTGTTGGTGATTGTTTGTTTGTCTGTTTGGATTACCATCATGTGGGCATTCCTTTCTGTTACTTTGAGTTTATATTTGGTTTGTTTTGTAACCTTAGTTTTCAGAGGGCTCTAGTTTTGTTTCCTTGATGTTCCTTGTGTCTGTGGATTCATGGAGCTGCTTTGTTCACTGTGTAGTTAGGCTGTGTCTCCTCCTGTGTCCTGTGTAAGTACTGTTTTGCCTTCTGGTCTTTTCCCTTGTATGTGTAGCCACATGAGTGCTTAGCCATTAGCAGGGTTAGCCGCTAGTAGGCCTTGATGGCTAGTAGGGTTAGCCCCTAGTAGGGTTAGCCTCCAGTAGGCTAATCTCTAGTGGGAGTGACTGCTAGTGGTTCTGGTCACTAGTAGGTTAGCCGCTAGTTTGGTATAGCCTCATGTGTGCCCTGCCTTTTGTCTTCCGGTCCCCTAGGTCAGTACTAACACTATTAGCCACTAACCCGGTTAGGTCAGCCTCCAGTGTCCCCAGTACAACATGTAGCTACTAACCTCACTAACCCAGCTAGTCTAGTTCCTGTCAGTCTCTGTGCCCCTAGCCCTGTCTCCTGTCTAGCCCTGTCTCCTGTCTAGCCCTGTCTCCTGTCTAGCCCTGTCTCTCCAGTCTCTGTGCCTCCAGTCTCCAGTCCCTGTCTTTAGTTCCCCTCTGTGTCTTAGTTAGCTCCAGCTCCATGTTTCCTCATCCCTAGTCCCTGTGTCAGCTCCATGTTTCCTCATCCCTAGTCCCTGTGTCAGCTCCTGGTTCCCTGTCTCAGCTCCTAGTTCCCATGTCAGCTCCTGGTTCCCTGTGTCAGCTCTTGGTCCCCTGAGTTCAGATCCCTTCCTGTTCCTGTGTTTTTCCTGAGCCCTAGTTTTAGTTTGAGTTTGTTGTTTTAGTTCCTTTGTTCTGTTTTTGAGTTGTTTGTTTAAAATAAAGACTCTTTCTGTTACACCCCTCTGCGTACATGCCTACCTTCATGCCCACGGCAACACCATCAGCCGGTCTAGCACTACAACCAGCTAGACCCATGACAGAACATCCTTCACCTTTCCGCTCAGTGGTGGAATACGTACAGGAGATGCAGGAAAAAATTAGTTGTGTGCTCCCTGTTGTATGTGAACACATGGAAAAAGCACAGACAAAAATGCTGCGAGCATATAACTGGCCAGCTCAGCTGTGCGACTTCCTCCTCGGTGATCGCATACTCCATCTCCTCCCCAATGCCAACTGCAAATTTTTCACCCACTGGCAAGGACCCTACACCAATGCCCTGCCGTGAGTCTTAGCTCTCGCTGATATCTCATCCCCAGCTGTAGGTCGCAAAACAGTCTAAGGGGTTGAAGTGCTCAGCTATAAAAGTTAACTATTGTCTGTAGAGACAGACCTAAGTCGCTATAGAAAAGCGCACAAAGAGAGGAGTAAGCGTTTTTCTTGCTCTTTCTCTTAAAAAGGCCTCCCATAGTGAATCTGTTTGTGCATGTTCCACCTTCAAATTAATCTATGCATTTAAATCTCCCCGGTACCAAGCTCAGAGTAGCTAAATAAAGTCTCGATACCATTTGTTTCCCTGAAAAAAGTGAACTGGACGCAGTGCTCAGAGAGAGTGGCCAAATTGGAGAAGTGCTAAACTTGAAGTAAAATGTGCGGTTAAAAGCCCAAAAGTGTTTGTGTCTTATGTCTTTGTATGCTTTGTCTGACAAAGGGCTGAGATTCGTTGAGATCTTAGCAATGTTTTTGTGTTAAGTGTAGTAACAACCAAGTTATTTGTCTCACTCTAACAAGTGGAGTCGATGTCAGTCCGCGCTATGAAGATCTAAATAGAGCTTTTGGGTTGTTCAATGTTAAATGCATTGCCATTTTACTGATGATTCACAATTGTGTTAAAATTGCATGCTCGTTTAAGCAGTGTACATAACTTTCATAGTAACGACCATGACCCAGGAACAAACAACCTCTTCTAAATAAACCCAGAAATAAACAACCTCTTCTGTGATAACTTTTAAGAATTCTACATTTTAAGTGCACAAGCGCAGTCCATCAGCGCTGTCTTGTAAAAATTGTAAACAAACCCTAGCATAAGGTATGCTAGTTAGCAAACCTAGCAGGTTTACATTGTAGTCTGTGTGCATGTAGCATCTATGCTTATAGCAATGAAGGCTAGTGGTTAGCACTTAGCATCTTTTGGTTGTGAATGCACTGTTCGAAAGTTGTTAAAGTGACCTAACCCCTTTACATCTAACTTTAACCTCACATCAGTGGTTCCTTTCCCTTTTCTCTTCTGAACCACTCCTCACTTCTTTACATATACTTATTAGAGTAATTAAAACTATTTTTATTGAAAGGGAAAAGCTTGTGAGAATCCCATGGAAACTCCTAACAAAAACAACAAACACATCTTGGAGCTACTGTTGTGGAAATTAATTGAAGACTCAGGCTTTGATTTCAGAAGGTTACAACTTCATTGGTTGATCAATAAAGTCGGGAGGTCTGCAGAACACCCCTAAACAAAGGCGGCCAGTTTTCCCACGCTGATTTTACTTTCAACATCTGGGTTTCATTAACTTTCCCAGTTCTAGGTGCCTCAATGTATAGATCAGATGTCTTAAACAGGCACATTCCAAGAGGTCTATATTCTCAGCCTCTCATGCAAGTCTCTCATTCTTTCAATCTGGGGTATCTTTTATTTCTTAAAAGTAGGGTATGTCACATAAAATCAAATAAACATTTATTCTATATCCCCCCTCTGGGGCTTATAAGTCCCACAATAATTGTTTTATCTAGAGTGCAAATTCATGTGTTAGTCTTACTTACATTACCTGGTGATTAAGTCACTGGACTTCTACCAAGGACCAACCTATGTATTTGAACTCTAGTGGAGAATCGGCCAAACCTCTCCTTCCACACTTGAATAGAAAGGAGTAAAAGACTCGACCTCTATGACCTTACACCTTTCATAATACAATAACATGACATGAATTTGTAATTAACACAGTAATTTTCTAGGTTTACACTAACTGGGTGAATCATCATACAATCTAAAATGAAACATGCATAACACATTACAATTTTAAAAGTGGGTATAATTTTAAACAGCCTTGTTGTAATATAAGAATCTTCAACCCAGATATTTCTTTCACTTTGCTACTATTGGATGTTGGCCATTCTTTCTTCCTTCCGCTCTATCAGTCAGCGGTTTCTCTCCTTCTGTCAGGGGTGTGGCTGAACGGGAGTGAACCCAATTGCAGACAGAAAGCCTTTCTGAAAGCTTTAGTTCGAAGGCACAAATAAGTCTCAATGTGCAGGCTCAGCAGGAGCACAAATACGGCAGGGAATGAAATGCTTGTGACGGTACTCCTGTCTGATATCCACATACGCAAAAATGATCACAAGTCTGCACGCACACACAGAGATTGCGGGGAATAGCACTAAACAAGGTCGGAGGAACAGGCAGGGTCGGTAACAGTTGTGCAGCAGTGAGAAAAAAACAAATCCGGAAGCAAGTACCGAAATCAAAGTCCGTAATGCAGGCGAGGTCATACACAGAAGCAAATCCAAGCAGTGATAATAATCCAGAGGGCAAGGCACGAGACAAAATCCAGGAAGACAGGCAGGGTCATACACAGAAGTAGAAATAACTGGAAAAATCACGAGTGACAGATCAAGAGGCACGCAAGCAGGATACTTCGGCACTGAATGGAGTTCTAAGCTTCTTTTTAAAGGCGTGGTAGATAGTTAATAGGTTGCAGGTGCATGGGGTTAATTAGCTGAAATCATGACTTGGATGTGCTTGGCTGATTGGGCTGGCTCGTGACAGTACCCCCCCTCCTATTGACGCCACCTGGCGTTACCGATGGGGCTTCTGGGTGTTGTCGATGAAAATCGGCAATGAGAGAAGGATCCAAGATAAATCTGGATGGTACCCAGCTTCTCTCTTCAGGGCCATAACCTTCCCAATCCACTAAGTATTGAAGCCCCTTACCTCGTCGTCGTGCTTTCAAAAGCCTGTGAACAGTAAATGCCTCACCACCATCGATGAGCCGGGGGGGAGGAGGAGGGCGGGCTGGTGGATTTAGTGGACATGAAACTATGGGTTTTATCTGGGAGACGTGGAATGAGGGATTGATGCGACGCATCGTGGATGGCAAAAGTAACCTGACTGTACATGGATTGATGACCTTGGAGATGGTGAAGGGCCCTACAAACCTGGGAGATATCTTGTGGGAGATCGTGTTAATGGGGACATTATGGGTGGAGAGCATGACTCTCTGCCCAACGCGGTATCTTGGCGCAGTTGATCGGCGGCGATCTGCTTGATGCTTGAATAGTGTTATTGCATGGCGAAGTCTAACTCTTGCACGTTGCCAGGTCCTTTTACATCGTCGTACAAAGGCTTGAGCCAAGGGAACTGCCACCTCTTCCTCTTGGGGTGGAAATAGAGGGGGTTGGTAGCCGAGACAACACTGAAATGGTGAGAGGCCCGTGGATGATGTTGGTAATGAGTTATGTGCATATTCAATCCACGGTAGCATTCGACTCCACGAGTGTGCGTCTTGGGTGGTCATACATCGAATCGCTGTTTCGAGGTCCTGGTTGGCTCTCTCAGTCTGGCCGTTGGTCTGAGGGTGAATACTGGAGGAAAGGCTGGGGGTAGCACCGACGAGCTTACAAAATGCTGTCCAGAATTGGGCGGAGAATTGGGGTCCACAATCAGAGACAATGTCTATAGGTATTCCGTGAAGACGAAATGCATGAAGGATAAGTAACTCCGCCGTTTCCTTGGCCGAGGGAAGTTTAGACAGGGGAACAAAGTGAACTGCTTTGGAGAAGCGATCGACAATTGTTAAGATGCATGTGTTGCCATCAGAGTCGGGGAGTCCAGTAACGAAATCTAGTGCGATGTGGGACCATGGTCTGTGGGGAACTGGGAGTGGTCTTAGGAGGCCTGCTGGGGGTTTATTGCTGGTCTTATTACGAGCACAGACGTCACAGGCAGATACAAACTGGCGAGTATCTTCTCTAATAGAAGGCCACCAGAAGCGTTGTTGGACCAATGAGAGAGTGCGGGCTCCGCCGGGGTGACAGGCCAATCTTGAACTGTGTCCCCATTCTAGGACTTGTGGGCGGGCCTGTGGTGGAACGAAGAGCCTGCCAGGCGGTGTTCCTGGTGGGCCGGGTTCCTGGTCTAATGCTTGCTTGACCAGAGTTTCGACATCCAGTAAGGTTGCTCCTACAAGACATTGTGGTGGCAAAATGGTCGGCGGAGGGGAATCATCTGTGACTGAAATGAATTGGCGAGAGAGGGCATCAGGTTTGATGTTCTTGTTTCCTGGTCGAAAAGATAGAGAGAAGTTGAAACGGGAAAAGAACAATGACAACAATGAACAAAGAACAATGGCTTGGCGAGAGTTCAGACGTTTGGCTGACTTGAGGTATTCAAGATTTTTATGGTCTGTCCATATGAGAAACGGGACTTCTGTACCTTCGAGCCAGTGTCTCCATTCCTCTAATGCCAATTTTACCGCGAGTAGCTCCCTGTCACCGATACCATAATTCCTCTCAGGGGTAGAAAGGCGGTGAGAGAAGAAGCAACAAGGATGCAATTTACCATCGTTTGGAGACCTCTGAGAGTGTATGGCCCCCACACCGGAGTCTGAGGCATCTACCTCCACTATGAACTGGAGAGCAGGATCTGGCTGCGTGAGGATGGGAGCCGAGGTGAACCGGTCCTTCAGTTCTGTAAATGAGTTTTCTGCCTGATCAGACCAATGAAAATCAACCTTAGTGGAAGTGAGAGCAGTTAGTGGGGCTGCTACTGAGCTGTAGTTCCTAATAAATCGGCGGTAGAAGTTGGCAAACCCAAGAAAACGTTGTAGGTCCTTTCGGGTCGATGGTCTCGGCCAGTCGGTTACCGCTTTGAGTTTAGCTGGATCCATTTGGATCTTAGATGGGGCGATGATAAAACCAAGGAAAGAGACAGCCTGACAATGAAATTCACATTTCTCTGCCTTTACGTACAATTGGTTCTCAAGGAGCCTCTGAAGAACTTGGCGGACTTGCAGCTTGTGCTCTTCCAGTGAACGGGAGAAGATCAAAATATCATCTAAATAAACAAATACAAAGATGTTCAGAAAGTCCCTGAGAATGTCATTTACCAATGATTGGAAGACAGCTGGTGCATTGGCTAGTCCAAATGGCACTACGAGGTATTCGTAGTGTCCTGATGGGGTGTTAAAAGCTGTCTTCCACTCATCCCCCTCCCTGATCCTGACCAGGTGGTAGGCATTACGCAGGTCAAGTTTCGTGAAAATGTTAGCCCCCTGCAGAAGATCAAAGGCCGTGGACATCAGGGGAAGAGGGTAACGATTTTTAATGGTGATCTCATTAAGACCTCTGTAATCAATGCATGGTCGTAAAGACTTGTCCTTCTTAGCCACAAAGAAGAATCCTGCCCCAGCGGGGGATGAAGAAGGGCGGATGATGCCAGCAGCAAGGGATTCAGAGATGTACTTCTCCATAGTATCCCTCTCATGTGAGGATAATGAGTATAACCGTCCCCTAGGAGGGGTCGTGCCTGGGAGGAGGTTGATAGCACAATCATAAGGTCTGTGGGGGGCAATGAGAGGGCACGTGACTTACTGAAAACCTGCTTGAGGTCTGAATAATCAGGCGGAACAGCTGAGAGATCTGGGAACTCCTCATTGACGGAAGATGTTGTTGGCGGACAATGAGCAGCCTTCAGGCAAGATGCTAGGCACAAGGGGCTCCATTCTTGGATGGTGTTTCTAGCCCAGTCAATTCGTGGGTTATGACGAACCAGCCATGGGCGACCGAGAACCAAGGATGCATGTGCGTTGTGTATGACAAGAAAAGAGAGCTCCTCAGAATGGTTACCAGATACTTGAAGGGTTACTGGTATTGTACGGCGAGTAATGGAGGGAAGAGAAGTGCCGTCGAGGGCCCGAACGGCTAACGGAGGGTCAACAGCTTGCGTTGGGAGGTTGAGATCCTTAACCTTGGAGGCGGAGATCAGATTTTGGTCTGAGCCGGAGTCAGTTAGTGCAGAGACCACATGAGGTCTACCTTCTGTGACAATGATGGTAGGCAGAAGCGGGCGTGAACTGGGGGATTGATTCAAGGTTGGCCCCTTCAGAGACCCTAGATTAACTGGAGAAGTCTTTGCTTTCAAAGGGCACTGGAGACGATAGTGACCAATCTGGCCACAATAAAAACAAGAACCGGATTGAAGCCTTCGCTGACGTTCCTCCGGGGAGATCCGGGTTTGGTTTACTTGCATGGGTCTTGGGTATGAACTAGGTTCAGGCCCAGATACTGGGTGCAGGCTGGGAGGTGACCATAGTGGTGCTGAAGGTCTGGAGGGGAGCTTGGATTGAACATGGCATCTATGAGTTAGCCGAGCATCTACACGACCTGCTAAATCCATGAGACCATTGAAATCACAAGGAAGCTCCTGACTAATTAATTGGTCCTTGACATCTTCAGAGAGACCGTGGAGGAAGGCATCGTAGAGTGCTTGGGTGCCCCAGTTTACAAATGCAGCCAGAGTGCGGAACTCTATGGCATAATCATATGCAGAACGGGAGCCTTGATGGAGCTCCAGCAGTTGTCTAGCGGCGTCCCTGCCGGAGTGGGTGCGATCGAACACCCTCTTCATCTCGTCAGTGAAAGTTCTGAGAGTTGCACAGCAAGGGTCATTAGCGTCCCAAACTGCAGTTCCCCATTCACGTGCCCGGCCAGTGAGGAGGGTGATTATATAGGCCACTCTTGAACGCTCCATGGGAAAAGAAGAGGCTTGAAGCTCCATCAACAAAAAAACATTGTGACAAAAAGGAGCGGCACGTTCCGGGTTCGCCACCATATGGTTGTGGGTTAGGGAGCTGGGGTTCATGACATACAGATTGAACTGTGGTAGAAGGATGATTAGTTAAGAGTTGCTGTAGTTGTAAGGTGATAGAGGAGAGTGTCTGGGTTACCTGCTGAATACTTTGTTGATGAGAGTCTAACAGGGCTCCTTGCTATACTCCTTAGTATACTGTCAGGGGTGTGGCTGAACGGGAGTGAACCCAATTGCAGACAGAAAGCCTTTCTGAAAGCTTTAGTTCGAAGGCACAAATAAGTCTCAATGTGCAGGCTCAGCAGGAGCACAAATACGGCAGGGAATGAAATGCTTGTGACGGCGAAACACTCCTGTCTGATATCCACATACGCAAAAATGATCACAAGTCTGCACGCACACACAGAGATTGCGGGGAATAGCACTAAACGAGGTCGGAGGAACAGGCAGGGTCGGTAACAGTTGTCCAGCAGTGAGAAAAAAACAAATCCGGAAGCACGTACCGAAATCAAAGTCCGTAATGCAGGCGAGGTCATACACAGAAGCAAATCCAAGCAGTGATAATAATCCAGAGGGCAAGGCACGAGACAAAATCCAGGAAGACAGGCAGGGTCATACACAGAAGTAGAAATAACTGGAAAAATCACGAGTGACAGATCAAGAGGCACGCAAGCAGGATACTTCGGCACTGAATGGAGTTCTAAGCTTCTTTTTAAAGGCGTGGTAGATAGTTAATAGGTTGCAGGTGCATGGGGTTAATTAGCTGAAATCATGACCTGGATGTGCTTGGCTGATTGGGCTGGCTCGTGACACCTTCTTTCTCTGTACTTATTTCTGGGGTCTCTCATGTAATGGTTCAAGTGATACCACGTGGTTCGGTCTTCCACCTGAACTGCTGTTGGAATAGCTGCTAGGATTCCCTCCTGGATTTGTGTTACTTCCTTCTACCATTTGTAGATACATCTGGTCTTCTGGAACAACTGGGCATAGTGTGTTTTTCTCCACTTGGGCTCCATGCTTTTTCCTGCACATAGATTACTTTATATATTGCAGTTTGAGGAGTTCATTTGCAATTGAGGGGTTTATACAATATAACACAGTCATGGGTCGACCCGTAATGGATTCATGCAGGTTAGGTGTGTATTTCTGTTAGTTTGCATGCGATAGCTCATTAGCGCAAGGGGTAAAGCATCAAACCAGTTAATTTTATTCTTTCTAATATCCCACTGCGGATGATAAACACACCCAAATTTTTACTTTGTTCTCCACTGGTGTAGTACCTGCTTTACAGCTTTCTGAATGAACACTGATCTATTATCCGAACTGATCTTTGGAATTCCAAATCTAGGAATCATTTCGCTTGTAAGAACTTGATAACTGTTCCTGCTCCTTCATCTGCAGATGGCGCTGCTTCTACCCATTTACTCAACCTGTCAATTATTACAACCATGTACCTTTTTCATCGAGCATCCTTCACCATGTGCACACAGTTCACCACTAAGTATTTAAAAGGTCCGTCTAGTACCGGTATATGGCTAATAAGTGTCGCTGTTCCTTTTCTGACATTATGCTTAGCACATATATCTCATCAAGAACTCATCAACCATATCATGCAGATATGGAGACCAATACCCTTGGTTTTTAATTTTCCACTGGCACAATGATCAAATCCATGAGCATCTGGAATCAAAATATTTAACAGCACTGTGGGTGCAATGATTAAACCTTCATGTGAACACCACACATCCTGTGCATCCTTCTGAGCTCCCCTCTGGAGCCACAGCGAGTGCTCGTATGGACCTGCTTGATGTTGAATTCGAATAATATCCTCCAACTGAGGCTGCGGTTCTATAAGGACTACTGGTCCTATTACTGCCAATTGACACCTTGATGCTTGCTTTGCTTCTAAGCCAGCTATGTTGTTACCCTTAGTGACATAGTCATTTCCTTTTTTGTGAGCTTGACTTTTAATTACAGCCAATCGTTTTGGTAGCATCATAGCGGACATTCATTTGCTTATCTGTTTAGCATGCTAGATGGGTGTTCCGTCACTCTTTTTAAACCATCTTTGCTTCCATACCGCTCCAAACAGATGACACACACCATGTGAATAGGCTGAATCTGTAAAAGAAATATTTGCTACTAGCCCTTTGGCCCTTTGTGAGAGCTTTCAGCTTGGTTAATTTGAGCAAAACCCGGTTGCGAACAATTCTGAGATAAGACAGGTTTGAAGTCTTCTCCATCCTTTATTATTACTGAATACCCAGTGTGACTTCCTAAATGGCCTCTAAACTAGACTCATTAACAAAATAAGTAACTTCTGCTTCAGATATTGGTTTAGAGTCAAGATCAGCATGTAACCTAGTAAATGCCAGTAAATTCGCCAGACAAACATGAGACACACCTTCGTATGCTAAAGGAATTAATTCAGCTGGGTTAACCGTGTCACATCTTTTTATAGTAATATCGGGATATGTGAGCAGTGAAGAATATGCTAGAATGCAGGCTTGAGTTAGGACAAATTTCCCTTGTTTTATCAATTCTACAACTTTATGATGCATATAAATAGTTACTGGGTAACCCATAGCCAATGTAGATGCTTTTCCATATGCATAATGTACTGCTGTAACACCCTGTTAATAACATGGTGGGTGACCTTGTACTACATTATCTACCTAGTGCTATAGTAAGCTAGAGACTGTTTTTCCCTCCCACTGCAGGTTTCCTGCATCAATACAGCTGAGGTGTATCCATCAGCTCGGTTAGCCACCTACAAGTAGAATGGTTTGGTCGGACTGGAGTGGTCATAGGAATTAACTGCTATTGTCCCGATAATTCTACTGCCTTTGCAAATTTTTCAGGCATGGGGAGATGACTTAAATTTAGGCAAGACTTAAATGTACAACCTGCTCCTGTATCTACTGACAAGTGTTCCTGTTCAGAATTTAGTTGTTAAAAAGGGAGCTGGGGCCATGGATATGTGGGGCACCTTGATCGGTTATATCCAGCCAGTCCACACCCCCAGCATACTCCTGGTGGAAAGTTAGCATAAGTGTCTCTTTGTCCCCTCTGGCACTGATTAGTTCTCCACTCTTTCTGCCTTTGCAGATAAACATTGACTGGTGCAGACATCTGGTGTGGGTTTGGGGGTAGTGCTGCTGGTGCGGTCATCGCTGTGACTGCAGCTGGCTGGATCATAGGTGAAGGATTGCCAACCCCCCACCTCCCCCCCCCAAACCCCACATTTGCTCTGCTGTAATTAGGGTCTCTTGGACCTTTTTCTTGTTTTTCTTAGTCAGTTCTTCAAGATGTAACTGAGCTAGTTTATGTTTTAGCTCTTCTTGAGCTTTCAACTTCTGCTCATTTTTCCTGTACTGTTCAACAGCATGTGAGATGTGATCACAGAACTCTTTGTGTGATCTTGAGTTTAAACCGACCACATCTCCAACTGATCACCCTTTAATGCCTTTGGGTCAACTCTAGCTGGATACTCTGCACACAAGGCCTGCCACACAGTAGGGCGGTAAGCATCAAAGACAGTTCCATCCATATGGTATGTATCTACAGCCTTGTTCAAATCAGAAGCATGGAAAACGTTCTCCATCTTTCCTCCCCACAAAGTTTTTGCCAGACGCGCTTTCATGTCTCCAACCGAATACAGCTTGCCTGGGGTCTCCTCGTCCAAGACCTTAATCCATTTCCCTGCACCCTCGTGAATGTTAGGGAGGCGGTAGATAAGTCCCTCGAGATCTTGAGTTGCCCATGGTACATATTGCACCTTTAATTGAAATTGGGAATTGTGGAGCTAAGTTCCTAAGTCTCCCAGTGTTCCTTCCCTGTTTCCAACTGCCTATATTGAATGACAACTCCTCCTCATCCCCATCCTCTCTACTGTACAATGACCTATGTCCAGTCCTTAATGTTGTATCTATCTGACTTCTTGACTGTCCTGGTATTTTTGTACTCCTGTCTATCATGGCTCTCTATAGTCTTCATCTCAATCTACATGACATTCCATCTGCATTTCTCCCCGAAACTTCAACCATTCCCTTAAGCATTGGGAATTGACCTTCTGTCTGCACATATGGGGGAGGTGTAGCTAATACTTGCCCTCTGTTACTCTTTGCCTCACTTTCTTAACTTTCTCCTCATTTGCTTTTTCTTTCTTACCAACTCATCTCCTTCTCCTTCTTAAACAGAGCCAAGACCTCTCTCTCCTGCTGTCCTTTCAACTCACTCTGGACACGCTTTTTCTCTCTAACATTTCCATTTCCCCACACAAAGCCAAATCAAATGTCCCCTCCTTTGGCCATTTTGTAATCATATCTTTAGTTCTCTTTTGCTATTTACTTGAGATCTTAGTTTTGAGATCTCCACACAATGGATGCTTTAACACCAATATCTCCACAAGAGAGGCTGCCATTTATGCTTTATAGCCCCTGTCACCAAAAACCAAGATATTCCCCTATTACTTTATGCTTATGCACTTACTTACAGTAGTAACTAAATTTACTTACAGCAACATACAATATTATATAATCACCTAAACATCCCTCTTCATTAATAAGACTTAGCAATGATAGCCACTCTTTAATATACAATATTTCACTACTGTTCTATTAGTATTTGCCAAAAAGCACAGTATTTTTATACACAGTGAATATTATCTTGCAAGAACCAATTAATGCCACAGTATTAATATTGGGTTCAGACACATTCACCACACATTCACCACTCCACGCGATCTCTTTATTTATATGTTCATACTATGTCCCTTATTTCCTGGAAATTAGGGCTCATTCACGCATACTTTGTCCCCTGTCCTAATCAGAGTTCATTCAAGCATACTTGTCTCTTTTATTTTATTTATCTATTTATTTATTTATTTTCTTAGAAGGGCTCATACACACACTTGTCTCTTTATTTCAACTTAATCTGTTAATTTATCTATTCCTATAAGGGCTCATTCACACACACATCTCCAGTCTGGCAGCATCCGACTCCCCCTCTGGTGGATTGCACAAGCAACTCCCTCGGGGGTTCACTCAGCCAGATTCTCTCTCTCCCTCCCACTCATACACACACACACATAGAGCTCTCATTCACTCAGACAATATCAGACAGACATTAGACAGTACAACATCAATTAAACACAAACAATGCAATTGCTTACAACTTAATGGCACACAAGCGGTGCTCCTCATAAGAAAAGGTATAAATTTGCTGTTATAACCCATACAATCCATTAATCAGCAGCATACAAAAACATTGACATACAACTGTACGTTCCACATAAAGAGATATCCATAAAAGCCTCTACACTCATACGATACTGGTTAATCATCAGCAATACAAATCATTGACATAAACCTGTATGTTCCTCATAAGAAATTCATATCCATAAAAAAAAAGCCACAATGCTCATACTATACGGTTTAGGTGACTACACAATTCTTTTGACATACCTAAGTACGTTACTCATAAAAGGGATATATTTATATTAACTGCTGCGGATCCTCACACAAGCAGTATTACTAATTAAGCGCAATTCCTTATTAACCTACTCCATTGCCATCCATCTAGACCCTCTAGACAATGAGTACAAATTAATACTACGTCTATTTACCGGTATGCATTGCTATCTATCAAAGCCCGCTTAGCAACACAGATAGACCTTCAAATGCGCTTCCTCATACCCATCTGTTATTACTGCCATCTATCAAAGCCCTCTTGACAGCCAAAGAGACCAATGCAATGCTTATTTTATCAGTTACTATTCAAATACTACCATTCAACGGTTAGTAAGCTGATGCATGCATTTTCCTTCTGAAAACAAAGCCCATTCAAAAATTACTTATATGCTATATAAGTACTTATATGCCTATATGCTCGGACTCTCACGCAAGTCTCTCATTATTTCAACCTGGGGTATCTTTTATTTATTAAAAGTAGGGTATGTCACATAAAATCAAATAAAAAATTATTCTATACTACCAGCCCAGGGAATCAACAAAAAAACTTGTAAAGATTCCAAGCTAACCCAGCTCAAGCCAAAGCCACAAATGAGCCAGAGACATCACTATGCTTCCACCCTAAGAACTTGAGAATGATGATGGAAGAGTTTTTCCAAACTGACAGGAAAAGGGGGAAGAACAAGCCACTGACACAGATCAACTGTCCTATACCTTTCACCACACTAACATAGCTTAGTCCTTCTAGGAAAGTATATACAGTTTTTTTATTTATTATTTACTAGTGAAAAAACAACACCTAATCACACTTCTTATCTGCACTGCCAGTAGTCTTTGTGGCACTTTTTTTTTACCTATGCGTTTCCCTTTCCCTCTTTTTCATCAGGGAACTACATTAACCCTTACGAGTCTGACGGTGTTTTGGGGACCTGAAGAAGTTCTGTCATGTCCTGACATTTGTATATTTTTCAGTTACTTATAAACATATAAATGTCACAGCATGCCAGGTCACGCCCACCTGTCAAAACAAATGATGATCATTTGCGACTCCATTTCTGTGCTTCCGTTTTGCCGCCTCATTCACCGGCTCAAGCACACCTGTTCTTCATCTCCATTCATTACTTTACTCTATATATACTCTCCACCAAACAACCACTCCTTGCCAGATTATTGTATGCTCTCATGCCCAGTTTTTCAGCGTTTATTTCTGCCTTGACTTTCAGATCTCGACCCACGTCTTGTTTCACGGATGTCGCTCATGTCTCACGTTTTGGATTATTGTTTTCTCGGTTTTCTGGATATCGACTCTTGCTCTCATTTTACGACCACAATTCTGGATCACGGACTTTCTTCGACTTCACGGCTTTATACCACGCACACCCACGATCACGATTATTCACTGCGGATCAGACCTGCATTCAGCGTGCGCCGGCTCTCCACTTCCGCATTCTCTCCGCGAGGCTCGTGCCGTGTCTCCGCATCAAAGAGCAGGAGCTTTCATTCACAAAACAATCAGCGCACAGCAAATCACAAAATAACCCGCGCTGTTTCCCTTAGGCGCTCTGCGCTTGGATCCACCTCGCCTGCACGGACCGTGACAATAAATGTATAAAGGCTAACTGTATTCAGCACAAACTTGTCTACAGTAATATGTCAGCAGTATGTATGTACATACATACATTTGTATTTTGGAGAAAATAACAGTTATGCATTATTTTTATTTATAATTATATAAATAAATATTATATTTATTAAATTATATTTTTAAATTATTTTTTTATTATTATTATTATTATTATTTAATAGTAGTGGCAGTAGTAATAATCCAAGACAAAAATCTTATAGAGCATTAATCACTTATCACAACTGTGAATAGATGCAGCAGCAGAGACAGATTAAATCCCCATAAACACTCACACTTGAAAACAATTTTAAAACAACTTAAGTTCCAGAGGTTTAGCGCCTGTTATCGCAGGACATGGATAGTTTACCTAGAGTAAACTACTGTATTTTTACTGCTTATATTTTTGCCGTAGTTTCATTTGGTTTTACGCATATTCATGTCCTGTGTGTTTGAGAGAGAGAGAGCTTATATTATGAGGCGCCGTATAGGGCTTAAATCAAACTTCACTCATGCACACACTTGAAACACTTGCATACACATATATGAAACAGTCACACATCTGGAACTTTTAAGTTGTTTTAAAATAGTTTTCAAGTGTGAGTGTTTATGGGGATTTAATCTGTCTCTGCTGCCGCATCTATTCACAGTTGTGATAAGTGATTAATGCCTCATCAGATCTTTGATGGGGGTAGGTTATGCAGGGTTAAATGACAAAAGAAATACTGATCTGTTGTAACGATACAGATCAGTGCATAAACTGTTCAGAACAGGCAGATCCGCAGGCTGCTACCACAGCACAAAAAATACATAACTCTCTCTCATAAGTCCTCGGTAAGGGCATAAGCCCAGAGCGGATCAAAAGTTTTATTTTTGTTTCCAGAGCTCCGTCCGTTCTCCGTAGACGTCGGAGCTTTGTTTATTTTGTGTTATCAGTTTTCTTTTGTTTCCTTTCAAGTTTCCTAATAAATAATCCAACACCATCTCCAAATGGATAGTTCTTCCCGTGCGTATCATAAGCACTCTCACACACATTATATACACATCTTATATACATTATATACATAATCATTAAAAAAAATCTCATGGTGTGGCTCTCCATACCGCGCCACATAACATCCGTATGGGCAGATATTTGTGCCAGATATTATGCGCCATTAATCAATTTGTTATGCCATTTTTGACTGTCAGCGAAAAAAAACATCTTCAAAAATATAACGAAAATAAACCCAAGCAGAAGTTACATTTTGAGCTTTACTTTGCAGCAAAGTATTACCTATCAGTGTACAGAACTATATAAAATACACCATGATGTAAAATACATAGCCTGCATTTATATTACGTATCTACAACTATCGGTATAGATAAATTATAGATGTTACCGTGTATTATTAAGGATTATTAAGGATGTCTTGGAAAATATTGCAACAGCTATTTTTTATTAATTAATTTTAAATAGCATAGGGATCATGGGTTGTGTATTGAGTGATTTTACAAATTCTGTTTTATGAATCTGTTTTATTAATTTTTTTTACCATATCATCTATTTATAAGACTATGTTGACAACGCTTGTACAATATATAGACATGCTGTCTAAGCTGCCTTGACACTGCAGTTAACTGAAGCAATCAATGCTTCACCTGGCGGGATTTTACAGCATTGCAACCATCTTATTGGAAAGCGCATGGGGGCTTTTATCAAGCGGGGCATTGTTAACTGCATCATCACGGGTGATCACATTCCATGCTCGGATCATGCACTGACTTGTCATAGTTTGTTATGGGACCCGCCATGTTCCAGGCGGCTGTTTGACAGGGCTCCTACTGTATGACTGAAATAAAGCAGCTCACATCAATGTGCGTTTTGCACCGCGCTTATTTAGCGAGTATAAATTTGATTTGGGTTTGTTGTTTTTCTGGGGATGAATGGCGACCATCTTCATCTGCCTTTTGATCAACATGCACACTGCAGGTTCATGCGGACATTTTATATTCTCTGAAAGGCTTATTCATAACCACATTTCAGTCATTCACAGACATGCATTGTGCTATGTTGTTTGTAATCAGGGTATTTTATGAATTAAATGTAACTGCTGTTTTTGGTACACACTTTTACTTTGCACTTTTCATTTGGCTGCCGATATGAGCAGCTTATATTTGTTAAACGAAAAAAATTTCAGTCATAATATTCATCGATCATAGATAGGGTTTTTAATCACTCAAAACACAACCCATGATTTTTATGCTATTTTACAAATGAAAATACAAATGTAATAATTTTATTTGGTTTATTAATTTTTTTTTAAATCTATAATTAAAACATTATATAAAAATACCAAAAGAAAATTGTGTGTAGAGTGATTAAAAAATACAACGTATGTTATGATAAGGAAATCACAATTTCTTCTATTCCATAGATTAAAAACATTAACAATGTCAATTTTAGAATCTAGAATCCAGAATGTGAATGTGGCAGGGTAGTTATTTGTTGACTTGGTTGGGGCGTGTTTATCCGGTTAATGAGGGGAACGCAGTCTATTTAAGGACCCTTATTTTGACGCATGGGGACTTGTCTTGTGGTTTCTGGGTTCACCTCAACCTGGTGTGTCCCTTCCCATTCTTGGTTCCTGATTGTGTTCAGTTTAATTTTAGTGGAGTCAGTGACTATTGGAGTATTTGTGGCGGAGTGCGCTTTCAGTTACGACACCAATAGAAGGCTGAGAAGGCCGGCCAGTAGATTGAGTTGCGGCCCCTGCTGTGTGAGTATTCATACAGCTTTATGTGAAGCATTTGTTTAACCCAAGAGTGAGGTGGAATTTTATAATTTCTGAGCCTTATTCTTAGCTGATAACGCTATGTGTGACGCCGTTGCTGTTTTGCTTATGGTTATTGAAGATCTTTTGCTCCTGACTCGGCTGCTTTGTGGGCCAATGGGCTGGTAGCTACAGTCTGTGTGCTGATTAAGGTTTTATTATTTTTATTATTTTTTTAAATTTTTTTTTAGTTTTTGGTTTTGTTTGGATTGAACTGACCATGTTGGCAAATTGTTTCCTTTGTGTGCTTGGTGGATTATGTTGTGATGTAAGTGGTTGTGTGGCTATTTCTTTTTTTTTTTGCTGTGTTTATTGGGTGCATTCATGCACCGGTATTAGCTGTACATAGGGCGGGTGAAAGGACTTGTAGATATAAGCCCTATATTATTGAGTCTGTTTCTTTGGATTATTGTCTAGTGTGGATTGTGTTAATTTCCTTAGTTATTTCTGTATGTGTGTGTGTGTGGTTGTGAGTGTGTTGTTGTGTTTTTCTTTATTTTTTTTTTTATCAGGAGCCAGGCATGGTGCAGAGCGGAGGAGACTAGCTGCATTTGTTTGGGGTATGTGCTTCACTGAGTGTAGGTGTGACAACTCAATTTCTTTGCAGTGGATGCATGGCGTTTTTATTTGATGTGAATTTGGGGGGGGGGGGGGGTATTGGATGATTTCCTAAGTTGCAGCCGGCCAGCACTGTTTCTGCAAGTCTCTGGCCCCAGGGGGGTATTTTTATAAAATCATTTGTTGGTTTTCTTTGTGTTTCTTTGGAAGAGAATATTTTTTTAATAATAAAATATATATTCTGTACTGGTACCCACATTTCATTTGATTTTTATTGTTGCCTTCAATTAGTAGAACTTACATGCGTGTCTTTATTGGGACTATTTCCCTGGCACCCCACCAGGGTGGCGTAGTCGGTTTAAATTTATTTGAACCTTCCTGTCCCTTTGGGATGTAGGACCGCCACATTTTGGCATAATCATCAGGAGCTACCTGGTAAGGCAAGGAATTTTCTTTTGAGACATGGGTATATTTATATTTGTGGTGATTTTGTGTTTTTTCTCTTTGCTCTTTTTTTTCATAAGCAAAACAGCACAGTGCGCTTCAATTTCGTGGGCAAGTATGGAGGACGAGATGCAGAAGTTGCGAGAATTGGTGGCACAGTTGAGGGCGGACAATGACTGTTTGCGGCGTGAGCGTGTGTTTTTTGGTTCCAACATTGTTCCTGCTGCCACCGTAACCGCACCTGGCCCACCTCAGCCAGTGGTGGCTGATTTAGTCGTACCGAAATGGTTTGTTTTTGTGCCTAGAGACAGGCAGTGTCCAAAATTTTGTGGCAAATCAGGAATAGGCATTGAGGAGTAGGTGGAAGAGGCTGAAGCATGTACAGAAGTGTGAAGAGGGGAATGTCTACCCTATGTCTATTAACGTAATTCGTGAAATGACTGCCAGGTGGCGCAAAGTGACATTTTCCATTGTCTCAATTTAAAAAAATAATTAAGTCATAAAAAAGTCAAAACAATATGCTGTATGGTAGAAATACTACAGTAATGGTAATTTCCACATCTGTATATTTTATACAACAAGCATGAAAAATCTGAACCAGAGCTATTGATATTTGCTGTACAATAATGAGTAAAAAAAAAAAACATTGATGTTGAACATTAAAACAAGTACACTACACTGTAACCCTCAATGCTCAAAGTAATTAAACACTTTGAGTACTGTTAACCAAAGTAATTGAATGAGTAATACTTTTGAGTACATAATTAACAATAACTTAAGCAAAAATTTCCACCAATGTAAAATCTATAGAGCACTTGTGGCACAGTGGTACGTGTTTCACCTGACATGAGGAAACCCCGGGTTCGATTCCCGTGCTGGATGGTCTGCAACAATTATTTTTTTTTATTTGTTCAACAAACTCAAAAATCTATAGTTCTGTTTACTTAAAATTGGTAACATCATTAATTAAAAAAATGTGATGTAACTGATTACCTCAAATATTTTGAGTTTTGCCAACTTAATCGGGTTTACAGTGTAGCAGTCAAAAAAGACACTCTAAAAATGCTGTGTTTCTGTAAACACATTTTGGGTTGTTTATGCTGGGTCAAAATTCTGGGTTCTTTCAGGTACTTTAAACACATTGTTGGGTTGCTCATGTTGGGTCAAATGAGATGTAGTGAGTCATTTACAAATGAAAACCTGGTTGGGTTATTTTGACCCAACAATTGGTTTATTCTTTATTATGTGTTTTCTCCAAACGTCAGCCTGCAAGTAGCTCGGGGTCTGTTGCACTGTAAACTCAATTAAGTTGGCAACACTCAAAATATTTGAGGTAACCAGTTACATCATAATTTTTAAGTTTGTTGAATTTGTTCAGCTAACTTGGAAAGTGTCAGTTCTACAAACTCATAAATACCAAAAAGTTCTGAATACTCAATTATTTCTCATTCAATTATTTAAGTTAACAGTACTCAATATGTTTAATTACTTTGAGCATTAGGCTTTACAGTGTAGTGATGAAGATAATCATGTTTAAGGGTTACTGTGTCTGCTTTACAATGTCAGACAACATTCAAATGCAAATAATTTACCCCTTCCCAGGTGTGAATCAGCGGTTCTCTCCTATACATTTAGAGAAACTGAAGTGCACCCCTCGACCACTTGAAGACCCTCTTGGATCTGAGGCTCTTCTGAAGACCTACAGTGCTTCAGGCCTCTTTTAAAATTTCATCTTCTGAATTGCAGATTCTAAAATTGACATTGTTACCGTTTTTAATCCCTGGAATGGAAGACATTGAGATTTTCCTTATCATAACATGAATTGTATTGTTTTAATCACTCTATACACAATTTTCTTTGGTATTTTTTTAAAATAAAATATAAAAA
Source organism: Clarias magur (assembly GCA_013621035.1). Classification (NCBI taxonomy): domain Eukaryota; kingdom Metazoa; phylum Chordata; class Actinopteri; order Siluriformes; family Clariidae; genus Clarias; species Clarias magur. The sequence goes on along the minus strand of QNUK01000553.1, from coordinate 376,748 downwards.
TTTAATACAAAATGAAAATAAACAAAAGAATAGACCATTTGTATTTTCAATACAATAATAATTAAAAACAGTACAAGGCATGTCATGATGAGGAAACTTTCCATCTCTTCCACACTGACTGACTGATGTGCCTAACTTTTGTCAGCAGAGCCTCTGTTACACTGAATAATTCATGACTTTTCATGAATATGTAAGACCTATTGACACCTCTCAGGTGACACGCCCCCATACACACACACCAAAACACACAGAAAGCAGAGCACTAGATACATAAAATTTACAAATTTATTATTCACATAAAAGCAGACATTTCGCTTTTTATAAGTATATATTTTTCACATTTGTGAGGCAAGTATAAACGGAGTTTCGGTTCATTTTCTGACGCGCTCAAGTGAGTGCACCCTGTTTACTTTCATTATTTTAAAACTCATAAGAGTTTTTCATTATTGTGAGTGCACTTAAATAAAAGTGGAGTCTTATAAAGGCTTGTTCACACGCTGTCCTCTCACGGAGATCAAAGGGTGGCATTCCGCTTTTTAAATTCTCTGGGGCGCGTCACATCACCCCGCTCGCGTGCCACTCTCCTTAGTAAACTCCACCACGCATTGCTTTTTAAAGTCAATTTTCCCCAACAGAGCACGAGCTACACTCCCCACTGCGTTTTATAGCGCAGGAGAAGCTTGGAATCATTAGCGCCGATAGCTCACCAGTTGTGCCTAGTTAGGTGGCCCCGTTTCTTCGCACACCTGCAGTGTGTGCCTAGGCCGCCTACCTAGTGAGCTTTGAAGTGAGTGAGGAGCGATATTGATTTGGGCGCACGCCCATCACAGGCGCATGCTGTGACACAAATATACATTTCCTTTGCTTAAATTTGATGCAAATAAAAAACAGCTATATGTATTACTATCATTTTAGTACTGTGATTGTATTTTATAAGGTTTTGCCAGCGGTGGTACAGCGCAACCGGGGTCATTATTTATTAAAGAAAATTATGATTATCATAACAGCGTACTGCATTTCATTCTCATAATTCATAATACAATTTTAAAGAACACAAAATTTAAGATGACCCAAAACCGTACACTGTAAACCCGATTAAGTTGGCAAAACTCAAAATATTTGAGGTAATCAGTTACATATTTTTTTTAATTAATGATGTTTCCAATTTTAAGTAAACAGAGCTATCAATTTCTGAGTTTGTTGAACAAATAAAAAAAAATGTTGCAGACCAACCGGCACAGGAATCAAACCTGGGCTTTCTGCATGGCAGGCGAAACACTTACCACTGCACCACGAGTGCTCTATAGATTTTACAGTGGTTTTACTTATGTTATTGTTACTTACGTACTCAAAATTATTACTCATTCAACTATTTAGGTTAACAGCAGTCAATGTGTTTAATTACTTTGAGCATTATGGTACACACGTAGGCTTTCTAATTACACATGATAAAATCCAAAGGCTCACTGTGTTAACATTTACTTTGCTTAAATTTGATACTAATAAAATTTAATTCTACATTTGTACTGTAATTTTAGTACTGTGATTATGAATTTGTTTAAGTACAATGGTGCACTTGATTTTATCCGCTACTACATGCAGCTCTAAAGGAGCTGCGGCTCATTAATCCTTGAGAGAATGAACTAAGGTCTGATGCGTAGATCTATAGTTATATAGCACCACTAAGTGATAAAAGCCAGCAACAGCATACCATCGCTTTGAGATGTGGCGACAAAACTAGAAACCTGCTCATCACACATCTGTATGCGGGTTTGTTGTTTGTCCAAAGATGATAAGGCATTTTTTCTATTTGACAATTTGGAAAGTGAAGCCTGAGAGGAGATTAGACACCGTCCCAGTGGGGAACGGGGAGATCCGAACAAGATTATTGTGTTTTTACGTGAGCTGTATGGTTGCTCTCATTCATATGTAGCGCTTCAACAAGCATTTTTTTCCAGGAAACAACAAGATAGGGAATCTTTGTTAAAGTTTTCCCTGGTCTTGATGATGCTCCTGGAGCGGGTTAAACAACAGTAACCTGATGCTATCTCCAATTCCGACATTGTGTTGCGTCATCAGTTTGTAGAGTATGTTGCCGATAGTGCCCTCCACCGTGAATTGAAGCAATTAGTTCGTCGCTAGCCTGCCGCTACTTTATTGGAGATAGCGGGGGAAGCAATTAGTTGGGAACAGGAGGAGATGCCTGGAGGGGCGTGGGGTAGGAGTCAGTCAATTCCAATGGCATATGGCATCCAGTATGGGGTGCAAGGGCATTGTCAATTCATTCTCTTTCCCTCAAAGAGTAAAATCACAGCAGCAGCAGTTAGATCAACTTACTCAGAGTGCTGCAGGCATGTGGTTTCTCCAGCATGCTCGGTGGCCTTCCAGTTACTCTGTCATCTGTGTCAAAAATGAGGTCACTTCGCCCATGAATGTGATGGGGAACGTGTCCCTTCCCCATCCCTAGGTTGTCGTGAGTCACCTTCTGTGACTCACCTTACAGATTTCTGTTCAACCGATGGAAAACTAGGTCCCACCGAGCTGCTGAGTCACAGTTCAGTAGGGAAAGGGCGTAACTCAATGACGTTAGCTCCCTTGCCACACTTAATGGCATCATGTCCTCATCTTGTTGTTTGTATGGGAGGGGTACAGGTACCCTGTTTGATCAATACTGCCTCTATGGTATACACGATTACAGAAAGTTGTTTTATGAAACTATTTGTACCATTGGGCCGTCTCAGGGCATGTCATTGGTTGGAGCTTCATGTGGCCAATGGGTCGTTGGTTCCGTATGTTGGTTATGTTGAGTTGGACATCGAGTTTTGTGGTCAGAAAATTCCAGGGTGTGGTGTGCTGGTTGTCAGAGACCCTCCTAGGGGCACTGGTACTCAAGTCCCGGACATTTTGGGCATGAATGTCTTAAGCCGGTGCTATCAGGTGCCCTTTGGGCTGCATGGTGCTGGCTTTTTTGAGGCACCATCTGTGTCAGGAGCCTCTAAGCTGGTTTTTCAAGCGTTACAACATTGTCGTCAGGTAGATACCATCCCTCGGGTTAGCCGTATTGGAAAGGTGCGAAGGGGTCATAAGGCTTGTCCTATTCCAGGTGGAACTATGAAAGTGGTGGTTGCTACTTGTTCTGGGCACTTTGCTGGGGAAACTGTGCTTTTCGAACCACCAGAAACTGGGTTGCCTGTAGGTCTTGTGGCATCTGCCGCCTTACGGTCTATGAACCTATCATCAACGTAGGTAAGACTAATGTAATGCTCTTTCGGAACTCTGTTTTGGGCACTTTGCACCATGCATTTATTGTGAGCTTGCGGTCAACGGTACCGGTGGATACCACCGCCGAAGTATGATGTGGAGAAAACACACATAAATCAACTGCTAGAAGCTAATATTATTAGACAGAGTTGTAGTCCATATGCTTCTCCCATTGTGTTGGCAAAAAAGAAGGATGGTATGCTGCGCATATGTGTAGATTAACATCAGCTTAATGCAAAACCTCGAAAAAGAAGCCTTCCTCTTGCTGCAGATAGAAGAAACCTTGGACTCACTGACGGGAGCCCAGTGGTTTTCCCCCATGGACCTTGCCAGTGGTTACAATCAGGTTCATGTTACTGAGGAGGATAGACAGAAGATTTCTGTACACCATTCGGTCTGTTGTGTCTGAATGGAACCGTTTGCCGTTTGGGCTCTGCAATGCCCCAGGCACCTTTCAGAGGTTGATGGAGAGGTTGTTTGTGGACCAGCAGTGTCAGTCCCTTCTTTTCAACTTGGACGACATAGTGGTGTTTTCTTCTTCCGTGGCACAACATCTACATAGGTTGGAGGTGGTTCTGAGTCAGCTGAGGCGAGAAGGGCTAAAGGCTAAATTAGCTAAGTGTGCATTTTTCCAACAGGAGGCAAGTTATTTGGGACATATAATCTCGGCCAAAGGAGTGTCGACAGACCCAAACAAGATGGAGGCAGTGAAACAATGGCAATGCCCTACGGGGCTGGCTGGGCTTTGGTCGTTCCTGCAGTTTGCCAGTTATTATAGGCGGTTTGTAGAGGGTTTTGCCAAGTTCGCAGCCCCTCTACACTGTCTGGTAGCTGAATTTGTGGGTCGTAAGTCCAGGTTTCGAGCAGAGTCGAGGTTTGGTGTAACTTGGACAGAACAGTGTCAGGTGAGTTTTGAAGAATTGAAGCGCAGACTCACTTCTTCCCCAATATCGGCTTATGCTGATTTCTCCCTTTCCTTTATCTTGGAGGTAAATGCTAGTCATGGAGGTTTAGGAGCAGTTCTGTCCCAGGAACAGGGAGGGAAGGTGCGGCCCATAGCCTAGGCTAGTCGCAGTCTTGGGCCCACTGAGCGCAATTTGTAAAATTATAGTTCCATGAAGTTGGAATTTTTGGCACTCAAGTGAGCCATGACTGAGATGTTTAGAGAATATCTGCTGGGGCAGAGGTGTGTTGTCTTCACTGATAACCCTCTCAGCGACCTGCCTACCGCTATGCTTGGGGCTGTGCAATCGGAATGTCGGGTCCAGTCAGGGTGGTTCGAGGACGTACAGTGCTTCCAACCATTGTAAGGCAGGTTGGAGAGATGGGAATGGGTTCTCAAGCAGCAGTTACCGTGCTGCTTGGCCTGGCTGTGGATATGCAATCACTGCAGTATGCGGATCCTGTTATAGGTGAGGTGTTAAGGTTTTGGAGGCATGTCGACAGTTGTCTAAGGCTGTGGTGACTCTCTTGTATCAATGGAGACAGCTGTGTGAGCAGGACGGAGTTTTGTATTACCGAGTGTTTTGTTTGGATGGGGCTGAAGAGGTGTTGCAAGTAGTTTTACCATCACAGTTACTGATACAGCTACACCAGGAGCATGGGCACCAAGTAGTGGAATGCACCACCGAGTTGGTGCAACAGCGTTGTTTTTGGCCCGTCCTGATAGCCGATGTGGCTATGGTGTTGAGGGTGTGAAAGGTGTCAGGCCTCAAAGGATACAGAACATCATCCCAATAGCTTCATGGGCCACCTTTTGCCTCAAGGTCGAATGAAATATTGGCCCTTAACTTTACTGTGCTAGAACCAACTTGGTCAGGATTGGAAAATGTGTTGGTCATAACAGACATTTTTACAAGGTACACCTTGGCGGTCCCTACAGGAGACCAACGGGCAGAGAGAGTGGCCCAGGTTTTGGTGGGGGAGTGGCTCTACAAGTTTGGTGTCCCCCATCGGATCATTCTGATCAATTTTGAATCCTCCTTGGTACAGCAGTTTTCTGCGCTGTATAAGGTGGAAAAATATCGCAAACACCCCTTACCATCCGGCCGGGAATGAACAGTGCGAGCATTTTTTAAGACGTTGCACAATCTTTTGCGTGCCCTGCCAGTGTCCAGGAATAGGGACTGGGCCTCAAGTGCTGTTTTGTTACAACACTACCCCCAATCAGACGACTGGCGAATCCCCATTTTTTTAAATGTTCGGGCAAGAACCAAGACTCCCTGTGGACTTCCTCTTGAGTAGAATCCAGCAGGGTGGAGTTGGTAGTGTGCATGGGTGGATGAGGGAGCATCAGGCTAGACTTCAGGTGGCATTTGAGGGGGCACGGGGACGACTGGAAGCTGCTGCTGGTCACCGTAAGGCACAACATGATGCCCATGCGCATGACACACCACTGGGGGATGGTCAGTTATTTTATTTACGCAAATATGGCACCAGAGGTCATCATAAGATTGAGGATCTGTGGAGCCCTGTGGTGTATCAGGTGGTAAAGGCCCCTAATGAGGGGGCATGTATACCATTGCACCAGGGATGATTTGGGGAAGGTTAGATGTGTCCATCATTCTGCCTGGAAGGCTTGGACCCTAACAGATGTTCCGGTTCTAGCCTTTAGCCCCCCCCCCCCCCCTTTGGAGAAAGAGGTGCCAACAGCAGAGGCTTTAGTGGAAGAAGTTGATCTGCTGATGGTGGTGCCAGCACTTCCTTGGGTGCAAGACCCCCAGGTACAGGTTTCTCCGGATACTATTAGGTCACCATGTATGTCTGTAAATGCTAAGGTCCCCTTAGTTATTGGGGGCCCTGAGGCTCCTAATTTTGTATGAAGTGCATTACCGGGGCCTGCGTGCTTGTCAGAGAGTCAGTCAGAGGGCCAGAGTACTTTCTTGTGGAGAACAGAGCAGACTACTGTGGGCCACCATCAGTCTGACATGACAAAAACTCCCAGGTGGGAAGATACTGCTTTGTGTAAGTAACATAAAAAAAAACAACAACTTCAAAATAAACATCAACAGCCTCCACTAAAGAGTACAGGATGCGTCACACAGCCGTGATATATTAAACTATAACCGTATTATACCAAAATGTTAAGTGTGGTGCATTATGGAGAGCTGCACCATGAGATTTTTTGATGACAAGAGCCCTGATGCAGGGCTTTAGAGGGGATCAATGAAATAGGAGTTTGAGAGTGCTTATGACATGCACAGGAAGACCTTTCCATTTGGAGATGGCGTGATATTATTAATGTAGAAACTTAAAAAGAAACAAAAGAAAACTGAAAACACAAAATAAACAGAGCTCCACACAAAACACAAAAAAGCATTATTATTATTTTGGTTATTATTATCATAATGCATGCGTACTGTTTACTGTAACATTGTGGCCATGCATGTGTGCATAAAACATTATTTTTATTTTGTTTGTTATACAGATGTAGCCACTCAAAACTACCGGGGTCGGGCAACTGCCGTGTGGCTGCCGTGATCCCTCCTCCCTCTTCTGCCAGAAAGGCGGGTCAAGATTTCACAGTAAACACACCCATTAAAGCACTATTTATTAATTTACCGACTACCACCACTAGATGGCGATTTGTTCTCAAGAAGGCGTTAACAGATGTCAGCAATTTATCTGTAGCAATCATGTGATTTTAACCCCCCTCACCCCCGCCGGACTGACGCTAACAAACTGCAATATGAAGATGACAGTTTAATGGACTTTTTATTCAGGGTAAGTGTTACCTTTTTACATAAAATTTGTTTGGGTTAGTTAACAGTTTAGTTCCCAGTTTATTTATTTATTTATTTATTTGTTTGTTTTATCGGCCATTTTGAAAATTACTTTCAGCGCCAGCAGCAGTCAGATGTGACTTTAGGTTTATTTTAGGACATCTGTTTACCAAGTCTGGAGTTACAGCTTACTGTCAGTGTCACAAACTCACAATGTCACTCTTTCCCTCTAAAAGACGCTAAAGCTCTGGAAATATTTTAACTTCGCTATTACAGAGACTACACTACTCGAGAAACTGATTAATAGAGTTTTGTGAGCTCAGGGTATTTTTTATAAGGAGAGTGTTTGTGTCCTCTGCAAATGACAGAGAGAATCTGACTAAGTGGTCTCTGGATTTAAATAAATTCAACATTTATTTATTTTTGGGAAAGAGTTAATCTGCAGGTTATCTCTATGACTTGAATACAACGTCAGGCAGTCCACGAGGGACACAACCTGGTTAGGTGTACCGGAGCTAGCAACCTAAACACTTATAACCATGTCTTTCTTTTCCCCCACTCTGGCCGTGACTTGTACACGGTAGCGCGAGAGCTTGGTTAACCAAAGTTGGATAAAAACCCTGAAGTGTTTAACAGTCAGTAGGAGTAGGTAGGCAGTAGGGCAACTTTAATACTCTGTAAGTTATGGTTTGGCTTCAGAGTTGCACTAATGCTCATATACAAGTGTTATATCGCTTAACTTATTTGTATCAAACCTCATTAAATAAATTCCCATTAATTTAATGCAGACGTTAATACAGAAGGACAGTGGCTAACACTAACCAAATTCAACGGTTTATTTACATTCAGCACGGGCAGTTTATTAACATTCCAAAATTCCTAAAACAGTGTTTTACACACTCTGGTGGTATATAGGCATACTAATGTTTTTTTTTTCATCAAATATAGATATTCTGTCAATGTTATTTATCTTTCTCTTTAATAAATTCTCTTGGGGTGATGACTGGCCTTCTGGAGCTACTAGAGGAGCATGAACAACCTGGAGTCTAAACATTGGGGGAAACAAAGATTTTTTAGTTTTTAATGAAAAAAAATAAATAAAAAATAAAATAAAAAAATAATAATAATAATACACAAAAACAGATACGGATTGATAAGCAGCTGGTGTTATCTAGGTATTTTACTGACCTTTAAGTACAATAGACCCACTTTTATTCATCTGTTTTATACAAATTAACTTTGGCTAGTTTTGGAAGAATAAAGTTTGTCATGTTTGTGTGTTTTAATTGTTGGGGTATTGTTGGGCCAATTTGTTTTGATGAAAAAAAAACAACAACATTTACTTGAACCAACTACATCAATGGGCTAAAATAGGAGACAATGTTGTTTTAAATAGTCAAAGAGTTGGGCTATAAAATAAATAATAATTGTTTTAAATAATAATAATAATTTTTATTTATATAGCACCTTTCCAGAGCTCAAGGACACTTTACAATTTTACTAATGTAAACATTGCTAATGTCAGTGCAAAACAGACATTAAGGTACAGAGGATAAGGGGGGGCGGGGGCAGAAATACAAAACAAGACATAAAAGACAGACATGTAGAGGATTGAACCAAGGAGTTCATGCCAACGAATCGGACATAACATTCGGAAAACAAGTGAGTTTTGAGTAGAGATTTAAATACTGATAGACTGTTAACAGAACAGAGAGAATGTGGTACTAAATTCCAAAGTTTTGGTGCAATGACACTAAATGATCTACCCCCCATGGAAGAGAGGCGGTACCGAGGGACAACAAGAAGGCCAGAATCAGAAGAACGAAGTGAGCGAGTCGGGATGTAGGGAGCAAGCAGATTGAAAAGATAAGAGGGAGCCAAGCCATTTAAGGATTTAAAAACAAGAAGAAGAATTTTTAATTTGATACGGTAGGCTACTGGGAGCCAGTGGAGATTATACAAGATTGGGGTTATATGAGCAGAGTGTTTTGTATGAGTCAGTATTCTAGCTGCAGAGTTTTGAATATATTGCAATCTGGAGATGGAGCTGGTAGGTAGACCAATGAAGAGGGCATTACAGAAATCAATGCGTGATGAGACGAATGCATGGATGATAGTTTCTGCATCTTTAGTATTGATGAACGGACACAGTTGGGTAATACGACGCAAGTGATAGAATGCAGATTTTGTGACGGATTTAATGTGAGACTGAAAGAAGAGTGTTGAATCGAAGATAACTCCTAAATTTTTGACAGAAGAGGATGTTTGATGGGGGAACCAGCAATATCACAAGTGAAATTGGTGGAAATATTGCTGGTGAGTGATGGGGTTCCAATGAAAATAATCTCTGTTTTATCCATATTAAGTTTTAGAAAATGTAAGTTAAGCCAATCTCTAATGTCCTTCATGCAGGCAGAAATTTTGTCAATTTGGGCAGATGGAGTCGGTGTACAGAATAAAGCTGAATGTTGTCGGCATAAAACTGATAGTTAAGACCATGAAGGATCAGACCAAGTGAGATTATGTAAATTGCTAATAATAGTGGGCCGAGAAAGGATCCCTGGGTCTCTTCAAGGGGACCTTCAGGGGGACAGTAGGTGATCGACAGTCCTTAAAAGAAAAATAAAATTGTCTATCTGAGAGATAGGAAGAAAACCAAGAGAGAGCAGTATCAGAGATACCCAGACCAGAGAGGCGAGAAATAAGTAAATCATGGGAAACAGTATCGAAGGCAGAGCTGAGATCAAGTAGCAGAAGAATAGACAAGGATCCAGAATCACCAGTAAGCAGTAGATCATTCACTACCTTTACAAGTGCAGTTTCAGTGCTATGGAGGGGGCGAAAACCTGACTGAAAAGGGTCAAAAAGATTATTATCAACTAGAAAGGACTGGAGTTGGGCAGCAACAATACTCCAGTAGTTTAGATATGAAAGGTAAATTGGAAATTGGACGATAGTTAGAAAGAACTGAAGGGTCAAGGTTGACTTTCTTGAGCACAGGTGTAACCGCAGCAGTTTATAGAGGCAGAGGAAATGAGGCCGAGGTAAGAGATGCATTAATGAAATGAGAAATAGGTGCAGAAATAACAGAGTGGCAAAGTTTCAGGATAGAAGTAGGACCAGGATCAAGGTGACAGGATGAAGAGTTGGATTTCAGAATTAGCTTAGAGACAGAATCTGGGGTCGTCAGAGAAAAAACAAGATAAAGACTGAGATGATAGATTTGTTCGATGACTGTGCTCTGTATCAGTAGGGAGACATTGGTGGACAGCATTAGTATTCTCTAGCAGATAAGCCAGAAAAGAGCAGCAAAACCCATTAGATACTAGAGCATCCTGAGGTGAGCGATTTGTAAGTTTATTTATTGAATTGAATAATGCTTTTGGCCGGTTACTCGATTTATTAATTGTGACAGAGACAAACTTAGAACGAGCTGAGAAAAGAGCGGATTTATAACCTTTAAGATGATCAAGAAAAGCGAGATAATGAACAGTAAGACCAGTTTTCCTGTAAAGACGTTCAAAGTCTGCCAGTGGCCTTAAGAATACGGAGCTCAGGGGTATACCAGGGAGAAGAGAGAGTGGCGGGGAAGTTTCTGGTCATGATAGGAGCATAATGCTGTGGGATATCAGAAATTATAGAGTGGTAATTCGATAGTATCATAGGCGGAGAAGAAATATTCATGACATCAGAGAGATTCGAAGAGACATTCGAAGAGAGAAAATGATACAGTATCAATAGCTTTCAAATTACGGTATGTAATAACAGTCTTAGAGCATTTAGAATGAATAGGCAAATTGAGGCTAAAGACAAGAAGTTTATGGTCAGAAATACCAGTGATAGAATCAGAAATAGAAGTGATACCCCCACTTGAAGTACATATTAGATCAAGGGTATGACCATGAGTATGGGTAGGAACGTGAACATGCTGTATCAGATTAAAACATTCAAATACAGACAATAATTGGGTAGTGTTAGGGCAAACTGTATCAACATGAATATTGAAGTCACCAAGCAGAAGAATAGGAAATCACAATGAGCAGGCAAGGGTTAACAGTTCACTGAGGTCAGAAAAAAAGTTAGGCTTGACTTTAGGAGGACGATAGAGCAGGATAATTATGAGACAGTCAGCTTTCAATACCATGTATTCAAATGAATTAGTGTTGTTAAAAACAAGTTGTCTCATATGAAGATTGTCACGGTAAATGACAGCAAGACATGCCATGCAGTCGAGGTTGGCTGAGATACTTCCTGATATATCCATCAGGTGCAAGAAGATTTAACTGAAGAAAGTCATCCGGAGCTTGCCAGGTTTAAGTGAGAAGAAAAATGTCAAGCTTATTGTCAGTGATAATTTTGTTGAGATAAAGGGCTTTGTCCGATATTGAGTGGCAGTTCAGAAGTGCAAAGTGACGATGTAGAAAATTCAGATTTGCAGTATGATGCTTGAAACCAGTGAGATAAATTAGAGAGCGATGAACAGTACGGCTAGCAGCCAGTTGTTTGGAAGCAGTCAATCTTTGATTCGTCCAAATGCACGGAAAGGCTTCAGGTGTAGAGCAAAAAGTACTCCTGAACACACGCTGTGAGCTGTGGATGTACCGTGGACGCCGGAGAATCCCTAAAAACAGCAGTGATCATACGTCATGGAGTCAAGACGCGGACGGCAGTTCAAGGCCTTTAGCTGCGATGGTAAATATCTAATATAAATAAATATATAAATAAATAAAATTGAATTAATATCCATTATGGAAGTGAGATGTAAAATGGGACAAAAATGTAGAGAGAAAAATAGAAAAAATTCATCCCAGGTCATTATAGAACTGAGGAAGTGAGAGCCAGACACAGGCAAAATCTGCCTGACACGGGCAAAAAAACTACATTAGCCAAACCCTGAAGCGCCACTTCACCAAAAACAGCAGACTAAATAGGAGACCGCACTCCCAAATAGCGAGCAGTAAACAAACAGCGCAACCGACTGAGAGAGCGATGACTCACCCATCAGAAGAGCCGAGCGTGGTGGCATGCAACAGGAACGAGCAAGCAAGCAAACAAACAAACAATCCAGGTATGAAACGGCAGCACAGATGCGCACAGCGTTCTCGTCCCGGAACCAGAAGTCAAAGGTTTGGACCTGTTGACTCTGTTGATGAGAAATTATAAATATAATTATAATAATTATATTTGGTCATAGAAACAAACAACCATTGGACACTTTATCATATGTATCATATTTAATATTTTTATCAGTATAAATAAATGCTTGGGGTTTTAAAAACTACATCAAAAGAACAAATACAAACTTGTCTGTGAGTGAGAGAGAGTGGAAGGTGAGAAACTCCAACAGATAATTTACTGACTATTACATTGACTGTTACATTTCGGAGGGAGGGGGGATCTTTCGACTCGCCGGCGCAGAAATGCGTTTGTGTTAAAGCCAACTGATAAATCCAGGAGCACATACAGAAATACCTCTCCACCCCCCCTCCTCCCCACCCCCCAGCCTACGTGAAGAACACATCATTTACAAGACAAAAGAGGTGTGAATGCACGTCTCTGCTTTACTCTGCGGTGTGTGTGTGTGTGTGTGTGTGCGCGTGTGTGCTTGTACTTTATGTTCTTTAGGGTGCATTCCTAAATTCAATCTGTCTGAATCTGTATAAACGCCAGATTTTACCCCTCCTCAGGGTCTCTCTGATCATTTTGGTTCATGCATATTTCCTTACACATTTCATTCTCATTTCTCTAATTGTCTTTTAATTCTGTAAAGCTGCTTTATGATAGTAACCGCTGTTAAAAGCGATTTATAAATAAATCCGATATCATCTGATTACAGCATTGGCTGATTTTGTGATTGAGACCCATGGGTTACATTGAAATATTTTTTTATTAGTAGTAGTAGCCAGGCTTTAGTAACCATGGACAAAAAACAATATAACGCTGATAATGGCTGATTTAGTGATGATTGGATTGGAGACCCATGGGTTTAATTTACATTACAACAATTATTATTATTATTATTATTATTATTATTATTATTAATAGCAGTGGTAGTAGTAGTAGTAGAAGTAGTAGTAGTAATCCACAATATATGCTCTCTCTCCCTCTCACACACAGCACATGAAACTGCGTAAAACCAAATGAAACTAGGACAAAAATATAAGCAGTAAAAGATAAAGTAGTATACTGTAGGTGAATCCCTGTCCTGTGATAACAGGCGCTAACCCGCTGGCAGTTCAGTATAATAATTGTTAATAGATGTTAATTGATGTTAATATGGAGTCCAGGTAGTTATTGGAGGCTCAAGTAGACTTGTAGGAAATTCCAGTCCTGAACTATCGAGCGACTGAAGCCAAGTCCGCAGAGAAACGGCCGTCAACATCATGCGAGGTCAGAACCATCTTCCTAGTAGAGTGAAATTGTCCCCAGACATCGGACGCATCCCAAAGAGACACACGGGACATCCATGTGACGAAATCTCCAAACACAAGCGGGGCACCAGAATGAGTCAGGCAGGCAGGGAGTCTGGATCAATGGCAGCTCATGAACGACATGTGTAGCTCGACAGAGAGAGGGAAAGGGAGAGAGGGGGAGAAAGAACAGGAGAGGGGAGAGCAAAAGAGGGAAAATAACAGTTAGGTATGGTCACAGTCACATAATGTATGAGGTGAATGTACAGTATATTTAGTGTAGAGTGCAAGCAGGGACTCCGGTAGGACTAACTATAACAGCATAACTAAAAGGGAGAGCCAGAAGGAAATACAGACATGAGCGCTTCCTGAGATGTAAAGCAACCAATCACCTCATCGTCTATCACTCCCTCCAGGAAATACACGACACCGTAGTTGTTGTAACTGATGGATTTAATCTTTCTTATGGTACTTCACGGTCAAATCCACCGTCAAACTATACAAATTAACAAAATATACATAAGCAAACATTTGTTGATATAAACGAACTCTAAACTAAATATATACAATAAAGAAAAATAAACATACCTCGCTGGCTGCACATAACCAAGAGGGAATGAGTACACTTACAAAACACAAAACCTTATAAATATCTTTCTGTCACTTGTCATGACCCAACTTTACTTGACAACACTCGCTTCTTCTTAACTTGTTTACCCATGTCACGTGGTTCTTGTATGGCTCTTAGCAGCGTCATAAAAAAGAAAAAGTCCGGGTGTAACATAGCGTAGCGGAACGAAATAATAGTTCCTACTAGTTAAAATACAACAAATATTCAAAAATAGAACAAAATAAAACTAAATCAATATACATAAATTAAATGTCTCAAATGATGACATAAATAATGTTTATGGCAGCTAAACCGTCAACAAACCAATGAGAGTGGGGAAGACAGAATCTAAACATACCAGTTCACCATAATACTCTACGTCCATGAGTCCCCCAGATCTGCTCCTTTACCTAAGGCTAATCTATTTACAAAAATGCTTGGCTAAATAAATATGTTTTTAGCCTAGACTTAAACACTGAGACTGTGTCTGAGTCCCGAACATTAATAGGAAGACTATTCCATAACTTTGGGGCTTTGTAAGAAAAAGCTCTGCCCCCTGCTGTAGTTTTAATAATACGTGGTACTGACAAGCAGCCTGCATCGTTTGATCGAAGTATGCGTGGCGGATCGTAAGACACTAACAGTTCACTCAGATACTGCGGCACGAGACCATTTAATGATTTATATGTCAAAAGTAGTATTTTAAAATCAATGCAAAATTTCACAGAGAGCCAATGAAGTAAAGATAAGATAGAGGTGATGTTGTCATATCTTCTGGTTTTAGTGAGGACTCTCGCTGTTGCATTCTGAACTAACTGAAGCTTGTTTATGCACCTGGTTGAACAACCAGACAGTAAAGCGTTACAATAGTCCAACCTAGAGGTGATAAAAGCATGAACTAGTTTTTCTGCATCATTTAGTGACAATGTATTCCTTAACTTGGCAATATTTCTGAGGTGAAAGAATGCTATCCTGGTGATATTGTGTACAGTACATGAGCTTCAAATGAAAGACTAGAATCAATAATCACACCAAGATATTTTACTGTTGCACTAGATTTAGGCCATCTAAAATTACAGTTGTGATCTAAAATCTTGCTTCTAGCTGCATGCGGTCCTATGACTAGAACTTCTGTCTTATCAGAATTAAGCAGAAGGAAGTTAGTTAGCATCCAGTCTCTTATATCCTTTACACATTGCTCAACGTTAGCAAGCTGGTTTCTCTCATCTGGTTTTGCTGAGACATATAACTGTGTGTTGTCAACATAACAGTGAAAATTAATATCATGCTTACGAATTATGTTGCCCAAAGGAAGCATGTTAAGGGAAAAAAGCAGTGGGCCTAAAACCGAACCCTGTGGAACAACAAACTCCACTAGTGAACATGCAGAATATTCACTATTTAAATCTACATACTGATAACGATCCATCAAATAGGATCTGAGCCAGGAGAGGGCTGTTCCCTTAATTCCTACTACATTTTCTAATCTGTGAAGGAGAATGCAATGATCAAAAACATAAAAAAATATAACGAAAACAAGCTTGAAGTTACACTTTGGGCTTTACTTTGTAGCAAAATATTATCTACCAGTGTATTAAACAGAATTAAATAAAATACACCGTAATGTAAAATAGAGCAACTGCATGGCGAACACCAAGTTCAAAACCAGTCACAGAAGCATTTTATTCAGCAAGAAAACACATCTGATAACATTGTTGTGTTTAAAAAAAAAACATCCTTAATAATTGCTTCTAAATCATCTGGAATCGTCTCTGAACTATCCATGCTATTTTATATACCGCTACAAAGCCAACTAGGTCCTAACACAAGGCTGAATTCCAAATTGCTTTCTAACCATTTACCAGGGGCACTACTTAGTGTGTGGAACTAGGGATTGTACTCTCTATTCATCTAATACTATTTGGGATACAACTCAGGAACACGAAAAATAACAGTCAATGCGCCACCTGGCGGGATTATACAGCATTGCAACCATCTTATTAGAAAGCACATGGGGGCCTTTATGGGACGGGGCATCGTTAACTACTCGCCAGGGATCACGGGGGATCATGGACAATGCAAGGAATTGTGACGGATAGTGCAAGGTCCTTTCACGGAACAGCCAGTTATTTGAAATGGCTTCATCTGTAACACACATGTGTGCACGCATGTTAAGCAAAAGAACATCTCATTAGAGAGATTAAAGATCTATTTTCTCTCTTTCTCTGTATAAGCCTGCATGTTGGTTCCATGCGCATCATTTGACAATTTTTTACTTTATATATTATAATAATTATTATTTTTATGCATCTTTTTGGGTGGGGGGGGCAGTGGAATGAATAATTTGAGTTTCTATTATTTCCTATGGGAAAATACAATTTGGTTTACGAGTGTTTTGATATATATGAACCCACTTCTGGAACAAATTATGTTCATAATCCAAGGTTCCACTGTAGCCAAAATTAAATACTTTCGCTGTTTTAACAATTACAGAGACATCTTACAGATTTTTTTTTGTTATTCTAATGTACTATTCTGAAAGTCTATTTTCCCACTTATTTCTATATTTAAAGTTTGATGTCTTTAAATGTACATTTTTAAAAAATAATAACAGTTAACTGATACAAATAGAGAGCATAGAACAGTTAATTCAATGTACAATGTTTCACTGCTGCATTCTCAACTACTTGAATATTTTTATACACCTAGTTGAACCCCAATAATGAGACTGATATCAGAAAGTGATGAGACACACAAAAGAAAGTTTAAGTGGTGTTTGGATAGTAACCTAGTTCTGAACCCCACTAAAACAAAGGAGGACTACAGGAGAAAGTGGAAAGAATGGACAGCTTCTGTTACCGCGGTGTTCACATCACACAGGACCTGTCATGGTCCTGTCACATCAACAACGTGGTGAAAAAGTCCCGGTAGTGACACCTGAGAAACTTTAGACTGCCCTCTAAGGTGCTTAGGAACTTCTACTCTTGCCCCATAGAGAGCATCCTGGCAGGAAACATCACCATGCAGGACAAACAAACTCTTCAGAGGGTGGTGCGATCAGCTGAGCACATCATCCACATTGAGCTCCCTGACCTGCACTCGATCTACAGCAAGCGGTGCTGGACCAAGGCCAGGAAGATCATGAAGGACCTCAGTCACCCCAGCAATGGACTGTTTTCTCTGTTGAGGTCAGGAAAGTGATTCTGATCCCTCCACAGAGAGACTGAGGAGGAGCTTATTCATGCAGGCGAAGTCTGTTAATCAGTACACCACACAGTACGAATGTACTGATCTACTTTGCACATCCACACATGTTTCTGCACTCACTCTGGACATTCTGGACATTCGCCACATTATTGGTCACTGCACACTCAAGGACATTATGCACATAAGCCCCTTTAAATATGCACATAAGCCACTTTAATATGTCACTTTACTGCATATTTGCACACCTCTGGACATTTCGTTCTTTTATGTTCACTCCATTCCCACAATTCTATATTTTCTATTGTATATCTAGGTTTTTCTTGTTTTTCTTATATCTTTCTTATAGTGTGTGTGTGTATATATATATATATATATATATATATATATATATATATATATATATATATATATATATATATATAATTTATTTCCTATATAGATGCTCTTTCTTAGATAAAGTAAATTTTTAAATATTATTCCCATTAATCGTCTTTTTTTGGAGAGTGTCATGCACACTCGTAACACGACCGGCACTAGGACCCGGAAGTAATACGGTCGGGTTTCAGGAAGCATAAAAGGAAACAAGATGACGCCTCACATTGCTCAGTCATTGAGTTATGCCCATGCTATCGCCGACGCCTCGCTCGTCTAAACGTGAGTACTCACTTTCTTGGGTTATCGCTTCTGATTGGGTGTGTGTATTTAGAACGCGGGTTTATTTGTGTAAACTCTTGCTC
The DNA here is from genome assembly GCA_013621035.1 of Clarias magur. NCBI lineage: Eukaryota > Metazoa > Chordata > Actinopteri > Siluriformes > Clariidae > Clarias > Clarias magur. The sequence goes on along the minus strand of QNUK01000553.1, from coordinate 358,801 downwards.
TCGCTTCGGGAGAGTTCTAAGAATAACTAGCGTGGTTATCCTGCCTGCTCGCGCTACTTCCGCGTTTGGGTTTACCATCCACGCTACAGGGCTAACTGCTAGTCTTCTGATTCATCTCCGGTTAGTTCGTGACAGAGAGGGCAGTTGCCTAAGCATTTCACTGCATATCGTACTGTGTATGACTGTGTATGTGACAAATAAAATTTGAATTTTGAAATTTAACATGGACAATTAACACTTACTACTTAGTGAAAAAAGCTCAGCAGAGGCTTTCCTTCCTGAGAAAGCTCAAGAAGGCCAATGTTGGTCAGCTCTTGGTGATTTTCTGCAGGAGCATGACTGAGCATTCTCTGCCACTGTCTCACAGTGTGGTATACCAACTACACCGCAAGGAACGAGAGAGCCCTGGCTCAGATAGTTAAGACTACACAGAGGATTGTGGGAACCAAGATCCCCAATCTGGACACAGTTTATGCTACATAAGAGTGCTAGCAACATCATCAAGGACGCACCCCGCTCCCCACTTGTTTTCCTTTATTACAAAGTTGTTTATTATCTTTATTTTTAAGCAATTTAAATTCAACTAAATTCAAGTGTGAACAGTATGTTTGTGTTGCTGCGGTTAAATTTAATCCTGTCTTGTTACCGAGTGTAGAGGGGGAAAACATCATTCTAGTGTTTGAATGAAAGAGCTCACTGGCTTTGCTTTGAAGACAGCAATTACCCTGAAGCTGAGAAATCTGTGTCAAGGGGAAATTTTAACATACAACGCCTGAATTTTGGCAGTCTGAATTTGTTAGGTTGAAAAATAATAAAGATGTTTTTTTTTTAACGCTTCAAAATATTTCCAACAGCAGTTTGGTAGGGGCAATATTTTTGAAACATCTAAATGTGGTGGAAATTCAGAAAATATTATACAGACAAGAAATTCATACACTGGGTAAGAGCAAAGTCACAAAGATTTTATTTTCAACTTCGGCAGAAGGACCAGTCTCACACAGCAAACAACTGCAGCATGGAGAAAGGTGATCTCTTTCTCTCAGCTGTCCCATTTTGTACACAAACATCTCTGCTAACATAATCAACGCCCCGTATATGAAGTTCCTACATTCAAACTCACTCTTTATCTGACCCAGACCAGATGTACATACCTTATCATTTATTCAGGGACAATTACACCAGGTTTTTCTGTACTATTCTCGGCCTTGTGTTTTTATGCTTCGGCAAACAAGTTTAAAGCTTCTATAGTCTACATGGCACAATTACAAATTAATAAATAATTAAAATGTGATATTTCCATTAAAATTTCCAACAGCAGTTTGGTAGGGGCAATATTTTTGAAACATCTAAATGCTTGAATTACACTTTCATTTGAAATATAAAATAAAGTTTCAAGCATTAAGAAAGCTGTTGGATATTTTTCTATTTAGATCAAACTGCAATGCATAAAAATTTAACAGAATAGAATAGAATATCTTTTATTTGCATATGGCACCAAAATTTACATACAGTTGAAACCAGATATTTAGATATACTTCAGGAAAAAAAAAAACACAATTTTTTTTTCTTTGTCAAACATCAAATCAGAGTAAACTTTTTCTGTTTTAGATCAATAAACATTAACATAATATTTTATTTGTTAAATGTCAGAATTGAGAGAGGGAGAATTTTAATATTTTTTTTTACCATTTTCATCAAAGTCAGAAGTATACATAGACTAAATTTATTGTGTCTTTAAAAAGAAAACTCCAGATGATTACATTCTGAGCTTGAGAAGTTTCTGATGGGGTAAATCGATTACATTTGAGTTAATTGTTGGCACACCTGTGGATGCATATAAAGGCACATCTCAAACACAGAGCATATTTCTTTGACAATATGGGAAAATCAAGAGAAATCAACCAAAATATCAGGAAAATAATTGTGGACCTCCACAAGTGTGGCTCATCTTCAGGTGCAATTTCCAGATGCAGACAATAATATGCAAGTATAAAAAACATGGGAATGTGCAACCATCATCCCACTTAGGAATGAGACAGATTTTGAGAGAAATGTTTTTCGGTGCAAAATTTGGGAATCAACCCCAGAACAACAGTAAAAGACCTTGTGAAGGAGCCTCCGAGTTGCGCAGTGGTAAAGCGTTCACCCTATCATCCGGAGATTGCGAATTCGATCCCTGAGTGATGCTGTAACCTCTCGCAGCCAGAGGTCTAGAGAGAGCTGATTGGCCGAGCTCTCTCAGAGGGGAGGTGATAGATGAGGGACACATTAATCATGGCTCTACAGCCAATCAGGGGTGTCTGTGAGCTCATGTAAGTGGAAGGAGTGGATAGCGCTGTCCTCCAAGTGTGTTGCGCCGCGCCCAGCAGTGCGTGAGCGAGCAGTTCAAAAAGAGGCAGAGTGGTAGTAGTAGCCTTAATGTGGAGCCCCCTAGTGACGGGGAGGAATTGGACACAATTAAATTAGGTAGAAAATCGGGGAATAAAAAAACGACCTTGTGAAGATGTTGGCTGAAACGGCCAAGACAGTGTCATTATCCACAGTAAACAAGTCCTGTACCACCATGAACTGAAAGGTTACTCTGGAAGAAGAAAGCCTGAAGACATGTCCTGTAGACGAAACAAAAATTTAACAGTTCGGCCATAATGATAAATGGTATATTTGGAGGAAAAGGGCGAAGCTTTGAAGCCTCAGAACCCCATCCCAACTGTAAAGTGTGGGGATGGTAGTATAATGTTGTAGGGTTGCTTTGCTGCAGAAGGAACTGGTGCACTTCACAAAATAAATGGGATCATGAGAAAAGAAAATTGTGTGGATATATTGAAGCAACATCTGAAGACAGGAAGTTAAAGTTTGGGTGCAAATTGGTCTTTCAAATGGACAATGACCCAAGCATACCTCCAAATTCCTTACTTGTTGCTTAAGGACAACAAAGTCAAGGTATTGGAGCGGCCATCACAAAGCCCTGATCTCAATCCCATCGAAGATTTGTGGGCGACACTGGAAAGGCAAGTACGAGCAAGAAGGCCTACAAACCTGAGCCAGTTACACCTGTTCTGTCAAGAGGAGTGGGCCAAAATTCCAGCAAACTATTGTAGAAAGCGTACCCGAAATGTTTGGCCCAAGTAAGGCAGTTTTGGGGCAATTCTACCAAATACTAAGGAAGTGTATGTATACTTCTGCCTTTGATGAAAGTGAAGGTTAAAAACAGTCTCCCTCACTTGATTCTGACATTTAACAAATACAAAAAAATATGTTAATATTTATTGATCTAAAATATACATTATGTACGGAGCCCCCCAGGGGTCATGTGGGATAAATCAAACAAACAGAGCACAAAGATGAATGATTCATGCTCTTGGAATAATAAATCATGCTCTTGGAATAATAAACTGAGCGCACGGAATAATTAACCATGCGCGCTGATTAATATACTTTGCTCACGGAATAATAAAACCGTGCATGCAGAATAATAAACCGAGCACGCTGATTGGTTTACACGTCTGGATTCGAAGTTACGACCTATCGGACATGAACGGTGAGGAAGGAGCTCATACAGCCAGCACAAGTGCGTCAAGTAAGTAACCAACTTTTAACTTAATATGTAGACATTTAAATTAATTTTAAAGGTTTGTGGATACGTTTGCATGTTCCACACATTCATGGCACGCTTTTATGAAGTTGTCCTGTGCCCCATCTTTTGCTCCAGGCCAAGGCATAGCCTAACGCAGAATGCAGGTTATCATTGAAATTTAAAGATAGTGTAATAACACCATGCTTCCCCCGAACACACACACACACGTACACACACACACACGTACACACGCACACACGTACACACACACACACACACACACACTATGATATAATATGAAGACAATCTTCTTGCCATGGGTTCAAATTTCGAAAAATGCAAGGTGGATCAACCTACTTTATTACAATCAACAAAGATTGTGGACTACATGGGAGACGACCAAGGAGGACACCATTGTTGAAAACAAATCATAAAAACCAAGACTGGAATATGCCAAACTACATGTTGACAAGCCACAAAGCTTCTGGGAGAATGTCCTATAGACAAATGAACTTTTTGCCAAGGCAAATCAGCTCTATGTTCACAGATGGAAAAATGAAGAATATCAAGAAAAGAACACTGTCCCTACTGTGAAACATGGAGGAGGTTCTGTTACGTTCTGGGGCTGCTTTGCTGCATCTTGCACAGGGTGTCTTGAATCTGTGCAGGGTACAATGAAATCTCAAGACTATCAATGGATTCAAGAGAGAAATGTGCTGGCCAGTGTCAGAAAGCTGGGTCTCAGTCACAGGTCATGGGCCTTGCAACAGGACAATGACCCAAAACACACAGCTAAAAACACCCAAGAATGGCTAAGAGGAAAACATTGGACTATTCTAAAGTGGCCTTCTATGAGCCCTGACCTCAATCCTATTGAGCATCTTTGGAAGGAGCTGAAACATGCTGTCTGGAAAAGGCACCCTTCTAACCGGAAACAACTGGAGCAGCTTGCTCATGAGGAGTGGGCCAAAATACCTGCAGAGAGGTGCAGAAGTCTCATTGACAGTTACAGGAATCGCTTGATTGCAGTGATTGCCTCAAAAGGTTGTGCAACAAACTATTAAGTTAGAGGTACCATCATTTTTGTCCAGGCCTGTTCCATGAGTTCATTTTTTTATATAATTCCGTTGAAGCATGGTTGAAAAGCAATGTCTGACTTTCATTGGTTAACATTCATAGAATTCTTATTTATTATTACTTTTGTCATATTAAAGTTATTTCTGTGACCATTGTGAGTTTTTCTTTCATTGACCGAAGGGTACCAACAATTTTTTCCACGTGTGTACATACATTCCAAGACACACAGGCCCAGATGGTAACATAACTAAGCTTTTAAGAGCCATGAGGGACATGAGAGACGAAAATGTTAAAATCATTCAAGACGTACAGAGGAATAATGCATGGACTTCCTGGTTTGATTGGCTGAATCCTTCAACTTGGTACAGACTACTTGTGAAACTAGGGACAATTATTTTGATAGTACTAGGAACTCTGCTCATACTGTCATGTTGCATTATCTCCCTGGCGAGAGCAAGCATTCAAAGAATGGTGGGACAATATACAATGACTGTGGAATATCACGAACGAACACCACCAGATGAAGACTGGGAGGCAGACTCCATTTACGTGGAAATGAAGTGAACACAAATGATTAGCGCTGCTACATAATGGACAAAATTACTGTATATTTATTAATCACATGTATACTGAGATTATTTAGCATAATATGTTAATCAAACACACTTAATGTTTTGAAGAAACTACCAGAGAAAAAGTAGTATTAGCAGAAGAAATGTGTTTTGTGTGTTTTCGTTGTATTTTTGTCCTGTCTCTCTTATACACGTATGTATGCAGGATGGAACCGGTACCTGACCCACGATGGATAGTTTCCTGTACAGTCTGCCGTGATGCATGGAGAGAGGTTCTGGAACAGACCTCAACGAGAAGATGGATAGATCTGAGACACGATCTGGTTGACTGGTTCCCACACCGTCCGATGGGGACTAAGAAGTTCATCGTGATGGCCAATGTCTTGACAAGAGACTTCAAATGGATCAAGTCAATGAGACAGGAAACATTCGACCTGGACATAAGCAGAGGACTTCGTCTGGTAACAACTTCATATCAGCTTGGAAGACATCTGAAGCTAGGCCTCTATAGAGGTATTGGGATTGAAGATAATTGGGTTGGATATGATATCTGTTGGGTAATTGAATTTGACGATGTATACATGGCAGCAGATAAGACCATAACTAAAGTGATGTTGGGAGATGACATTTTATGGACAGATACACCAACCACTTTGCAACGTGTGCTGGAAGCTTTTCCGATCGCTGCTAAAGTCTGGCTAGAATTCTTACGTCAGGAGACGGGCAGGATGAACCGAATTCCACTACCACAGCTGTTGAGCTGTAAGGACCTGCATATAATCGAATTTACTGAAGAGAATCGCAAAGCATGGACTGAAGAAGGGACTGAAAATTTACAGGGATAATTTTGCATGCATAGTTAAGGTTAAGTAAGGTTTCTTTTTGTAATAAGGTTCAATATGTAGGGTTTATTTCCTTTTTTTCTGTTTATTTCTTTCTCTGTAGTAACATGTAAGGCTTATAAGTCAAGTATTAAGTTGGTATAATGTGTAAGCATTATTTTCTATTTCCTTTGCTTTATTTTTCTTTGTGTGACGTAAAAGTCACAGAGGGGGAAATATGTGAGCATATTTTAATTAAATATACTTGTGCATGCAACAATATGATAAACTATTAATCTTAGTAAAAGAACATAGAGGTAAGGTAAGAAGACAGACGTGAGCCAAAGACAGTGTGATGTCACAGTAGCAAGAACATGCAGCATGAACTCAAATGAACTCTAGACAGGTAGCCATCTTGGATGTGAGATGCTTAGTGGACAGTGTGTACCAAACAGACCCTAGAGATGATGTAATCTTTATACCCTGAGCATCCAAAAGTACCTTATGTCTCTAGACATGATGTAATGTCAGCTGATATTATATAGCCCTAGACATTATGTAATGCCAATAGCCCCAGACATGAGGTAATCTCCTCAGACATGGGGTGATCTTAACTGTGATGTAACAGGGGCTGGATACATGTGCAGACATGTCAAATTTAAAGGGGCACAGACAAATAACCAAAAGACACACACTCAGCTTAATGAATAATAAGTTTAATAAGAGTAGGCACAAAATAAAATGGCATGTGCACCTACATAGTTTATAAAATAAAAATACAAAGTATAAGGCCCAACATATAAAAGTACAGTAAAATAGGGGGCCTGGGTAAGCATCAAATAACAAAAGGCATAAGAAATTAAATATCAAGCCTTCTCTGACCCAGAACCACATTGATGGGAAGATCAATGTGAGGAATAAAAACAGAAATACCTCGATTCAAAAGTGGTGTAGGCGCTTCAGGAAAGTCAGTTTGGGTACCAACAGTCACTTTAAAATCAGTCTGAGTACTGACACCTCTTAGACCAACAGGCCTTAAGAGAGACTGGGCTGGAGTACTAGACACTGGTCGCACAGGCCTGAAAGAAAGTAAAGGAGAGCTATGTGCCTCCAGGCCCGGAGTCATCCTTCCTGACATAAGTAAGACCATTCTCATGAAGAAATTGTGTCAATGATCCATCAGACTCATTTTGGCAAAAACTCACCTCAAAAGGCTCGGTCCACAACAGGTTCAGTAGGAGTGTAATCCTCAAAGGAGTTGTGCTCTGGACTCTCCTGGCTGTCCGAGTCATCCAAAGGGATGTATTCAGTGCTTGGGCAGTTGCGCTTAGCTATAACAATAAAATAAAATATGTAAATTCAACAAATTAGGAAAATAAGACAAATAATTGAAATGAGTACGAGAGAGATGCTTACCCATGGCCTGTCTGTTGAGAACTGTACAGCAACCCGGAAGAACTAAGAATATATAGTAAAAAAGTTTGTTTTTTAATAATAAACAAACTTAGTGTAAAGATAATGGAAAATAATTTGTACGAAAAATAGATTATAATGGGTAAAAGATATGGAGTCAGATGACGAGGTATATGACGTAAGCAAACAAGATAAGAGAAAATGTAATTACAATGGGTGACAATATGGGAAAAAGTTAGATTATAATGGGTTAATAATTTGATAAGAAATAAGCAAAAAATGTACAGAGGAGGGGGCTAGGTGAGCACTCCTCCCCTTGAAAACTGTATAAAAAAAGTGCCCATATCACAGTACACTTCAGTCAGATTTTGGACATGCATGGGACTACATCCTAGGCATTGCCAAGCTGGCTCACTTGGTTTTATTGCTGCAATAAATCCTGCCTTACTTCATCCAGATCTACAAGGAGTCCGGAGACTTTTCTTTGGTTCTTTTTAAAGTTAAGGTTTTTGTGTAACATTTGTAATTAAGGCAACTGTAACTAGTGTAGGAGAAAAATCTCCCACACCTATAACGAACTTCAAAGTCAAAAATAGCAAGCTGGGCAGTCCAACGCTGTTCTGTGGCCCCCAGTTTTCCTGACGCCAGGTGACTCCGGGGAAAAAAACAATGCACTTATGCCCCAGCAAATACTCTCGAAATCTTTCCATCATTGCCCACTTGAGTGCCAAAAATTCCAGTTCTATTGAGCTGTAATTTACCAGATTACGCTCAGTGGGTTGCAAACTATGACTGGCAAAAGCAATGGGTCGAATGTTTCCCTCTTGCTCTTGGGAGAAAACTGCCCCCAGCCCGACTTGCCTTTACTTTAAGAATGAAAAGCAATGAAAAGTCAGTCTAGGCAAGAATAGGTGAAGTTGTAAGCATCTCTTTTAACATGTCAAAACTCCCTTGACACTGCTCCGTCCAAGCACTTCCAAAATATTGTCCCAGTGCTCACTTATGCCTACCTCCAACCCACCAGCTTATGTAGAGGGACTGCCAACTTGGCAAACAACCCAATTTGCCACCACATTATGTAGAGGAACTGCCAACTTGCCAACAACTCCACAAAGTAGCAATAATAACTAGCAATGCCTAAAAATGAGCAAAACTCTTAACATTTCCCAGACGGGTCCAATTGGCTACTACCTCCACCTTGCTTGGATTTCTGGGATCTCCCTGGGAGAATACCACATGACCTAGGTAACTACCTAGAATGCACATTTTTCAGCTTTGCTTTAAGGCCCTTATTATTGAAATAATCAACCCAAGACCATCTCCAACCGTCCCAGATGTTGAGTCACTGAAGAGGAGAATGACACAATGTTGTCCAAGCACAACAGCAAGGATTGATGCCGCTGGTCCCCAAAGAGCCTTTTCATTAAATGCTAGAACGTGCTGGGAGCATTACAAAGCCCAAACAGCATCCATTTCCATTCAAATAACCCAAATGAAGTATAGAGCGCAGGTTTGCGCCCATCTCCCTCCATGACAGGAACCTGGTTGTACCCGCTGGCCAAATCCAAAGTGTAAAACCAGCGGGCCCCGGTCAATGCATCTAAAGTTTCCTCTATATGATGCAGCGGAAATGCATCCTTTCTGGTCCTTGAGTTCCACTGACTGTAGTCAATGCACATGCAATTTTTCTTCACGAGAACAATGGGTGATGCATAGGGACTGCAACTCTCTCAAATAATCTGAGCCTTAAGCAGCTGGTTAATGTGCATCTTCACCACCTCATACTCTGAAGGAGATAAGCACCAATAACGCTGCTGAACGGGGACATCGTCGATAAAAGGAATATCAAGAGAGATTAGGTCAGTACATCCCAAATCATTGTCATGGGCCAAAAACACTGACTAACAGGTTCTTAAGCTGATTTTGTTTCTCCGCCTCCTAAGCAGATAACTTCACCAATTCAATCCTCTCCGGCAGAAAAGACTCAACCACACAACCCTACTGTAGCAATCATCTCATCATCAGGTAAGCTCATGACATATACTCTCTGGAGAGTGCCTAACAGCATATTTGGGTAGAGCACTGCATCTAATGTTCCTACATTCACAACAGGGAGATAGGCTGTATCACGAATCCTGGCCATACTGGCCAAAGAGTTCCTGGTAGCACTTTCTTACCACACAACTCCATTTCCAACTCCATGTAGCCAATATACGGAATTTCCAGCCCTCATAATTCAAAAGCATGGTCAAGAAACGTAGCAATATAGGTCATGCACGGAAGATAAACTAACAAGGAAACATGCAAGGCTTGGTACACAGATGAACTGATAATACGTCGTGCACAGGGTTACTGGAAGCATGCTTAAGTATAAACCAAACAGAAAGTGACCTTGTGACCTAGGGAGTGACTAGTATTCTGGTGAGGGCTCCCTCTGGTGGAGGCATTGCTGATTTCGGGACTGAGGGACCCGTTCAATCTCAGAACGATATCTAATCTCTTCCCATGTATCCCTTTTAAATGGTCAAATAAATAAAAGTCAAATTGTAGTGGAGCTTTAAAACTTGTTGCTGGGGCAGGTAAAAATAAGTACAGCAGGAAGGTGTGTGTGATGAGTATATTGAGGAATGTCATGCTGAAACTGATATCAGTGTTGGAAGGAACATCTAGGCATATATCTCCTGAACACATTGAAGCAATAATGAAAGCTCCTAAACCACGAACTGTAAAAGAGATGCTATCTTTTCTAGGCATGGTAGAATTTAATAGAGACTGGATTTGTGACTTTGCACTAAAAACAGCACCCTTGAGAGCAATAGTAAAAGTAGCTGGACAAACAAAGAATAGTGCAGTGTTAGAATGGACACCTGAAGCAGGATGCTTTTTTAGAATGCATACATTCTAAGGATGTTATTGTTCTATCAAGGATATACTGCCTATATATTCTACCTTCTCTTTACAGAATTGCAACTTTTCTCTGCTAACTTTGTCCATTCTCAGCTAGAACTGTCAAGACTCTTAACGAATCTGTTTCACATTGCTCTTGTGTTGGGCTACAAATCAGTAGGTCATCGCAGTACTGAATCATAGTACTTTTAATATTTAACGAGGCTAGATCTTGAGTTAATACTCGGTTAAATATTGATGGACTTTCACAGTATCCCTGTGGTAAACGATTGTAAGTCAGCTGTCGTTCTTCATATGTAAAGGCAAACAAGTATTGTGATGCTGGATGTAGTGGAATGCTAAAGAAGGCTGAACATAAGTCTATGACAGTGTACCACTGTGTATCTTCTGGTATGTTGGACAACAATGTGTGTGGATCAGGCACTATAGGCAACTCTGCTTCTACAATTTGATTTATAGCACGAAAATCATGCACCAGTCTTCATTTATCTGATTTGGGCTTCCTGACAGGAAATATAGGAGTGTTACAAGAACTTTTAGTAGGAGATAATACTCCAGCTTCTAATAAGCCATCTATAGTAGGTTTAATCCCTGCTACAGCTTGAGGTGTCAATGGATATTGTCTTTGGTAAGGCAATGTTGCATTTGGTCTTATTTTGATTAAGGCTTGTCCTCCAGTCTTAACTAATCCTACATCTGTTGAATGTCTTGTCCATAATTTTTCTGGAATTGTTTTCAGCAGTTCCTCCTCTAATGCAGATTCCTTTTCATCTATCTGCTCTACCATCTTAACTGACATTTGTGTGTGCGATGACAACGGAGTGTTACACATCCCCCTCTGAGGGTGTGTTGACAATGTCATGTTCCCATCTATTTCTGTGTGTGTTGCCCTCACTCTTTCTATTCCTGAAAAGTTTATTTTCAAAAACTTTTGATCTTGTGAAATGTGTACAGAAGGATTAGGGGTTTGTTCCCACTTAGTCACTTCAGCCGCTTGTTTGACCATCAATCCTAGCTCTTTGGATTGTGCTTTTTCCCCCACCAGCATGGAGATGTGGGGTGCTGTATTTGGTACTTGATGCCAGTGTTCTATTTGTTCAGTCAGATGTACACTGATGGCTGCTCCTGGAGCGCCTATGATTATATCTCCTAGTATCACATCAGCGACTGTGTTCTCCATCACGTCTGACCATAATTGGGCATATTCTTCATCTTGGCTTCCTTGGTCATAGTGCATGGTACAGTGCAATGGCAAGGTCGCTCTTTTACAATCTGGTCGCCGATGTAGGATCCATTCTTCCCATAAGTTCTGTGCATGTTGAGCTCCCTTGCCTGTGCACAACAGCCAATATACTGTATCCAAGTTATTGGGGTTTTCTGCAATCTGTAAGAACTGTCCTATTGTTACATACAGTCCTTTAGCATTACATTGAATTTTTGCTTTAAGTTTGCACAACAAATCTCTTCCCAGTAAATTAACTGGGGTAGTCGGTGAGAATAATAAAGGTGCTGCTACAGTGGTGTCTTCTAATGTTATTATTTGTGGCTCCGTAAAATGCAATACCTGTGATTGTCCTGAGAAGCCTGTGGTTTTTATCGTATTGCTTGAGAGAGGGAGCTGGGAGCCTTCACGTCCTATACATGAGTAAGTAGCACCTGTGTCAATCATAAATGGAATTGGTTGTGAATTATTTATAGACACCATCACATTTGGTTCTTGTTGTCGATGCAGTGTTGAGACGTACTGCATCTGCTCCCCCTCTGGCTCCTCTGGACCTCGTCAATTCCAATTTTGGGTGGGTCCCATCCAGGGACCTGCCCACTGATTTTGAGGTTGTCCTTGAGTCCATGTTCCAGCAGGTTGTCTTGGAATAGGAGGTCCCACATTCCCTTGAGGCGCCAGTCCTGCTCCATATGGTCCTTGAGGTTGTGGTCCATTTAGCATTCCCCAAGTCATTTGTGGACAGTTTCTTCTAATATGTCCTACTCCTCCGCATTGCCAGCACTGATTCAGGCCCATTTGCCCTGGGGTATTTATTCTAAATTGCTGTCTTCTTTGTTGCTGTTGGAATGGTCCCTTTTGTCCCCTGCCTCCAATAGCCCCGGGGCCCTGTCTTTCTCACCTCATGGGTTGATTTTGTCCTTGCTGGTTTCCAGGTTGCGCATATGTTGGACGGGCTTGGGTCATTGTTGGTTGTTGCATTTGTTGCACTGGTTGCTGCATTTGCTGTGCTGATCCAGTAGGGGGCAGTGTTGTCTGATTTTCAGGAACCATTACTGCTGCTTGGACTTTTCCTTTTCCTTTTTTCTTTGCAGCTGCAAATTCCCCTAGCTGTATTTTGTGTAACTGGGTTGCAATTGACTCAGCAGCTTCCTTGGCCTCTTTTTTCTTTTTCCTTTTTCCTGTATTGTTCCACATAATGTACAATGTGTGCTTGAAATGTCCCCCATGGTGGAAGACACGCCTTCTAGGGCTGTCTGGACTTCTTGAGGCATGCATTTTTTCAGCATCATTCGGAACAGGCTCTTACTTGTGTCTGTTTGATCCCAGGAACCTCCAGTTTTTTCTCTCCACTTGGTCTGGAAATCATTGATGAACTTTACAACATTCTCATCTTCTTTCAGTGTTACTGATTCCAGCTTACCTGGATCCATTTTGGTTGGGTAAGCTTTTCACAGAGCGTTCCAAACCTTGTTCCTGAATGCTCCAAACACTAGGCTATTTCCTGCATTTTGTCCAGTTGCTGCTTGCAGACCAGTCTCGTTGAGAATCTCCGTGGTTTTCACTTTCCCAATTGTCTGTGCCAGAATAGCCTTTACATCTCCTATTGCCAGGAAGTGTCCAGTGGTTTTCTCTTCTAGCTGTGTTATCCATTTCTGTGCTCCATTGCATAAATCTGGTAATTGGTTAGCCAGACCTGTCATATCCATAAATGACCATGGCACATAATGATACTGATTTCCTTTTGACACAAGTGGGTAGTGTCCAGCCATTGTATATTCTTCTGGGTCTGACATATGTAGTTAGTCATTAAAGTGTATAGGTCCAATGTCTTCTTCATTAGGCCAGGATGAGGTGACACGCCAGCTTGAGGGTTTCTTTGAATGTGTAGATTTTCTTTTCATAGATGGTCTAATTTCAGATACAGCCTTTCTTGCGTCCTTGAGAGAGTCATTGAGACGTCGTTCGAGGTGCTTTTCCAGTAGCCTGGACGATTAATTGAGAGAATCATCACTGTAACCATCTTCTTCTGCAATGTCGGAAATGTCATGTTGATATTCATTTCTGTACATTTGTTTCCTGCTCTTTGGGTGTAGTTGGCTATTTCATTTTGAAGTGCTTGCCTGTCTCTCTTCTATTCTTTTCCTTGCTTCTCTCTCAGGTTCAATGATCATGTACCCTTTTACTTTTCTCTTTACCTGATTTCCCTCCATCGCTTCATTTTCTTCTGTTCCTGCTGTATCTTCGTCAGCTTCATATAGGGATGATGTAGGTGGTTCTTTATCGTGTAAATTTATACTGTATGTTCTTTCTCGGTTCTCTCTTCTCCTCCTTTCCATCATCCTTTTTTCAGGTGTGACTTGTTTCTTGTTTGCAAACTCCTGTACTTCAGACAGAAATTACGCATTCTGTTCTTTCAGTCTTTCCATACCTCTTCTCCTTGTTTGTGGCTTTTCAGATTCTCCCAATGCATATGGTTCTGTCACTCTTTCTTCACTCCATTCCCTTCCATCCTCACTGCCACTTCCGGAATTTGTTGATTCTGGTGTTTCTTCCATTTGTCTGTTCATCCACTCAGTGTCACATGACGTTACTTTAATTTTCCCAATACTTGTCCTTCAAATCCAAATGTTCCTTTATCTTGTTCATGCAGCTTCTGTAGTGGGTACATTCCTCCACCCTTCTGTTGCATGTGTTCCTCAGTGTATGGTGGTGGTCTCTCTAATTCTAAGCTTATTTTCTCTTTTCTTCCCTTCTGGGTTTTCTCTTTCCTGTCTTCACTCCCTTTTAATTCCTGATCCTTCTTTCCTGACTTTGTTTCTTGTTTTTCTTCTTCAGTTTCTCCCTCCTTTTTTCCTTCATTTTCAAACCATTCTACAATTTCTAGCTTTTGTTCTAATTTAATCCTTCCCTTACTACCCTTCTCTTTAGTCGTGTGTCTGAGCATCTCCTTTACTTCTTTACAATTTTCTTCTTTAAAGGTTCCCTCTTTAGGCCATTGTGATTCTCCTGATGTCCTGTCATGCCATTTTACCATGCATTTTCTGATATACTTTTCGTCCTCCTTGTGTTTAGCTATAATAATGTCTACAGGTGTCGCTGGCTTTGGCCATGCGTTTTTTCCACGGCAGAATAACTTACCCATCACACACTTTTGTCCTGTTTTATAGTTTGATTTTTGGTGCCTCTTTTCTTGCTTATTTCTTGTAATTCTCTTAGTGTGCGTTTTATGACCACTGCCGGTCTTTAACAGCTGTTTTTTCTTTATATGTTTTTTAAGCATTAATTTTGTGATGATATCAGAATCAGAGGTGTGACTATTTTGTCAAGGGTCTGAAAAATTATTCTACCGTCTGGGCCTATAGGTATCAGTGTAAATTAAGTATTATTATTTATCACCCACTCACGATACAACACTGCCGGACCACTCTCGTGATCAATTAGTCTATACCTTTTTACTTTTTGTCCTCCCGTACCTTCCTCTAAATGCAATATATCAAAAACTGGGTATTGTCGCAGCAGTAAAATGAACGGAGTTAAACCAGAGGGTCCTCCTAGTCCTCCAAATTCTAGCATACTATTTATTACTCTTAAACAAACCTCTCTTGGAATAACCCTAGGAAAGAGCTCATTTCTTCATTCTAAAATATGATGTAAGTATTAGAGTTTGTGTGTTACAGTTGAGGTCTAACACGTCAGGTATTAATGAAAGCCTAAGTGTCCACTCTCCCTTGTCACACTCTGTGTTTATAAGTAAGTCTTTTCCTGGATTATTCAACAACCATCTATTTGTTTCACTCTGATCCGACTCTGAAATTCTAAACTCCCGTTCACACTTGGTTGTGACTCCTTCTTCACTTATTTGCTCGTGCCAGTTAATTACTCTGAATCCGCTTAACATGTCAGGAGCGTGCGACGAAAGAGCAAAGAGATGGATCCAAGAGCAGAGGAGTAGAGAAGATGTAGAGATGCTTGGGCTAGGTAGTCTGAAGCTGTGTACTGTGGATAGACGAGAGGCGGAGCCGTAGTCGAGGAGTGAAAGTGAAAGTTCGATGACGTGAGGTCCGTCCGTGAGAGCATTGAGCCGAATCGTGAAGCGAAGCCGTAGTCGAGGGGCGAGATCAAGAGTCCTAAGCCGTTAAATCTGTCAGCGAGAGCGTCGAGCCAAAACGTGAAACAGAGCCGAAGTCGAGGGGTGAGAGCGAGAGTTCCAATGCCGTTAAATCCGTCAGCGAGAGCGTAGAGCCAAAACGTGAGACTAGAATCGGGAAAACGAGAAAAATTAAGCAAGATCGGTAACGTGAAAATCGTGAAACAAAACGCGAGAATATTGGAGCAAAAACACACAATAATCTGGCAGCGCTGCGCCTCTTTATATCCCGGAAGAAATCAGCGCCAGATGAGAAACCGGTGTGTCGGCCAGAGGGGCGTGTGACAAGAGATGACAGCGTGGGAAAACATAGCCACATGATGAGCAGCTTGACAGCGTGTGAACGGAAGTGTCAGAAGGCGGGTGCGCTCTCAGATCAGCGCGAAAGCGCAGAGCGTGACAACATTTATTTTTATCTAATGTATATTTAATATTTATAACGTAGGTGCATTTATTATTTTACGCACTATATTTATTATCATTAGTGTTGTGTCTTCGACTACACTACACGTAAAGGTACTTTTTGTATCTTACTTAAGCTTATCTTTAATAACTTATATGTTGCTGCGCATGTGTACACTAGTCCAAAGAAATTATTTTATAATACTACTAAGCTGGTACATTCAGTACCTGTACCGCTCCCGTGTCACAGAAGAAGCTGATGTCACAGTGAGTTCTATGTCTGGTAGCGCATCACTGATTATGTCACAGACAAAACTATGTCACAGTAAGCTCCAGACAAGATCTATGTCACAGTAAGCTCTATGTGTAGTGGCATGTACCTCAGCCACACAATTCCTTTAATATTAGAGATATTATCTATCACTTGTCACGGACTAACCGGAGATGAAGCAGAAGACTTAGCAGTTAGCCCTGTAGCGTGGATGGTAAACCCAAACGCGGAAGTAGCGCGAGTAGGCAGGATAACCACGCAAGTTATTCTTAGAACTCTCCCGAAGCGAGAGCAAGAGTTTACACAAATAAACCCGCGTTCTAAATACACACACCCAATCAGAAGCGATAACCCAAGAAAGTGAGTACTCACGTTTGGACGAGCGAGGCGACGGCGATAGCACGGGCATAACTCAATGACTGAGCGATGTGATGCGTCATCTTGTTTCCTTTTATGCTTCCTGAAACCCGACCGTATTACTTCCGGGTCCTAGTGCCGGTCGTGTTATGAGTGTGCATGACAGTACCCCCCCGTCCAGGACCGACTCTCGACGGTCCTGGGGTGGAGGATACCCGACGACGGTAGTCCCGGATGAGTTCGGGGTCTAAGACGAACCGAGCCGGAATCCAAGATCTCTCCTCGGGACCGTAACCTTCCCAATCCACCAGGTACTGGAGCCCTCTGCCCCGAGGACGTGAGTCAAGGATCCGGCGAACGGTGTAGGCGGGACCACCCTCAATCATACGGGGAGGAGGAGCAGGGTGGGTGGGTGGAACCATAGGTGAGGTGGTGAAGGGTTTGAGCTGGGAGGTGTGGAATACCGGATGGATCCGGAGCGCCGCAGGCAGCTGGAGTCGGTAGGTGACAGGGTTAATCCGGAGGTTGATGCGGTATGGTCCGATGAATCTGGGTGACAGTTTCCTTGACTCAGTCTGCAGGTGTAGGTTTTTTGTTGAAAGCCATACCTTATCACCTACTTGGTACATTCGTCCCGGTGGGTGTCGACGGCGATGTTGCAGGGTGTAGCGGCGATTGGCCTTTTGAATGGCGTGGTTTGCTTGTTTCCAAAGCCGTCGACACCGGCGAACCAACTGTTGGGCCGACGGCACTTCCACCTCCGGTTCCTGATGATCGAACATCGGAGGTTGGAAGCCGTAGCATACCTCAAATGGGCTTAGGTTGGTGGCAGAAGATAGGTGGAGGTTGTGGGACAGTTCAGCCCAAATGAGGTAGCGGGCCCAGGAGCACTGGCGATCAGCAATGAAGCATCTCAGGTAGCGCTCCAGTTGTTGGTTGGTTCGCTCCGTCTGACCGTTAGTCTGTGGTGGTAACCGGAGGACAGACTGCAGGTGGAATTGATCAGACGGCAGAAGGCCTTCCAGAACCGGGACGTGAACTGGGGCCCCCTGTCCGAGACGATGTCCTTTGGGAACCCATGCAGGCGGACTACGTGCTCTAATATCAGCTCAGCTGTCCTTTTAGCTGACGGGAGTCCGGAGAGGGCCACCAGGTGAACAGCTTTGGAGAACCGGTCGACGATGGTGAGGATGGTGTCCTTTCCTTCCGAAACCGGCAGGCCCGTGATGAAGTCAACGGCAATGTGTGTCCAGGGTCGGCGGGGAACCGGGAGTGGTTGAAGTTCCCCGGGTGATGGTCTGTTGCTGTCCTTGGACCTGGCACACACTGGGCACGCCTGGACGAACTCATCTACGTCCTTCTTCATACTGGGCCACCAGAAAGCACGTTGTACAAACAGTAGGGTCCGCCGTCTCCCGGGGTGTCCTGAAAGGGGGGAGGAGTGTCCCCACTGAAGCACTTCGGCCCTGATGGCGTTGGGGACGTAGAGTCGGCCAGGCGGCACACCTGCTGGTGCGGTCTCCGTAGCTTGTGCCTGGCGAACCCTCGTCTCCAGGTCCCACCTGAGCGGTGCGAGGATCTTGGTGGCTGGCAGTACAGGCGCGGGGTCCGCCCGGGGGACGTCTTCCTCGTGTTGTCGGGAGAGGGCGTCGGCTTTGGTGTTCTTGGACCCCGGGCGGTATGACAGGTGGAAATTGTAATTTTCGAAGAATAGTGCCCATCGCGCCTGTCTGGGGTTCAGCTGTTTTAACGTGCGGATTGTAATGAGGTTTTGGTGGTCGGTCCAGACGATGAACGGCTCTCTGGCGCCCTGGAGCCAGTGTCGCCATTCCTCCAAGGCCCACTTTATGGCCAGCAGCTCGCGGTCCCCTACTCCGTATCGCTGCTGAGTGGCGTCAAATTTCTTGGAGAAAAAACTGCAGGGATGCAGTTTTTGGTCTGGACCTCGCTGGGAGAGAACAGCCCCGGCGCCCACATCCGAAGCGTCCACCTCCACAACGAATGGTTTATCAGCATCCGGGTGAAGGAGGATGGGAGCAGTGGTGAAGCGGCGACAGAGCTCATGGAAGGCGGAGACAGCAGTTGGGGTGAGATTGAAGAGGTGAGATGATGGGCGGGTCAGAGCGGTTAGTGGCGCTGCAACGGTACTGTAGTCCCGGATAAAGCGGCGATAAAAATTGGCAAACCCGAGAAATCTCTGGAGCTGTTTAAGAGTCTTGGGTAGGGGCCAATGACTCACAACTTCCAGTTTCTGCGGGTCCATGGCCACACCCTGGGGCGAGATGACAAAACCCAGGAACGTGGTGGAGCGCTCGTGGAAAGCGCACTTCTCCAACTTACAGTACAGCTGGTGGGCGAGCAATCTCTTTAGAACCGCTCTGACATGCTGGATGTGCTCGTTGAGTGTTCGGGAGTAGATGAGGATGTCGTCAAGGTAGACGAACACCCAACGGCCTAACATGTCTCTGAGAACGTCATTTATGAACTGTTGGAAAGCGGCAGGTGCGTTGCAGAGACCAAACGGGATGACCAGACTTTCGTAATGTCCTGTGGGGGTGATGAAGGCCGTCTTCCACTCATCGCCCTCTCTGATGCGCACCAAGTTGTAGGCGCTCCGGAGGTCCAACTTAGTGAAGATGGTGGCACCAGAGAGGGCGTCCAGGGCAGAGTTGGTAAGAGGCAATGGATGTCGGTTCTTTATGGTAATATTGTTGAGCCCCCGATAATCGACACAGGGACGTAGACTACCATCGCGTTTCTTCACGAAAAAGAACCCCGCAGCGGCAGGTGAGGAGGAGGGCCGGATGGTACCATGGCGAAGTCCACTGGAAACATACTCCTCCATCGCCTGCGTCTCGGTGTTGGACAATGAATAGAGATGGCCGCGGGGTGGTGTCGCACCTGGCTGAAGATCGATCGCCAGGTCGTATGAGCGATGAGGTGGTAGATGGGTCGCACGTCTCTTACAAAAGACTTCAGCCAGGTCCCGGTAGTCTAGCGGGATTTTATCTGTGTCGACATCGGGGGCCTCGGACTCCCTAGAGCACGTCCCAGCCTCGGCCCGTAGGCAAAGCTCAGTGCAGGTCGGCCCCCATTGGAGGATCCGGCTTTGGGTCCAGGATATGAGCGGGTCGTGTTGCAGCAGCCAAGGGTGTCCGAGGATGATAGGTGGTGAGGAAATGGTGGTGGTGTGAAACTGGATCTGTTCTCGATGTTGGTTAATGATGAGGGTGATAGGTTGGGTTTGAAAGGAGATGGGGCTGGAGGAGAGAGGCCGACCATCGACTGATGTAATGGTTACAGGCTGGGATAACGCCTCGATCTTTATCCCCAATTTTTTGGCATAGGAAGAGTCAATGAAGTTACCTGCTGCCCCGGAGTCGACGAACGCGGTACTTCCGACCCGTTTGTGGCCAAACTGGAGATATACTTTAACCGTGAGACGGGAATCATTGGTCATGGTGGTGGAGAGGGACATGGGACCCGGTGAGTTCCTCCCATTTCTCACCGGGGCTGCGCGTTTCCCGGCCGCAGAGGACAGATGGCCCGATGATGTGCAGAAGATCCACAATACGCGCAGAGCCCCTCTCTGAACCGGCGTTCCCGTTCTGCAGCGGTCAAGGAGGCGCGCCCTAATTGCATGGGTTCCCCGACTCCTGTGTCAACCACGGCGGGAGGTGGAGTACCGACGGTCCTGGTGGGTGCTGCAGTGAATGGGGCGTGGACTTCTGGAACTGGTGAGCGGGAGAGGAAGGGCGTGGTGTGTGGTAGTGCAGTCATGGTGGGTGGCAGGGTACGAGGAGCTGGCTTGGGGCGAACGAGCAGCCGTTGGTCGATCCGGAGGGCGAGTTGAATTAAACCCTCCAAGGTAGCTGGAAGCTCTCGTCCGGCGAGCTCGTCTTTTATCCGTGCAGCCAGTCCCTCGTAGTAGGCCGTCCGGAGTGCGGAGTCTCCCCAGTCGGTCTGTACGGCGAGAGTACGAAACTCCGCGGTGTAACGGCTCACGGACGACCCTCCCTGCTTTAGATGGTACAACTTGGAGTCGGTCTCCACCTCAGCAGCTGGATGTTCAAAGGTGAGCTTGAGCTGGCGGGTGAACTCGGTGTAGGAGTAGGCGACATCTGAATCTGAACGAAGAACCGCCGTGGCCCACTCAGCTGCCTGCCCGGATAGCAACGAAACGAGAAGAGCAATGCGCAGTCGGTCTGTGGAGTATCTGGTGGAATTAAACTCAAACACAAGATCCAACGCAGTTAGAAAAACACTGCACTTCCCATCCGTGCCATTCCATTTATCCGGTAAAGATAAGAAAACATCAGAAGGTGGAGAGGGAGTTGGCGGCGCAGCAGCCGCTGCGATGGGCGTGGCCACAGCCGGCTGAGCGGCCGCCCCGCGGAGGATCGCATTCTCCTGTCGCAGCTCCGCCACCTCGCGGCGCAAGGCCGCGACGCCCTGGAGCTCCGTGCGGAGCGATGCGACTTCACCACGGAGCTGATCGATCAGCTTAGCATGCCGGTCAACCACATCGCAGAGGTGAGCAAACTCCGCTGGGTTTACTGCCGGTGGCTCAGTCATTCTGTCACGGACTAACCGGAGATGAAGCAGAAGACTTAGCAGTTAGCCCTGTAGCGTGGATGGTAAACCCAAACGCGGAAGTAGCGCGAGTAGGCAGGATAACCACGCAAGTTATTCTTAGAACTCTCCCGAAGCGAGAGCAAGAGTTTACACAAATAAACCCGCGTTCTAAATACACACACCCAATCAGAAGCGATAACCCAAGAAAGTGAGTACTCACGTTTGGACGAGCGAGGCGACGGCGATAGCACGGGCATAACTCAATGACTGAGCGATGTGATGCGTCATCTTGTTTCCTTTTATGCTTCCTGAAACCCGACCGTATTACTTCCGGGTCCTAGTGCCGGTCGTGTTATGAGTGTGCATGACATCACTTATGTGCTATTTTCTTATATTCTTCTATTTAAATTTATTATTAACTTATAGCAAATCAGAAAATCCAATTTTTGGTCTTCTATCTATTTTTTAGGCTATTTCTAATACTATATCCCTCCTAACTAGGCCTTATATTTTCTTACACACATACATAAATTCAATACAGACTTTTCACATAAATATAACACACGCTCACATTTAAAAGACACATATACAAGACATACAAACAATACACGACACAAGCGCTTTCTATTACAATTCCAAAAATTTGAGTACTCAAAACAATTTCAACAATAAAATATTTTATCAAACAACTTGGGCCCAGAAAACATCAATTCCACCTGTAGGAATTTTCAATTAGTGCTCACCTACAGGAATTTTCACACTAAACCTGGCTGCACACGCGTCTCAGAACGGTGAATCAACTATATGTTCTGTGCCTAACGGCGGACTCAGGAATTTTTCTCCTACCACGTCTGGAGCCGCAGCTCCTACTTAGTGTATTGCAGGAATTTTTCGTGGGTCCAGCCCCACTGGTTGGCAAGTTTCCTCACCAGGCCTTGACCCAACACAGTGGCGTTACCTCACTTATCACACAACGTATAAAATAGTAATAAAGAGAATATAAAACAAAAACCACAAAACAAAATGAAACTTATGGAGATCTCTTAATACTTTGTTACTTCATCCAGTCTTTTACTTGTTAACATAAATTTTACAATCAATTTAAATATAGTAATTAATTTATCAATATTGGCAACTTAAATTGTACTTTGTTCAATATACCTTAGGAGTACCTCTCTAGAGCTGGAAACACGCACAATAATAGACCATGAACTTCTAATGCAGAAATTTGATCAAACAGGTTTTCTGCTTACCTTTACTTATGCCGCCAAAAGTTGATGGTCTGTCAGCCCGCGCTGGTCCCAGGTCCCCGGAGCAGCCCTTCGTGAAGGCAATCACGTCGGGGTCACCAATAAATGTGGATTTTTCTCCTACACTAGTTACAGTTGCCTTAATTACAAATGTTACACAAAAATTTAACCAAAGAAAGGACTCCGGACTCCTTGTAGGTCTGGATGAAGTAAGGCAGGATTTATTGCAGCAATAAAACCAAGTGAGCCAGCCTGGCAATGCCTAGGATGTAGTCCCATGCATGTCCAAAATCTGACTGAAGTACTGTGACATGGGCACTTCTTTTATACAGTTTTCAAGGGGAGGAGCGCTCACCTAGCCCCCTCCTCTGTACATTTTTTCTTATTTCTTATCAAATTATTAACCCATTATAATCCAATTTTTTCCAAGTATTGTCACCCATTGTAATTACATTTTCTCTTATCTTGTTTGCTTATGTCATATACCTCGTCATCTGACTCCATATCTTTTCCCCATTATAGTCTAGTTTTCTTTCAAATAATTTTCCATTATTTTTACACTAAGTTTGTTTATTATTAAAAAATATAGGGGCGGTGCTTATTTTACTATATATTCTTAGTTCTTCTGGGTTACTCTACAGTTCTCAACAGACAAGCCATGGGTAAGCATCTCTCTC
Source organism: Clarias magur (assembly GCA_013621035.1). Taxonomy (NCBI): domain Eukaryota; kingdom Metazoa; phylum Chordata; class Actinopteri; order Siluriformes; family Clariidae; genus Clarias; species Clarias magur. The sequence goes on along the minus strand of QNUK01000553.1, from coordinate 335,533 downwards.
GTACTCATTTTAATTATTTGTCTTATTTTCCTAATTTGTTGTATTTGCGTATTTTATTTTATTGTTATAGCTAAGCGCAACGGCCCAAGCACTGAATACATCCCTTTGGACGACTCGGACAGCCAGGACAGTCCAGGGACAACTCCTTTGAGGATTACACTCCTACTGAACCTGTTGCGGACCGAGCCTCAGTGAGTTTTTGCCAAAATGAATCTGATGGATCATTGACACAATTTCTTCATAAGAACGGTCTTACTTATGTCAGGAAGGATGACTCCGGGCCTGGAGGCACATAGCTCTCCTTTACTTTCTTTCAGGCCTGTGCGACCAGGGTCTAGTACTCCAGCCCAGTCTCTCTTAAGGCCTGTTTGTCTAAGAAGTGTCAGTACTCAGACTGATTTTAAAGTGTCTGTTGGTACTCAAACTGACTTTCCTGAGGCGCCTACACCACTTTTGAATCGTGGTATTTCTGTTTTTATGCCTTAAACTGATCTTCCCATCAATGTGGTTCTGGGTCAGAGAAGGCTTGTTATTTAATTTCTTATGCCTTTTGTTATTTGATGCTTACCCAGGCCCCCTATTTTACTGTACTTTTATATGTTGGGCTTTAAACTTTGTACTTTTATTTTATTCACTATGTAGGTGCACATGTCATTTTATTTTGTGCCTACTCTTATTAAACTTATTATTCATTAAGCTGAGTGTGTGTCTTTTGGTTATTTGTCTGTGTCCCTTTAAATTTGACATGTCTGCACATGTATCCAGCCCCTGTTACATCACAGTTAAGATCACCCCATGTCTGAGGAGATTACCTCATGTCTGGGGCTATTGGCATTACATAATGTCTAGGGCTACATAATATCAGCTCACATTACATCATGTCTAGGGACATAAGGTACTTTTGGATGCTCAGGGTACAAAGATTACATCATCTCTAGGGTCTGTTTGGTACACACTGTCCACTAAGCATCTCACATCCAAGATGGCTACCTCTCTAGAGTTCATTTGAGTTCATGCTGCATGTTCTTGCTACTGTGACATCACACTGTCCTTGGCTCACGTCTGTCTTCTTACCTTACCTCTATGTTCTTTTACTAAGATTAATAGTTTCTATCATATTGTTGCATGCACAAGTATTTTTAATTAAAATATGCTCACATAGGTCAGGCAAGAGTAACAGTAATTGCGATGCCCTTTAGAGACAGCTTCCAGTGAATAATGAGGGAGTAGGGCAGCTTGATATAACGTGAAGGGGTGCTCTGTCATCAAATCTTCCATCCAGATGGAGGAAAGGAAATTTTCCAAGTACTCTTGCCTGCTGTGTTAAGGGAGGATATTTTGCGGGGGCTGCACCAGGAATGTGGACACCAGGGCATGGAATGCACCACTGAGTTGGTTTGTCAACACTGTTATTGGCCCGGAATGTTTGGGGAGGTGGCTCACTGGTGTAAGGAGTGTAAATGTTGCTAGTCTTCCAAAGATGGGCAGCCTGTTGCCTTAAAATTATATGTGGCATTTACTGGCTTCTAGACGAAATGAGACTTTGGCTATTGATTTTACCATGTTGGAGCCATCCAGTTCAGGTTTGGAGAATGTGTTAGTGATGATGGAAGTCTTCACAAAGTATACATTGGTGGTCCCTACACGAGACCAAAAGACCAAAACTGTGGCTCAAGTGCTTGTGGTGGAATGGTTCTATTTTCAGGTCTTTTCAGGGGTTGTTTACATTCCGACCAGGGTCGAAATTTTAAGTCTGGACTGATTTAGCCACATAGCTGGTTTATCTCCGTGATTTTGGAATGAGAGGCCGGGTTGGTTAAAGATTCGGGACCTATGGAGCCCTGTGGTGTTTCAGGTGCTGAAAACCCCTTGGGGGGCGGGGGGGGGGTGGTCAGTCTATTCTTTTTCCGCAGTAGATGATTAAGGTGAGGCGAGTACATCGTTGCATGTATCTGCATCTGGATCTACTCAGTCAAGTACTTGGACCTGTGCCACCTTTGACTGAGCAGACTTCCGAGTTATCAGAGCCAGGGGATTTGTGGGTTATAGTTCCAGAGACACCATTGGCTAGTGAGGTTGGGGTGCCAGGTGACCTAGGTCATTTAGGGTCCTCGTCTAGTATTCTTGAAAACGAGCTGATGTGACAGCTGGACAGTTCGTCTGAGATGGACGTACTACCACGGTGATCTAGGAGAGCTACTGCTGGCAAACACCGTAACATCCACCATCTCCAGTGGTCTGCCAGAGGGGCAGGTAATGACCTGGTCTTGTTGGAGGGGAGTGATAAGAGTTTTTTGTTCATTGTCCGGGCGACAATGCAAAAAACTTGGAATAGATTGTGGCAGGACTGCTGAGGCTCCTCCTGCTTACATTTGGTTGGTTGCTCAATTTATTGGTTGTTCTATGATGGGCAGTGGGGATCAAGTAGTCAAGTCAAGTAGGCTTTTATTGTCATTCCAACCATATACAGTTAGTACACAGTGCTACATACATACAACAACATAAATTTAACAACACAAATTTTTACATTTTTAAACCTAAAAAAAAATCAAAAGTCAAATTCTATACAAAAAATAGACAATAGACAATATAGTGCACATTCAAATGTGCAAACAAAGAGCTACATGACAAACACAACAAAGTAATAAGTAACAGTCTTTTTTTTTAGATGAAGTATGAGTTAAGGTAGTGGGAAGAGCAGCAGTAAACAATTGACATGACATTGTGACAAAAAATATAGTGTGCAAATAGCGAGTCAAATAAATATTGTGCAAAAAGTGCAAAGAGCAGCACAGGTAGGTAGGTATGAACAAATTGAAATGGATGTATGTCAGTGTGATTGTGCATGTGTGTTTATCAGTTCAGTCCAGATGTTATTTAGTTCATCTGAATTATTTGTGTGTGTGTTTATCAGTCCAGTCCCTTTGTGTTGAGGAGAAGGATGGCTTGTGGGTAAAAACTGTTACACAGTCTGGATGTGAGTGTCTGAATGCTTCAGTACCTTTTTTCAGATGGCAGAAGGGTGAAGAGTGAGTGTGAGGGATGTGTCCAGTCAGCCACAATGCTGGTGGCTTTGCGGATGGAGCGTGTGATGTATATGTCTTTGATAGAGAGAAGAGAGACCCCGATGATCTTCACAGCTGTCCTCACTATCCGCTGTAAGGTCTTGCGGTCTGATATGGTACAATTTCCAAACCAGACAGTGATGCAGCTGCTCAGGATGCCCTCAATAGTTTCTCTATAGAAGGTGGTGAGGATTGGATATATATATATATATATATATATATATATATATATATATATATATATATATATATATATATATATATATATAAGTTCGCTGACAAGATAACATTGATTCATCAAGTCCCACCCCTTTCCTTTCGTGTCATCACTCACCATGTCATAAATGTATGTGGAGTGATGCTGCTCAGGTTACTTATGTAATAAACTAATGTTTATTGCAGCTCGTGTTAACATTGCAGCTCATGTTAATGTGTTTTCTCTTAGAATGATGCATTTAACACAGCCCCGAAGCTGGCATTGGCCCAAGCTTATTCCTCTACAGGTAAGAGAGTTGGTTGTGAGGTGCTGTAGGTCTGTTCGAATGTTTGGCTGTAGTAGTCTATATTTATTCAGATTCAGAGGTTGTCGTGGGATTGATTAGGACATGTGAGCTATGGAGATTTATTGAAAGTATGAATGGATTTCTGCCTCTTTGTAGTGCACATTGTTTGTCCTACTTCAGAGAGGTCTTCGACCACCCAGCAGATGGCAAGGAGGTTGGGGAGGAACTACTTCAGCTGCGACAGGGCAGGAACTCTGCGGCTAACTATGCGCTAACCTTCTGCATGTTTGCTGCTCAGACCAGTTGGCTGGAAGATCCTCTCAAACTCTTGTTTTGCAAGGGCCTCAATGCTGAGATACAGTCGGAGCTCATCTGCCAGGATGAGAGAAAACCCCTGGGGCAATTTATTGATCTGGCCATTCACATTAACAACCTCATTCAAGCATGCCGCCCACAGTGAACAGCCACCTTCCTTGTCTCGACCAGTCCATTACAACCGGAGAGCAAACCTATGCAGCTGGACGTCACTCGCAGCAGCTCGGAACAGAGGGAATGCCGAATTCGAAACAACCTCTGTCTCTACTATAGTCTGCCCGTGAACATGAGATCATCCTGCCCCACACGCCCTCCTCGCAAATCTGGTGTGGTGAGTTCTAATTCTCATACACATACTTGTATTAAAATTCCAGTAACACTAAAGTTCAAAAGTAAGATTGTTCATACCACAGCTCTTGTTGATTCTGGTGCTGCCGGGAATTTCATTGACCGTGCCTTTGGCAGAACTCAAGCCATCCCTCTTGCAACGTGTGTCTCACTTGGTCAGTAGCAGCAGTCGATGGGCGTCCTCTGGGCTCTGGGCAGATCCAACAAACCACCAATGATCTCACTCTGTGCTCCGGGGTGCTCCACACAGAGACTATTCGTTTGTTCTTCCTGTCAACCTCTCAAACCCCGATCATCTGGGGTTTCCCTTGGCTAGATAGCCATAACCCGTGATTCTCCTGGACTGAGAAACAGGTCTTACGATGGCCATTGACCTGCTGCCAGGCTCTCATCCTCCCACAGGTTGTGTATTTCCCCTTTCCCAACATGAGTCCTCCGCCATGAAGACCTACATCGAGGAGGAACTGAGAAAGGGTTTATTTGCCTTCTCCACTTCTCCCACCTCAGCTGGCTTCTTCTTTGTGAAAAAAAAGATGGCAGCCTCTGTCCTTGCATCGACTACCAAGGACTTAATGAGATGACCATCAAGTTCCGCTACCCGCTCCCACTTGTTCCTGCTGCCCTAGAACAGCTGCGCATGGCCAGCGGCATTCTTCACCAAGCTGGATTTACACAATGCCTACAATCTCATTCACATAAGGAAGGGTGACTAATGGAAAATGTGCTTTTCAACCACCACTGGTATAATGATCACACATGCAGTTTAAAACAGACTGCTTGGAAATTAGAACGTGAACGGCATCAAACCAAATTGTTAGTATTTCAAATAGCATGGAAGGAGAGCATCCTGAACTATAAAAAAGCTCTTAGTGTAGCTAGATCAACGTATCTCTCCACTCTTATAGAACATTTTTTAAATAATCCTAGATTTTTATTTAATACTGTAGCCAAATTAACCAGAAATAAGACCATTGCAGAAATCTCCACAACATACAGTAGCGAGGACTTCATGAACTTCTTTAATAATAAAATTGTAAACATTAGGCATAAAATTGAGGCTTTGAAACTGGACAATGTAATTGATGCAGATGTTAAACTAACCATGTCAGATGGGAACCTAGAATACTTTTACTCCCCTTGAAAAGAATAAATTAATTTCACTCATCTTTTCTGCAAATTCATCAACCTGTATTAGATCCCATACCGACACATTTTCTCAAACAGATAGTGCCAGAAATAACTGAACCCCTGTTGAAAATAATTAATTCTTCAATGAGCATTGGGTATGTTCCAAAAATCTTTTAAATTAGCAGTTATTAAACCGATAATTAAGAAATCTGACCTCGATCTCGGTCAGCTGTCCAATTACAGGCCGATATCAAACCTCCCCTTTATCTCTAAGATTCTGGAAAAGGTAGTTGCAGAGCAGCTATGCTCATATCTACATAGAAATAACATACATGAACTGTATCAGTCAGGATTTAGGCCTCATCACAGCACAGAGACAGCACTCGTTAAAGTAGTAAATGACCTCCTACTGGCCTCTGATCAGGGTTGCGTAACTATGCTTGTGTTACTCAACCTCAGTGTAGCTTTTGACACAATTGATCATAGCATTCTACTTCACAGATTAGAAAATGTAGAAGGAATTAAGGAAACAGGCCGCTCCTGGCTCTGATCCTATTTGACGGATCGTTATCAGTATGTAGGTTTAAATGGTGATTATTCTGCATGTTCACTAGTGGAGTTTGGTGTCCCACAGGGTTCGGTTTTAGGCCAACTGCTTTTTTTCCTTAACATGCTTCCTTTGGTCAACATAATCCGTAAGCATGATATTAATTTTCACTATTATGCTGACGACACACAGTTATACGTCTCAGCAAAACCAGATTAGAGAAACCAGCTTTCTAAAGTTGAGCAATGTGTAAAGGATATAAGAGACTGGATGCTAACTAACTTCCATCTGCTTAATCCTGATAAGACAGAAGTTCTAGTCATAGGACCGCATGCAGCTAGAAGCAAGGTTTTAGATCACAGCTATAATTTTAGATGGCCTAAATCTAGTGCAACAGTAAAAGAACTCGGTGTGATTATTGATTCTAGTTTTTCATTTGAAGCTCATGTACACAATATCACCAGGATAGCACTCTTTCACCTCAGAAATATTACCAAGTTAAGGAATATATTGTCACTAAACGATGCAGAAAAACTAGTTCATGCTTTTATCACCTCTAGGTTGGACTATTATAATGCATTACTGTCTGGTTGTTCAACCAGGTGCATAAACAATCTTCAGTTAGTTCAGAATGCAGCATCGAGAGTCCTCACTAAAATCAGAAGATATGAGAACATCACCTCTATCCTATCTGTACTTCATTGGCTCTCTGTGAAATTTCACATTGATTTTAAAATACTACTTTTGACATATAAAGCATTAAATGGTCTCGCGCCGCAGTATCTGAGGGAACTGTTAGTGTCTTATGATCCGCCACACCTACTTCGATCAAAGGATGCAAGCTGCTTGTCAGTACCATGTATTATAAAAACTACAGCAGGGGGCAGAACTTTTTCTTACAAAGCCCCAAAGTTATGGAAGAGTCTTCCAAATAGTGTTCGGGACTCAGACACAGTCTCAGTGTTTAAGTCTAGGCTAAAAAACTATTTATTTAACCAAGCATTTTGTAAGTAGATTTGCCTTAGGTAAAGGAGTAGATCTGGGGGACTCATGGACGTAGAGTATTATGGTGAACTGGTATGTTTAGATGCTGTCTTCCCCACTCTCATTGATCACTCAGGTTTGTTGACGGTGAGGTGATTGGTTGCTTTACATCTCAGGGAGTCCTCATGTCTGTGTTTCCTTCTGGCTCTCCCTTTTAGTTATGCTGTTATATTTAGTCCTTCCAGAGTCCCTGCTTGCACTCTACACTAAATATACATTCACCTTATACATTATGTGACTGTGACCATACCTAACTGTTATCTCTCCTCTTTTGCTCTCCCCTCTCCTGTTTTCTCTCCCCCTCTCTCTCGTTCCCTCTCTCTGTCGAGCTACACATTTGATCCAGACTCCCCTTGCCCTCTGGACCTGCCTGACATCCTGGTGCCCCGCTTCTGGTTGGAGATCTCATCACATGGATGTCCCGTGTGTCTCTTTGGAACGCATCCAATGTCTGGGGACGGTTTTCACTCTACTAGGAAGACGGTTCTGGCCTCACATGATGTTGACGGCCATTTATCTGTGGACTTCGCTACAGTCGCTCGATAGTTCAGGATTGGAATTTCCTACAAGTCTACCTGAGCCTCCAATAATTACCTGGATGCCATATAAACATCAATTAACATCTATTGACAACTATTATACTGAACTGCCTGCCACCCAACACACAGTATGAATGCAGATCAATTCCTGCTTTCGGTTTCACCCAAATGAGGATGGGTTCCCTGTTGAGTCCAGTTCTTCTCAAGGTTTCTTCCTACTGCCATCTCAGGGAGTTTTTTCTTGCCACTGTCGCCTTCGGCTTGTTCATTAGGGACTATCTGACCATTTTTTGATTCATAAACATTCAAATTTCATACAAACTTAAATAATTAATTTGATTGTGTAAAGCTGCTTTGCGACGATCAAAACTGTTAAAAGTGCTATACAAATAAAATTGTATTCAATTGAATTGAATTGAATTGAATTGAATTATGAGTACCTCTTTATGCCCTTCGGACTTCGGAATATTCTGTCTGTGTTTCAGGCCTTCATTAATGACGCATTCAGGGAAATGCTTAAGCGCTGGGTCATCGTCTACATTGATGATATCCTTATCTATTCGGACTCCTTCCACGATCATAGGAATCATGTCCAGTCAGTCCTTTAACGTCTCATACAGTATCAACTATATGCAAAGCTTGAAAAGTGTGAGTTTCACCAGACCAAGATATCATTCCTGGGCTACATCATCAGTCTGGAGGAATTCACCATGAATGACTCCAAGGTACGCGCCGTTATTAACTGGCCCCAACCCACCACGATCAAGGAACTTCAGCACTTCCTGGGATTCACTAACTTCTACCGACGCTTAATCCGCAACTTCAGCTCCATCTGCACACCCTTAATGTTGATGATCAAGGGGGTAAACTGCGCCTCTCTTGGACACCACTGGCCATCACAGCATTCTGAGAACTCAAGAACAGGTTTACTTCGGCTCCCATTCTACATCACTGTAAAGTGTTTATCAGGGCAGGCCAGAACACAGACACAAGAAACACCAGGTTAAGAAAAATAAGTGCTCTTTTATTTACAACAATATATATAGCAAAGGTTAGGGGAAGATACTTCTTGAAGAGCAAGTGGAGCTGTCCTGGGTTGCAGGCTTCCTTGGCTCTGTAAAAGATAGAGGGGAAAAGAAAGCATGTGAGTCTTGCATTTAGTATCTCCCCCTCACCCGCCTTGGATGGACACGTCCCTTTCGTGGTAGGTTCTCTGCTGCCTTTGGCCACAAGGAATTGAGGCGCCCCGCCACTTGTGTGTGTGAGGTGGAGCTGACCATGGTGCTGAACCTATGATGAGTTTCCCTCTGCTTGGTTGAGTGTGAGGGTGGCAGATAGTAAGAGGTGCTGGCTCTAGGCCCTCCGCCACAATAACCCTAACCCAGACCTGGAGTTCATAGTAGAGGTGGACTCCTCAAACACGGGCATTGGCGTGATAATATCACAAAGACAGGGCAACCCTCCTAAAATGTATCCCTGTGCCTTCTTTTCTCACAAACTCAACCCCACCGAACAGAATTATAATGTTGGCAATCGGAAGTTATTCACCATGAAAGCTGCTTTTGAGGAATGGCGCCATTGGTTGGAGGGGGCAAAACATCTGTTCACCATTCTCACGGATCACGCAACCTGGAGTACCGTCGATCAGCCAAACGACTCAACCACAGTCAGGCCAGATGGGCTCTATTTTTCACTCGATTCAATTTCTCAGTCAACTACCATCCTGGCTCCCAACACCTTACTAGAACTCTAAAGTCGATGCTCTATCACGCCTTCACGAGTCACTCATGTCTCCTTATACCGATGAACCCATTCTCTCTCCCAGCGTCATCAAGCCCCCTGTATGGTGGGACATCACAAGAGAGATTTCCGAAGCCCATCTAACTGACCCTCCACCCCGCGAATGCCCAACTAATCGCACCTATGTACCTAGAACACTGAGACAATGACTCCTTCAGTTGGCCCATTCCACGGCCAGTTCAGGTCACCCTGGCATTATTGCAATCACCGAACTCCTTGCCAACCACTACTGGTGGCCCTCACTCCAGACCAACACCATCTCCTTTGTAAAAAATTGTTTCATTTGCAATGCCTCCAAATCCACTCACCAACTCCCCACCAATAACCTTCCTCGGGGGTATATCACCATCCTCACTGTCGTCGACCGCTTCTCAAAGGCCTGTCGATTCATTTCTCTACCCAAATTACTTTCTGCACTCGAGACAGCTGAGGCATTGTGCAACCAGGTATTTCGCTTCACCAGCCTTCCCGAAGATATACTCTCTGACCGTGGTCCCTAATTTACCTCCTGCGTCTGGGCCTCATTCTGTAAACTATTGAGCATTAATGTCAGCCTCACATCTGGTCATCATCCACAATCCAACAGCCAGGTTGAAAGAATAAACCAAGAACTTACTTGCCTCCTCAGATCATACTGCCAACAGAACCAGACAGATTGGAGCCGTTACCTTCTTTAGGCTGCATACGCTCAGAACTCTCTCCATAAACCCTCGACCAATCTCACCCCATTCCAATGCATTCTGGGATTTCAACCACCACTCTTCCCCTGGTCTGGCGAACACTCTGAACTCCCGGCCGTCTACTCCTGGCTACGTCGGAGTGAGGAGACTTTGGAACAGGCTCATGTACACCTCCAGAGAGCCGTTCGTCGCACCAGGGAGCAGGCTGACCACCATCAATGTCCTAACCCAGCCTATCGTCCTGGTCAGTGGGTATGGCTGTCTACAAGAAACTCAGTCCCAGGTACATGGGTCCATTCAAAATAATTAAAGAAATAACTCCGGTTTAATTTAGATTGGCTTTACCTAGAAATTACCGCATCTTACCCACATTTCATGTCTCCTTGCTCAAGCCCACTGGTGGACCAAGAGGAGTAGAGGACAGGGTGACCAGAATACCCCTCCACTCATCTTCGATGGCGAGGAGGCCTACCGGGTCCGGTCCACAAAATCCTGGATTCACGTCGCCGAGCCCGAGGACTTCAGTACCTGGTGGACTGGGAGGGGTATAGTCCCAAGAAACGCTCATGGGTGAATGCGGAAGACATCCTGGACCCAAGTCTGGTAAATGACTTCCATAACTCCCATCCGGACCAGGCTGCACCAAGACCTCATGGAAGGCCTTGGCACTGTGTGCGGGGGGCTCTGTCATGAAGTCAGCTTCTCTCACTCCCTCCGATCACCACCAGAGGAAGCCATCACCAGAGTACTAGTTTCTTTCGAACTCCATTACCCACAACCCCGCGACTGGGGCTGATCACCAGCACAGGTGTCAGCAATTACCCACAGACTTCAAAGTGGATGCTCACTCTCACCACCTCGCAAAGTCTTGTTTTGCTGCTGCTGACATTTCTGATCATTTATCCCTGTTTCATCTCTCGTTGCCAACCCGGTTGTCTTTGTACTCTGCCTGCTGCCTGCCTTTTAGACCCCCGCTTTGTTTACTGGATTTGCCCTACTGGACTGCCGCCTGCCATGACCCTCTTGCCTGGACTTTGACTCTGATTCTGGTTTGCTTACACTGTTCTTATTGCTCCTGTTTGACCCTGATCTGTTTGTTTATGAGTTGGTTTGCAATAAAATTGCATATGGATCCCATTCACTCTGACCCCGCATTACATATACACACATTCATCATGAAAGATCTATTGTAAAACAAAATAAAATTCATGTTTGCTTCAGCATTGGAAACAATATTGTTTTAGGTTAACTTACTATACACTTTTAATACACACATATTCTTTGTTGTACACACGCAAGGGCATCTTTAAATTTGAACAAAAAATATTAATGAGCCGGAAGGCACGTTATTTTTCATATAACTTAAACAGCTAAATGAAGTGAACACACTTTACACAGTTTACACACTTAATTAAGAATTGCATTTGGTTTACACTTGTGCACTCATGTTAAAATAGCTTTTTGTGCATACACACATATGTCCATACTACCATATCATATATTTGTGTCTAATACTGTTTTATTCGTATTTTACAACATTACATGCAGTTTGTAATTCATAAGATACTTTTAAAATGTAACCTACGTATCTACAGTATAAGCATATTTAACAACCCAAATTTAAATCAGTGAAGGAGGAATTTGGTCTGGCTTTTAGATATTCTACCATGTGCCATCTGGCGGATATTCTGTGAATGTCAGGGATAACCCCTAGAGGGCGCCAAAGTGCCCTAAGACATTTTTGTGTAGTTCTTTTAAGTTTCATTTATTTACTTCATTTCCCAGTTCTCAACTCGGTCAGGTCACGTGGGCGCGCACCTGATCCGAGTTGAAGCGAGAAGAAGCGAGCTTCTTCTTCCTCCGCCGCCGCCGTCATGCGCCGCCGAGGACAGCGAGCTTCCTCTTCCTCCGCCGCCGCCTTCATGCGACGTTGAGGATCACGAGCTCCATCCTCTTCCTCCGCCGTCGCCTTCATGCGTCGCCGAGGTCAGCGAGCTTCCTCTTCCTCCGCCGCCGCCTTCATGCGCCGCCGAGGTCAGCGAGCTCCATCCTCTTCCTCTGCCGTCGCCTTCATGCACCGCCGAGGTCAGCGAGCTTCTTCTTCCTCCGCCGCCGCCGTCATGCGCCGCCGAGGACAGCGAGCTTCCTCTTCCTCCGCCGCCGCCTTCATGCGACGTTGAGGATCACGAGCTCCATCCTCTTCCTCTGCCGTCGCCTTCATGCGCCGCCGAGGACAGCGAGCTTCCTCTTCCTCCGCCGCCGCCTTCATGCGCTGCCAAGGATCACGAGCTCCATCTTCTTCCTCCGCCGCCGCCTTCATGCGCTGCCGAGGATCACGAGCTCCATCTTCTTCCTCCGCCGCCGCCTTCATGCGCCGCCGAGGTCAGCGAGCTCCATCCTCTTCCTCTGCCGCCGCTGTCATGCGCTGCCGAGGTTAGCGAGCTTCCTCTTCCTCCGCCGCTGCCTTCATGCGACGTTGAGGATCATGAGCTCCATCCTCTTCCTCCGCCGCCGCCGTCATGCGCCACCGAAGTCAGCGAGCTTCCTCTTCCTCCGCCGCTGCCTTCATGCGCCGCCGAGGTCAGCGAGCTTCCTCTTCCTCCACCGCCACCTTCATGCGACGTTGAGGATCACGAGCTCCATCCTCTTCCTTTGCCGTCGCCTTCATGCGCCGCTGAGGACAGCGAGCTTCCTCTTCCTCCGCCGCCGCCGTCATGCGCCGCCGAGGTCAGTGAGCTTCCTTTTCCTCCGCCGCCGCCTTCATGCGCCGCCGAGGTCAGCGAGCTCCATCCTCTTCCTCCGCCGCCGCCTTCATGCGCCGCCGAGGTCAGCGAGCTCCATCCTCTTCCTCCGCCGCCGCCTTCATGCGCCGCCGAGGACAGCGAGCTTCCTCTCTTTCCGCCACCCTACGTTCCGCCACCCATTTCCCAGTTCTCAACTCGGTCAGGTCACGTGGGCGCGCACCTAATCCGAGTTGATCATTAATTTCATTATAAAAGGTGTGTTTGAGTTCTAGTTTTTGTCTTGCATTTGTTACAATAAGTTTAAGGAGTATGTCTCGTCGTTATTCGTGTTTTGGTTTCGTTTTATTTAAAGTATATCTGTTTTGTTTGTAATGTTTTCCCTAAGTTTATGTTTAAATAAAGAATCATCGTTTCCCTGAACCACCTGGATCCTCTTGCGTTTATGCCTCACACCCAGAAACGTGACAGTGAAGTATAGCACATTTATTTAAATTCTAAAATGTTGCATGCGGATTTTCGAGATACTGCAAGAGACAGATTGCGGCCTTTCATGTTAAAAAATATGCATTCTTAATGGCGACATCTGTGCACTCACTCACTCACTCAATTACTCATTTATCGTGACCTGTGACCTAATGTGGCACATAACATATCGTTTATAACATGTTTTCTACTCAAGATTTTGATTGAATTTATGGTGCAAGGTTCAGTTTCCATAGTGTACACACCATTTTCAGAGTATGCTTTGGAGTAAGTCATGATGAGTTGTACTGTGGTGTGTGTGTGCCGGAATTTTTACGGTCGTTTATGGATCATCTTGTATTAGAATGTGTAATCGGCCACCTTGAGGGGAAAAGCACAGAATGAGTAAAATAAACATGCTAGATGTTGTGACATCCCATCGACACAACATTTTGCTTTCATTTCTGGCGCACAATTAACTTCAGGCAATATTCTGTTCGGGCAGTTTTGCATGATCTTGTGACAAAACGGGCTGGACAGACACACTCTAAAAAATTTATTTGTAATTTTCTTGTAAATTTCTCAATAATAAAAAGAATATATTTCAATCAAAATATTTGGCAATGAAGTAATTATACTAATTAGTTTCAAGAACTACAGGGTGGGCCATTTATATGGATACACCTTAATAAAATGGGAATGGTTGGTGATATTAACATCCTGTTTGTGGCACATTAGTATATGTGAAGGGCAAACTTTTCCAAGATGGGTGGTGACCATGGTGGCCATTTAGAAGTTGGCCATCTTGGATCCAACTTTTGTTTTTTCAATAGGAAGAGGGTCATGTGACACATCAAACTTATTTCACAAGAAAAACAATGGTGTGCTTGGTTTTAACGTAACTTTATTCATTCATGAGTTATTTACAAGTTTCTCTTTGTTCACAGCCATTGACATGTCAAAGAGGTTAACACGTGATGAGCGGATCGAAATTGTGTTGATATCTGGTGAACGCAGTAACCGGGTCATTGCAGCAGATTTCAATGCAAGACACCCTACGAGACCACCCATCTCCCATGCTACAGTTAGCAAACTGCTTGCTAAGTTTCATGAAACTGGTTCAATGTTGGATTTGCCAAAATGTGGATGCATGAAAACTGTTAGTAATGAACAAACATCAGTGGCTGTCCTAGCTTCATTCAGCAAGAGCCCACAGTGTAGCACTCGCCGCATGTCACTGGAGAGTGGCATTAGTCGAACATCCCTTCGGCGGATATTAGCTACTCACAAATGGCAGCCTTACAAACTCCAGCTACTGCAGCATCTCAACGAGGATGACCCAGATCGGCGAACACAATTTGCAGAAGGGGCAAAACAAAAATTGGAACAGGACCCTCAGTTCACGCAGAAGATTTTGTTCAGTAATGTGGCAAACTTTTATGTGAATGGTGAAGTTAACAAACAAAACCACCGCTATTGGTCTGACACTAACCCACATTGGATAGATCCCTCCAAGACTGTTGGAACAAAAAAAGTGATGGTATGGTGTGGTATATGGGGTACAAAGATAGTGGGGCCATTCTTCATCAATGGAAACCTCAAGGCCACTGGATATTTGAAAATGCTACATGATGATGTGTTTCCCTCTTTATGCACTGAAGCTGGCACGTTCCCTGAGTTTTTCCAGCAAGATGGTGCACCACCACATTATGGGTTTCATGTCTGAGCATTCCTAGATGAACAGTTTCCTGAAAAGTGGATTGGTCGTCGTGGGCCAGTTGAATGGCCCCCAAGGTCTCCCGATCTGACCCCCATAGACTTTTATCTTTGGGGTCATCTGAAGGCAATTGTCTATGGTGTGAAGATACAAGATGTGCAGCACCTGAAACTACGGATACTGAAGTTCTTTTAAGTTTCTTTTATTTACTTCATTTCCCAGTTCTCAACTCGGCCAGGTCACGTGGGCGCGCACCTGATCCGAGTTGATCATTAATTTATGTCAGTGATAACCCCTAGAGGGCGCCAAAGCGCCCTAAGACATTTTTGTGTAGTTCTTTTAAGTTTCTTTTATTTACTTCATTTCCCAGTTCTCAACTCTGTCACGTCTCTGGGTGCGAGGCATAAACGCAAGAGGATCCAGGTGGTTCAGGGAAACAATGATTTTTATTTAAACATACACTTAGGGAAAACACTACAAACAAAACAGATATACTTTAAATAAAACGAAACCAAAACACGAATAAAGACGAGACATCCACTTTAAACTTATTGTAACAAAATGCAAGACAAAAACTAGAACTCAAACACACCTTTTATAATGAAATTAATGAACAACTCGGATCAGGTGCGCGCCCACGTGACCTGACCGAGTTGAGAACTGGGAAATGAAGTAAATAAAAGAAACTTAAAAGAACTACACAAAAATGTCTTAGGGCGCTTTGACGCCCTCTAGGGGTTATCCCTGACAGAATGCTATAATTGACAGGTGACCAAAATGTAAAGGACCATTACACTGAATAAAATGACATATTTCTTCAAAATTTGATCTTGTTGAAAACAGTTGGAATAGTATATAACTGTTTTTTTTTTTGTTTGTTTGTTTTTGTAGCCATTTTAATACAAAAAGTTACATATTGCTTTAAATTATTAATATGGGTTAATAGCCTTGGCATGAACCTGAGGGATCAAGAATTTCATTTTCACCAACAAACATTGGTGTGCCTTCACTATTGTAACTGCAAAGTTTACCTAAGATGTCATTACTTTGCTTTTCATTTCCTCTCTAATTAATGTAGGCACAGGTAGAAATGAGTTGGCAATGCAAAAGATGCAGTGACCGCTTACCTACCAGAAGTGACATTTTGAAACATTATAGACTCCATCATGGAACCTTCAGCCATAGTCATTCATTACCATGCATATACTTGGAATGTCCATGTTTTTTCAAAACTTGGAGTGGTTTGCATTCACATTTGTCTCGATGCCATGTGGAAAGTCAGACACAAAGACCTGAGATTGCCCTGTCCTTTACATGCCTGGTGTGTAGGACA
The DNA here is from genome assembly GCA_013621035.1 of Clarias magur. Classification (NCBI taxonomy): domain Eukaryota; kingdom Metazoa; phylum Chordata; class Actinopteri; order Siluriformes; family Clariidae; genus Clarias; species Clarias magur. Next base: position 319,308 of record QNUK01000553.1, on the reverse strand, counting down.
CAAGGGTTTCCAACAGAGAGAGAATATTTTGCACATGTTGGCCATCACCTTAAAAGTAATGAGACTGTTAAGTGTGTGTTTGAAGGGTGTGATTTTCAAACCAATATTTATGGAACGTTTACAGCACACAAACACAGGAAGCACACTCCTCATATTCTGAGTGATTTTAAAGGAGCTGTTCTTTTGGAAAAGCCAAATGAGGAACCAACATTTGAACCTGATAACATTGGAGCCACCCATGATGAGAATATGGATGAAGGTAGTGGAGAAGGAACCAGCTCAGGTGCACATTCTGTGGAAAACGATGACAGGCACTTAATTGTGGACCATATAGCCTCTTTCCTGCTCAAACTGGAAAGTGTGCGTAATGTCTCAAACAGGTGTATTGATGAATTAATAGATGAGATGCAGTTTGTGGCATCAGCATCCATACCAATTATCAGAGACTTTGTTGAATCACACTTGAAGAATAATAATTGTGGGATTGATAACACAGTTGTCACATCTTTATTTGAGAAGTTAAATGAATCCTGCCCCATAAGTATGGCTTTTGATAAGGCTGGCCTGCTGTCGTCAGCTTTCAAAAGGAGACGGTACTTTCTACAAAGGTTTAACGTTGTAGAGCCAGTTGAATATATTCTTGATCCAAACGAAAAAAAGAGTTTTCTGTATGTTCCGATCCTTGAATCATTTAAACGAATTTTAAACAATGAAGATATCAGAGAGAAGTTCCTCACAGATGATGAACACACAGGTATTCCTGCACAGTATAGATCATTCCGTGATGGTGCCATTTATAGAGAGAGTGATTTCTATTCTGAAGAGCAGAGAATCTGTATATTCCTTTATGTACATGATTTTGAGGTATGTAATCCCCTAGGAACATCTCGAAGAAAACATAAGATAACAGCCATGTACTGGATATTGGGAAATATCCAATCCTGTTTTCGGTCCACACTAACTTCGGTGTATCTTGTACTTTTGTGCAAAGTTAATGATATAAAAAGATTTGGCTATGCAGAGGTTCTCAAGCCCCTCTTGGATGACATAGCTATACTGGAACAGGATGGTATTTTGGTTCCTGTCCTTGGGAAAACTGTCAAAGGGACTGTCTACTGTGTAGTTGCTGACAATCTTGGTGCACATTCAGTTGCTGGCCTTGTTGAAAGTTTCTCAGGACCATACATTTGCAGGTTCTGTCTAGGAGAGCACATTGACTTTCAAGAAAAAGAAGTGAGATCAGGTGCTTTTTGCATCCGGACAAAGGAGGATTATTCTGTTCATGTTAAGACTCTACAAGCAAACCCTGCACTACCTCACTGCTTTGGTGTGAAAAGGCCTTGCCCACTGACAGAGAAACTGAGCCATTTTCACATGGTTGAGGGCTATCCGCCTGATATTTTGCACGACCTTTTTGAGGGGATTATTCCCATGGAATTAGCACTCTGCTTTAGTGATTTCATAGCCAAAAAGTACATCACACTTGACAAGCTTAACAACACAATCAAATCATTTCCTTACAAGTGGGGAGATAAGACAGACAGTCCAGAGCTCATTCCCATTGCATTCTCCACTTGAAAAAGTATCGGAGGAAATGCCCACGAAAACTGGACTCTCATCAGACTGCTCCCACTAATGATGGGACACAAGATACCACTGAATGATCCTGCATGGAATGTAATCATGTGTCTTAAACACATAGTTGAACTTGTAGTTGCACCAACCCAAACTGAAGCAAGTTTGGCATATCTTGACACACAGATTTCTGAGCATCGACTTAGATTACTTGCTGCGTTTCCTCAGGTTAAGTTGCTCCCCAAACACCACTACCTGGAGCACTATCCAGCACTCATTAAAGCGTTTGGACCGGTCATTGCACTTTGGACGATGCAATTCGAGGGAAAACATCATTATTTCAAACAAATTGTAAGACATACAGGAAATTTAAAAAATTTACTATTTTCCCTTGCAACCAAGCATCAGTTAATGATTGCACACCATCTACATGCAACTACAACAGTTCCCACGTTCAGTACTGCCAGAGTATCCCAATTCCCCATAGCTGTTTTGCATTCAAATGTACAGAATGCAATAAGAAGAGTGTCTCCAGGTCAGACTACTGTACATCTTTCCAACACTGTGTCAGTTTATGGAACTACATACTCTAAAGGCATGATTTTGACCTATGGGTCTACTGCAGGACTCCCAGACTTTATTGAAGTTCTTCAGATAGTAATTTTGAGAAACAAGGTCCATTTCATTGCTAAAGTATTAATTTCCTGGTATGATGAGCACTTTCGATCATTTGAGCTGGAGAGCACAGAGCTTGTAGTTTTTGTGGAACAGAAGGATCTCACTGATGTATGTCCGCTCTCGGGCTACAAGGTTGCAGGAAGGCATATGGTGACGCTGAAGCGCCATATTTGTCTGGAATAGATATATGTTTCGTATACCGTTTGGTATAATTCAGGTGGTACTGATGTATGCAATAGAATGCTTGCTAAACAATGCCAGACTGAATGAAAAAATATGTTTTGTCATCTTTTTAAGGCTACATCATCAAAATGGAGGCAGCTGTAAAATTTCGAGTCATCCTTGACCATGACATAAAGAAACTTTGTCTTCCTGGAATGCCACATACAGTTAAAGACTTGGAAGCAACAATAAAACAAACCTATGGGATCTCAATGGACATAAGCCTTCAGCGCAAAGACCAAGATTTTGATGACTTTGTTACTTTAAGTTCAATTGATGACCTGAAGGATAGGGACACACTGAAGTTCCTGTATGTTCCACCTGTCATTTTGTTTACAAATGCTGACGTTCCTGAGCTCCCAACAGAAGATTGCTCCGTCTCCAAATCAGTGTCAGAAAATGACTCTGTCTCTCTACCATCAACATCAAGTGGGTCCATGTCTGCTGAATCTGATGAGATTATAATACTCAGTCCCTTTAGCACTGGAATGCACAAGCCATGGCCAACTAAATTTCCTATTCCAAAGTTTTCATATAACACTCAACTAGTGCTTCAAAAAGGCAATGAAAATTACTTCAGAGATGGTTCCCTTTTGTGCAAAGATAAGTCTTACCCTGGCATTAAATCCAACATTCTGGAGTGTTTAGCAGAGCTCATCTGTTCTTACACTCCCTACCCAAGTGATGCACAGCGATGTGCAGTCGCAGAAGCTCTCATAAAAAAGAACCTATGTTTGAAGGAGCCAGGCTCCTTCAATGGTCTCTATGGATGGCAGCAGAGCCTGAAGTATAAAGTAGGAAACTACCGAAGCAAACTTCGGGTGCATGGGATTCCAGAAGTCTTGGTGAACTCTCTAAAGCGCAAATCTTCCGAAGACAAGCAACCAGCAAAGAATATAAAAAAACCCCGGAAAGCTGAGATAAACTACCTGCCCCCTCACCCAGCTGGGGAAACAGAAGATTCCCTTGAGAGTAACAGGCTGGAGTTAATTTCTGAGACAAAAAAAGAATAACAGCAGAGTTATAAATGAGATGATGTCAAGTACCTTCAGTTTGAGAAGACAGGAGATTGTAGGTCAAGCCCCAAGTGTTGCAGACCTTCTAGAGAGATGGCCTGCTCTCTTTGAACCATCACAGGTAAGGTAAACTCAGCAAAGTTGACTAGCTAAAATCCAATTCTTTGTCATCTACTGGTATGGCTAAAAAATACAGTGCAGTATTCACAAAACGTTCTTCACCATCAGACTTTTTCGTTTATGCTGTGCCACATTCAATTGAATTTCACATTGCTCAATTATGGTAAATGGCCGATAGTTGTGATGACACATAAGGCAACAAACTTGACCAAAGATAAAATTTCATTCTTGCATTTTTCATGCATAAAAATAACTATATTGTGAATATGTACACTGTCCATGATTTTATTTTGATTGAAAACTGATTTGTATCCAAAACTCTCATGTTGTTTAAATCATAGAAAAAAACATCTCTCTTTTGGTATGTAACTAAGATGGTATACTTTTCTCTACAGATATTTGAAGAGTTTCTGAGAATCAGTGGCATATCACTTGAGTCGACATTTATGTCACAGTTGGACAGGCAAACTCCAAAGCTGTTGTCACTTTTCAACACAAAAGGAGGAGCCGTCGGTCAAAGAATCAAGTCCCAAATGATGACACTTATCCAGGTGAGAGGAAAAAATGGTCTCATGTAAAATATTTTCCATCCAAAATGTATTCTCTATCATGTAGTCAATATTTCACCGTGTTCCTAATGGAAAGAATGGTGGTATCTGTGTATCTGCAGCATATGTTGAAATCTACTGAGCCAGTTATGATGACACATGGTGAACACATTCATACTACCCAGAGACTGATCATGAGACCCCCCCACCTCTCATTCTATAAAAGACAACTACATGCAAGGCACTGTTCTAAGAGTAGCATAGTTTAAGGGGATAGTTAGCCCCCACAGTGAGTTAACATGACCTTGCTATTATGATGATCTAGTCTGAAAATGTATGCCCAAACATTCAGTGAAGTTACACTTCCTCTGTGTACTCTAGGACTGTTCTTTTTGGAAATAGACATGCTGGCTGCATATGTATGTAAGTGCCTAAGTAATGCAATTCCCTTGCCACCATTTTCCAAGACTGTGTCTTGCTCCTAAGCGGTCTCTTTACACATAAAAGGTCCACTAAAACATGTTTAAGAAAGCATTTGTGATGAGAAATAGACAATGTACTTATAGAAGCTTGATTCATATTGATGAACACAGCCTACTTGGACAGTTAAATCTCACTTTTGTGAACTGTCCCCCTTAACTTTTTTGAGTAAACAACATGCACATATGTTTTTTTTTTGACATGCTGGTGATGGCGTGAGAACATAATACAGTGGTATATGTATAGTACATACATAGGACCTTTAACAGCAATCTGACATCAGGCTGTGAATTTTGATCAGATTTTACTTTTTAACAGGATCCATCTGCCTCTGTGGAGAAAAGGAGAGAAGTGGTCCTGAGATGCCTAATTGAGTATATGGGGGAGAGATAGGAAGACCTCATCAGTGTCCACCACGTATGTATTGGGCTTATAGCTACTCGTCTATTTTTCTGTTTGTATGTATTAATATTGTGAGGCACATATACAGTATTCATCTCATTACCTGTTTGTCTGACCAAACTCTTGATTCTTTTTTTTTGTCTCCACCAATAGAGTCATGATGAAACAGAGGTGCACGCTGAGCTTGGCAGTTGCCCACTGAAAATTTACATGTGCCATCAGCCCGACACGATTGGAATCATCATAGAAGGACAGCCCGTGGTCAGAGGTGTGTCAAACCTGTCGAAAGCATGCTGCCTCCTGTTTGGACTTACCTATGCCCTCGACCTCAAATATCCCTCCAAAATGGTGTATACTTTTGAGATATATCAGAGGCTCTTTGTGGGATTGGACTCCATGCGTCCTAAGCCATCATCCAAGTATGCAAATCTCCTTATCAAGTTGTCTTAGATTATTTCTCAGTGGCATCTGGCAATGTTTACCGTCATTTTGAAAAAATGCAATCATTTTGGTAGGTGAGTTTGCTAAATGCGAACATAAACGTACTGTAACTTAATCAGATAATTTGATAATCTTCAGGGCGATATAAATATTTGTCTCTGAATTTTACCAGTATTTTGATTTGAAATAATTAGTCTTACAGATTTCTTTTGTTTGTTTTTGACCTTAAGACTCATTTGACAGGTACAAGTTGCTCAGGGAATATAATTTACATGGTTATTTTCCTTTTTTGTTCATTGTTCAGTGCCTTAATTAATGTGGACTTTGGCCTGTGTTCTGTGCCGATTATTACCTCAAATACTCAGCAGTGTGGTGTGCACAATTTGGAAGTTCTTAAAAATAATAGTTGGTCAAAATATAGAAATCGTGTAATAATTTTTGACATTGCAGTTCCAGTGTGGTACAATGTGATGTTATGGCTCATTGCAGATTGGGCAGTTTGGATATTTCACTTTACTGTTACAGTAAGAACAGGTTGAAAATACACTTAATGCACTTACAGTATTGTGTACATTTGTGGCCACATTTATTGGCTGTTTTGTAGTCGCTGTTAAAAATGACATTGGTTGACAATGAATAAATGTAATTGTCTTCAATCTATCTTCCCATCTTTTTCTTCAATTTAATTTGTAATTGTTATTGACAAAGTCTGTTTATGTAAAGTTAATCATTGTAGTACTTAGACTATATAGCCATTTAGATTTTTTTTTCTGAGGTTATAGGCAGCACTCAATTAAAATGTTTATTCACATATGATTAGGTTAATTTTACTAAGAAAATAAAGCTCATAAAACTTAATTAAAATGAGTACAGGTTACTTGTAGCAACCTATAAATAAGTTATCTGTACCAATAAAAGTAGGTTCATCTAACTGAGCAATACTAGTACTATTAGTTAACTCAACTTGATTTTGTTGTGTTTGTATTAAGTAATGTTACAGTGTTTATTTCACTTAAAAAAGGCTTCAAGTTGACTCAACTTAAAACATCCTATGCAGCCACTTGCCTCACGTTTTATAAGTTAGATCTAGGTATTACTTTTTACAGTGTAATGTGCCACAAACAGGACGTTAATATCACCAACCATTCCCATTTTATTAAAGTGTATCCATATAAATGGCCCACCCTGTACAATCATCACTCATTCCAACTCAATATACTTCATGTTTAACAACAATAACTTAGGGAAATGTACTCAATTCTACTGCGCAAGAGCTCATGGGAAGTCTGATGTAACATCAGGGACACGAACCAAGGATACACTGCTGTGAGAATGGACATGAAGCACCAAGAACACTCCTTACAAATTCTGGTGAGTAAGCAGCTAGAGTTCTGGTGAGTAAGCAGTTCCAAGATGGCGCCGGTGAGGTGGGCTGCCGTCACGACTGCTCCGACCTACTTTACTTTGTTTTCGTCTTTTAATTTAATTTCTAGCAACTTTAAACCGGCAAATTCATCACAATTGAGTGCATTAGGTACGATAGAGATACTCTTATTTCTATTGGTCTACAATGTACTCACAATTCGACGTTTTTAACTCCGGATCCGAGCTGGCCGAGTGAGATCCTGAGGGAAAACAAAGGACGCAACGCGAAGCGATCTCGCGCCGCTGCCTACAACGCGGGACTTGCATCGGGGGACATGAACCAGTACAAGGCTGCGTCCTATAACGTCCGGAAGGCGATTAAAGAAGCGAAGCAGCGCTACGGAAGGAAACTAGAGTCACAACTCCAACAGAGTGACTCTAGGAGCCTGTGGCAGGGACTAAGGACAATAACGGATTATAAAACACCAACATCCGGTATGACGAACGCGGACATGACTCGCTTCGAGGCTGCAGCTAAAGACGCTAGCGTTGCTAATGCTAGCAGCGCTAACGGCTGCAGAGAGGAAGTCACTGCCAGCACCGGAAATGCGTTCATCATCTCCGAGCATGACGTGAGGAGAGCCTTCAAGAGAGTGAACATCAGGAAAGCAGCAGGACCAGACGGCATCTCAGGTAGAGTCCTCAGAGCCTGTGCAGACCAGCTTGCACCTGTGTTCACAGAGATATTCAACCTCTCCTTATCTCAGTCGGTGATCCCCACATGCTTCAAAGAGTCCATCATTGTTCCTGTTCCGAAGAAACCACATCCTGCTTCCCTCAATGACTATCGACCTGTAGCCCTCACATCAGTGGTGATGAAGTGCTTTGAACGGCTGGTCAGAGACTTCATCATCTCTTCACTACCCAACACTCTGGACCCACTACAGTTTGCATACCGCCCGAACCGCTCCACAGATGATGCCATCTCTCATCTCCTCCACACAACACTCACTCACCTGGACACTAGAAGGGGGAATTATGTTAAAATGCTTTTCATCGACTACAGCTCAGCATTTAACACCATAATTCCCTCCACACTCACCACCAAGCTGGAGCACCTGGGACTCAGCTCATCTCTGTGTCAGTGGATCTCTAATTTCCTAACTGGGAGACCACAGGCAGTAAGGATGGGTGGACACGTCTCAACCTCTCTCACTCTCAGCACTGGAGCCCCACAGGGCTGTGTTCTGAGCCCCCTGCTGTACTCTCTGTACACACATGACTGTGCGGCCAGTACCAGCTCCACCACCATCATTAAGTTTGCTGACGACACCGTCGTGGTGGGCCTGATCTCTGACAACGACGAGACGGCCTACCTGAAGGAGATTGGAAATCTGGAGAACTGGTGCCAGAGGAACAACCTTCTTCTTAATGTCAGTAAGACAAAGGAGCTGATAGTGGACTTCAGCACTAAGCAGGAGAGGAACTACCAGACCCCCGTCATCAACGAGAGCCCAGTGGAGAGAGTGGACTGCTTCAAGTACCTCTGTGTTCACATCACGCAGGACCTATCATGGTCCTGTCACATCAACACCGTAGTTAAAAAGGCCCGACAGCGTCTCTACCACCTCAGACGCCTGAGAGACTTTAGACTGCCCTCTAAGGTGCTCAGGAACTTTTACTCCAGCACCATAGAGAGCATCCTGACGGGAAACATCGCATCCTGGTTCGGGAACAGCACCATGCAGGACAGATGAGCCCTACAGAGGGTGGTGCGATCAGCTGAGCGCATCATCCGAACTGAGCTCCCTGACCTGCACTCTGTCTACAGCAAGCGGTGCTGGACCAAGGCCAGGAAGATCATGAAGGACCTCAGCCACCCCAGCAATGGACTGTTCTTTCTGTTGCGATCTGGGAAGCGCTTCCGCTCCCTCAAGGCCAATACAGAGAGACTGAGAAGGAGCTTCTTCCCGCAGGCGATACGGTCTCTCAATCAAACCAATACACTGGACTAAACACCTTTGCATTATCTTGCACACACAGAACGGACAATTATGTCAATGCACATTGCACATATATGCACATATGCACATTTGCACACTTCAAGGACTTCTTTTCACACCCCCCCTCATCTCATTAAAATACTACCTCAAGTTTTTCACAGACTATAGTCGTAATATATTACATCACATCATACTTCAGATTTTATGTATATATATATATTTTGTAACTTTGTTGGAATCTGTTTTATAGGTTCCTTTTGTAAAAATATTTAAGGTCACGGAGCGGTCGTATAAGCATTTCACTGCATATCGTACTGTGTATGACTGTGTATGTGACAAATAAAATTTGAATTTGAATTTGAATTTGACATTACAGCCAGAAACAAGTTACTGAAATACTGACTCTGTCCGCATGCATACACAACTTTATAGGGTTTACTTTTCTGAATACTGCTATGCTCGATAGCTAGGGATAGCTACCTAGCAATAGTCCAGTCCTGGTGTTAATTGTGAGTTTACTTGTGTGTTCCAACCACCAAACTGCTCAGCTAAAACTCGGTTAACACAGATACTTAAAAACTGGTGTAAAAGAAGATGTTTGTTCATTTAACACCATGCAGCATGCGCGTGCATGTAGGGCTTTCTTTCGGGTTTTCACTGTAGGCAGCTGCCGTTGTGCCGCATTATTTGAATTTCATTCCCACTGTGATTCTGCTCAGCCTACCACCTCCCCAAGAATGTCGCTTGCCCTGGCGTGACGCCATAGCCCCCCCCCCCAAAAAAAATCTTCCAGGGGAGGCTCCTCTGCTATACTACTTTTTGGGTCTTGCATTCTGTAATGGGTACTGCTTGCGGGATGAAAGAAAGGCATAGTAGCAGAGAACCAGGGAACCAAAAGAACAGAACATGAACTTTAAACACAGGACAGACAAACTATAAACATGACAAACTAAACCAGGAGCTACACCGACTAGGAGATTACAAACAGATGGAGAGACAGACAGGCTAGGAGAACACGGAGCCAGGAGAACACAGAGCCAGGAGAACACACAGAACTAGGAGAACACATGTCCAAGGAGAAAAGAGCTAGGAGGACACTTGACAGCCAAACCAAAACAAACAGTACCTCAAAACAAACAGATGCAAGACCAGACTTAACTGAACTCAGGAACATTTATAACAAAACTAATGAGCAACCTCGGTTCAGGTGAGTGCCACATCACCTGACTGAGGTACATTCTGGGGAATTAAGTCCAACAAACTACAAATGAAAACAAAATGGAGTGTGGGCGCCCTCTAGTGGTATCCCCTGACAACCACCACTGTGGTGTGAATATAAATGCAGCATATTCAAATAATTAACGCATTTGTAATGGACCACCTCGCACACTGATCGCACTGCTTGATTCATTCAGACACTTTAAGGAGGAAACGCAGACCAACACAGGTTTAAACAGCAGAAAGTGAGGTACAGTGTCTGGGCTCTGGCAGTGTTTAAGCACAAAGCATATCGCAGTACACAATATGCACAGCCCCGCTGTGGTTCTCTCCCCAAACTTTTTTTATTTTACATTACAGCAGTGATTTTACTCCACTTCCGGCTTTGCTACAGGCTATGTTCCTGCTTACTGCTCTGCACTTTGATCTGCTTTGCGCCCTATATCTGTATGTTTCTCTGATTTCTCTAGGATTTTTACTTCAGCAGATCAGCACAGTGCTCAAACAAACCTCTAAACTCTAAAATTAAAAACTTTTTGTGATTGGACAAAAAAGGGGACTTTTTCCGCCTGCTGCCAGCAGCTTACATTCCAGAGACGGGAAAACACACCTCCAAACTGACAACAAAGAAAATTCCTTTTGTGGAATCTACTTGCTGCATGACCTGACAAACACTTCTACAAATGATTGCGGTTCTTGAAACAAAGTTACTTGCTTGACTTCCAAAAACAGGCAGAATACTCAGCGGATGGTCATCATGGACACCCTCAGCATACAGCTAGTGAGTTCCGTAAATCTAGCAGGTCTCAACAGTTTATACCAAGTGTAAAGGAACATGTCGAAACTGATCAACAGATTAATCGATGGCACAAACAGGGAACGAGACCCAAAGGCACTCGAGACATCAGATTGTCACGGGTATCTCATGTTGCTGCAATAGTATCCTCTTTCCCAGATATGGCTATGACAAGATTTGCAAACACTGGTATTTTGCCACCCCCTACTCATCTTGAGAACAGATTTAAAGCATTAATGAATGTGGGTTGAGTCAAATGTGACTGAATATGGATTGGATCAGCCAGCTGCTCATGTCGCTACCAACAGGCGCTCAAAGTCGAGCTCAGCTCAGTGCGAATTGATAACATCAGACAGCCAAAACAACCACTGCTCATGGACATCCCGGCTCAGTCCTGCCCACAGAGCTTATCACAGACAGACTGTGACATACTGCAACAACTTCAAGATAATATTCTGGAAAACAGCCAGGAAATTCAGGACAATATACTACAGACACCAGAAACACCAGGGCCAGTGCCCATCTCACCAGGCACATTATCCCTCTTTCCAGCATCTCCACTTCTAAGCTTCTCACAGAAAATGGAGGAACTGGTGTATACTGGGACCAAACTCTCCCACTCTTTTGCTGCAAGCCAACAGATGCCAACTAAAAAACAGCGGGTTGCACTACCACCGAGGGCTGTGGCCCCAGCTTGTCCTCCTCCTCCTGTGAGAGCTCTCCAACTGCTGCCACAGCACCAGGGCTCACACCCCCATCCTCCATCTGGTCTAGGTGAATTAAAACAAACAGATAGCAGCTCTCAGTGATATGTGTCAGGTCCTCGCTACGATAGCAGTAACATTCACAAATGTTTACAGAACAAGTAGGAACCCAGTGTGCCTGTAGCTTTCTCTATCGCTTTTTTATCACAAGATAGAAAGTCCAAGGCCTTCTTAAGCCATACGGCTGACCCGTCTAATCCCCGACTTATTATGCACGAACTAAGATGTTGGGACAAAAAGTAATGCCATCAAGTTAGCATTTTTAAATATTCGCTCGCTAAAAAATAAATAATTTTTAATCACTGATCTGATCACCACAATTAATTTGGATTTTATGTTTTTTAATGAAACTTGGTTAGACAATAGCTGCAGTGCAACAGTCCTAAATGAAAGAGCCCCTCCTAACTTTACTTTCATGATCGTCTGCAGAACTGTTAGGAAAGGTGGAGGTGTAGCTGCTCTAGTTAAAGATGTCTATAAATGCAAGCAAGTGTCATTTGGTTAGTACTTGACTTTTGAATATCTAGGTATTTTGCAATGAAAGGTGCCCCACAAATTCTGTTTATCATTATTTACAGATCTCCAAAATATTCTCCAGACTTTATTGAAGAGTTTACAGAACTGCTATTAATGATTTCCTCAGAGTTTGACTGTTTTGCCATACACTTTAATATTCACATTGATAATGTAGAGATCAATATTACAAAAGAAATGATGAGTGTTTTAAACACTTTTGACCTGATTCAGCACGTGCACGGGCCCACGCATAATCGTGGACACACTCTAGACTTACTCATCAGTAAGGGTCTAAACATGTCATCCATTGTTATAAAGGACATAGCACTATCTGATCACTTCTGTATTTTCTTTGATATATTGATCTCTGTTAGCACTGAACCTAGATCTGTGTCTGTCAGAAAAAAAGATGCATTAATGAGAACACAGGTGCACTATTTATGGAGGCTATAACTTTAACACCAAGCATTTCTGTAGACTGTTGATATTCTCCTTGATTCCTGTAACTCAAAAGTTAAGAATGATATTGATGATATTGCTCCGGAAATGTTCCGAAAGATGGGAAGACAGAAATCACCATGGAGAAAATCAACAGCAGTTCAGAATATGAAAAGACAATATCGAAAAGCCGAGCGTATCTGGTGGAAGACGAAACTTGAAATTCACTATAGCATCTATAAAGACTGCCTTCATGCTTTCAATGTGGAACTAGCCACAGTTAGACAGACCTTCTTCTCAAACATTATAAATAGCAACATAAACAACACTCGCACTCTTTATGCTACTGTTGAGAGAGTGACAAACCCACCAAGTTAGATCCCCATTGAAATGTTCTCTGACAGCAAATGCAATGAGTTTGCTTCCTTCTTCTCTGAGAAAATCAGTAATATAAAATAAGGGCTTTAACACATCAAATTTTGCAGAGATCAGAAAAATTCAAACACAACCTCAAAAAACAGTAACCATGTCTGTCTTTCAAGCAATTGATAGCAAAATCTTGAAAGAAACAGTACAGCACCTCAAATCGTTAACCTGCAACCTTGACATACTTCTAAACATCTTTTCTCAAAAGTGTGTAAAATTTTTGGAAACAGATCTGTTAGAAGTGGTGAACACCTCACTTCTTTCTGGGACTTTTCCAAACTCTCTGAAAACTGCAGTTGTTAAGCCACTTCTGAAAAAGAATAATCTTGATAATTCCATATTAAATAACTACAGACCAATATCAAATATTTCTTTTATAGGCAAGATTATTGAAAAGGTTATTTTTCATCAGGTGAACAACCATTTAAACTCAAATGGATACCTAGACCACTAGACAGCTGCAGCTCATCCAAATGCTGCTGCCAGAATTCTGACTAGGACCAGAAAATCTGAGCACATCACACCCGTCCTCAGGTCCTTACACTGGCTGCCTGTAACATTTAGGATAGATTTTAAAGTACCTTTACTTGTTTATAAATCACTCAATGGCCTATATTACAGATATGCCCATTGAATATAAACCTAACAGACCGCTCACATCGTTAGGATCGAGTCAGTTAGAAATACCAAGGGTTCACACAAAACAAGGGGAGTCCACTTTTAGCTATTATGCCACCCGCAGTAGGAACTGGCTTCCAGAAGAGATCAGGTGTGCTAAAACATTAGTCAAATTTAAATCTAGACTTAAAACTCATCTGTTTAGCTGTGCATTTATTCAATGAGCACTGTGCTACTGTACGTCCGAACTGACTGCTCTATTTTATGTTTATCTAATATTTTAAACTGTTTTATTTTAAATTAAAGTCATATTTAAATAGTTTTCTATTTGTATTTCAAATTTAATTTTAATTAGATTTTAAAAGCTTCATTGCAAACTGTTCTTATTTTTATTTTAAATAAAATTTAAAAAATTTATTGCTATTATTTTCTTTTTCATTTTATGATTATTTTCTTTTCTTTTATGTAAAGCACTTTGAATTACCATTGTGTATGAAATGTGCTTTACAAATAAACTTGCCTTGTCTTGCTTTGATTCCGTTAGTGTGCGCTCATTCGAGTGTCATTTTCCCGATAAAACAGTGTTTCCTTTGTGTGTGCGCATGTGTGTGAAACTCAAATAAGAAAGGAGGAAGAGTTACTGTATAAGATGAGAAGAGGGAGGGGGGAGGGGCTCATCCCTCCTCTCCTCTTACTTTAGCTATACACAAACACACACACCCACACACACACATACGCACACACATACAAACACACACATACACAGCCTGCACGCACCAACGGAAACACTTATCTGTTGGGATTTATTTTTGTTTTGTGCAAACATAACCTGCACAGTCAGCCATGTGACCCAGGGAAGTGGGCGTCTTTGATACCGGCTGCCAGTGAGTCTAGTTAGAAGACGGAACAGACCTGCAGGGGAAAGTGCTTCACCGTGATGGCGGAAGGCAGCGGCCCGGTAAGTGCACCTGCAGTGTGTTACACTGTGATAAAGGAATTTGGTCAAAGTTTAACTCTAACTTTAAATTTAGCCCAACTTTAACTAAACTTTGACTTCGTAGACGTTGAAATGGACTGTTGAAAATTTCGTGTGACATTCAGAGCACTTAAATTGAAAGATGTTGCTTTTTAAAGTCAACTATTTCAGTTTAATAAATTCAGTAGTATTTAAATTTCAAAATTAACAATTCAACAGTAATTAAATTTCAAAACATATCAAAGGCTGATACAATTCAAATAATTATGATGCTCATTTGCTTCCATACTCTTTCAATGATACACACACTTTTTACACACACATTAGAAATTGCTTGATTGTTTAGTATTTGACACTGCTTGGCCAAAAGAAAGTTGTGTAGTCTGATAATTTGTTTGATAATCTTTAGCTTTGATTATGGTACATTCACCATGACATTATTTTAACCAACTTATGCAACTTCTCGTTTATTCTCCATTGAGCTACACTATTTTGCTTAAGATTGATGATGGGAGACCCAGACTGATTAGACTTGGGCCAGATGTCATAATGATCCCTGGGTCTGAGCTGGACCAGTTCTGGCCTAAATGTGCATTAGCTCTACAGAACATATCTGTGCCAGTTTTGACACATTGTGCAAAACTAAGCTGGGCCAAATCTATCCGGTTTATTAGTAGGTCAGTAGGTGAAACTTTGAAAGCTGTACAGAGTTGCCTAAAGCAATTGTTAAGTCAGTTAAATCATAGTCATTTTGTGTTGCGGTGCCAAATGGGCAACCAAGTGATTAGGTGAAAAAACACCACACAAGCTAATATTAATTTATTTTAAACATTAGTGAATATGTTTGTGTGGGAGATGTGAGAGTTTTATTTATGTCCAGAATTAGGGGATGTAAAGTGTATGTTTCATTCATACTCGTACAAAGAGGGCGCTCTCATGCTGAAAGTCTGAAATGACAATTATAAGAAAAACTGCAAAAACACTTGTTTAATGCACACTTCTGTTTAATGATTAATTAAACTGTAATTTCTAATATCTTTTTTATATTATAGACAATGATGTGGATGGAGAAAGTGTTGAAATTGGACTGACTGAAACAATGATTTAATTCCTCTCTGCTGAATCATTTAAGAAGCTAGCAAAGTTCCACTGATTTGTTCAGCAGATAAAGACAGTGACATTATCATGCGTGTTTGTGCCTATAGAATGCCAGTCATCACCTGGAGTAAGGTAACTGCTGTTCAATAATGTACCTATTAATGGTATAAAAAGGAGTTGGTGGACTCGCTGTCGGGACCACCTGGAGCTATCACATACAGTACCTGACTAAAAGGCTCTCTTTGTCTTGTCTGGTGTGAATTACAGCATTAATCATGATCATCCAAACATATGGCCTTTCTAAACAAAAAATGTCTAAACAAAAAAATATATATATTTGAAGATATTTTCTGTGAGCTGATTGCCAGATCATTTTAAAGTAAAAACACCAGACCAGTTCACAATAGTCTTGTACACATGTTCTGAATGTGGCAAGCGGCAAGGGGTCACCACAGCAGATTATCCAGTTTGCAGAAAAGCTTGGCACCAGATGCCTTTTCTGATTCAACCCTCCTATTTTATCCGAGCTTGGGACTGGCACTGCATCCAGTAGCTGGGGTTTGGGCACTGGCTGGGAATCAAACCTGGGCCTTGCACATGGTAGGCAAGACACCTACCACTGAACAAACATAAAATAACAGGTGGATAGGAAAAGGAGCAGAGGAGCAAGGGGGAATTAACTGTTACCGACAAAATTACAACATGTTGAATTTTTCCGAATTCTAAAGGCATTTTCAGATGACATAAAAATAGAAGGTAAAAAATATGTGGGCCCAGGGCACAAAAACTGTATTTTAATCCATTTTCTTGGACGTGAAATTTTTGTAAAAGCAAGATGTCACGGTTGATTTAGGTGCTGAATCAGAAGGTAATGAGGTAAATGTGAAATAAATTTAAATGTACATTGAAATCTATAATAATAATAAGAAGAAAAATTGTAACATCTGTGTCGTTACACCTTTATTGTCCAGATCAAGCAGTTTACATGGACTCTAATATTCACCATTAATCTGAACAACATTCCGCTCAGAATAAAATTGTAACATCTAAACATCTTAGCCAGAGCAGTCTGACTCGATCCATACTGCTCCGAATAAGAGCGGTGGGGTGTAAACCTTTTGATCATCTCTCCCATGTTGGAATACAGTTTAAACCAGATATTGAAATACACTTCAGAAAAATACACAAAAACTTTTTTTTCCCTTTATTGTGAAACATTAAATCAGAGTAAACCTTTTTTTTTTAAATCAATAAATATTAACATATTTTTTGCATTTGTTAAATATCATAATCGAGTGAGGGAGAATCTTTAGGAATTTTTTATCACTTTTATCAAAGTCAGAAGCCTAGTTACATGCCAAAGTTTCTGTTTCAAATAGAAGTAACCTTTTTATGTTATTGGAGTCATGCTAGCAACATGCTAAGCACTCTAGCATCATGTTAGCGACATTCTAGTGATGTTGCTAGCAACATTTTTATATAGTTAGCATGATGCTAGCAACATGCTATTCAACTAAACACCATGCTAGAACATGCTAATTACACTAGCATCATGCTAGCAACATGTTAATCATGTTATTAGCGAAATGCTAATATTGTTTGCATCATGCTAGTAACATGATAATATAATTAGCATAATTCTAGTGTTATGCTAATACTGTGAGCATGCTAGCAACATGTTAATTGTGTTAGCATCATGTTAATAGCATGCTAATGGGGTTGCTAGGGGCGTGGCTTATGAGCATCTTGATAAATGTGGAAGACTGATTGGTTGCCTGAGTTAAATGAGCCCTTCCCCGTGTCTCTACGACAGTGGAACAGTTTCAAAGTTCCTATGGAAGTTACCATTGTATGTTAGTTGCCCCCCAGTTTACCACTCGCCTCTTTGAAAAATCATGTCAAGCCCCCCATTCCTGAATAAGCCGAATGATATGACTGGTCGGAGATAACATGGGTGGACTCAATGACTGAGCGATGTGAAACACCATCTTTTCTCCTTTTATGCTTCCTGAATCGCGACCGTACTACTTCTGGGTCCTCATGCTGGTCGCGTTAGGAGTGCGCATGACACCTATACTCTTTTGCAGTGTATGTTCTGATACAGGTTGCAAGCCTCTTCGAATGTGGTAAACTTGAGATTGCTACCAAATTCTCAGTCTGTGCTTCAATCCGCCAAATTTGGTCTCAATGTTACTTAATTTTTTTTCCAAATTATATGTATTATATGGGGCAAATTTGGGGACTTCTTGTTAAAGTTCCAGAGAGACATTCGCAACTGTAATCTCCTCTGCTTCACCGAGACATGGCTGAACCCAGTGGTGCTAGACCATGCCATCCAGCCAGCCAGTCCTTCTCATTTTACTGCATGGACAGAACATTGGAATTGGGGATGAAAAGGGGAGAAGGCATGTGTTTAATGATGAACAACAGCTGGTGCAATAGCTCGAGCATTGTTCCTCTCTCACATTCCTACACCCATCTACACTCCATCAAATGTTGTAATTTTTATCTAGCTTGGGAGTTCATATCGGTCATAATCACCGCTGTTTATATTCCACCTCAAGCAGACACGGACACTGCCTTATGCGAGCTGCATGAACCACTCACAACACACCAGACACAACACCGGAACACCAAACTTTTATCAGCACATCACCTGCCCCACCAGGGGTGAAAGGACACTGGACCACTGTTACACAACAAGCAAAGACGGCTACAAGGAAATCCCCACCCATTTGAGAAACCATGTTCCTCATGCCAAAATATAAACATAGGCTTTAACAGGAAGTTCTGACACAGAAGGAGGTTGCATGCTGGACAGAACAATCGGTGGCCATCTTTCAGGACGTACGCGATGACGCAGACATGTTTCGGCGCAGCTCTGATGACATCAGCATGTTTATGGAAGCAGTTGTGGGATTCGTCGAGAAACTAGCGGATGATACTGTATGGAAGAATTACTATAGAACATTTCCCAATTAGAAGCCATGAATGGATAAAACCATCCGCAACGCTCTGAGATCTCGCACTGCCGCCTACAACGCGAGATTTGCGTCGAGTGACATGAACTTGTACAAGGCTGAATCATACAACGTTCGGAAAGTGATGAAGGAGGCGATACAGCACTACTGGAGGAAACTAGAGTCACAGCTCCAACAGAGTCAGTTTAGGAGCATGTGGCAGGGACTAAGTAGAATAACGGACTATAACGCACCAACATCCGGTTTAACGAATGCGGACGTGACTCTGGCAAACAAGCTGAACACCTTCTGTGCTGGCTTTGAGGCTGCAGCTAACAATGCTAGCGGTGCCATTGGCTGCAGACAGGAAAGAAATGCCAGCACAAGAAACACATTCATCATCTCCGAGCATGACGTGAGAAGAGCCTTCAGGAGAGTGAACACCAGGAAAGCAGCAGGACCAGACGGTCAAGTCCTTAGAGTCTGCACAGACCAGCTAGCACCTGTGTTCACAGAGATATTCAACTTCTCCCTATTCCAATCAGTAAGCCCCACATGCTTTAAAGAGTTAATCATTGTTTCTGTCCCAAAGAAACCCCATCCTGCTTCCCTTAATTCTTCCAATTTCTTAACTGGCAGACCAGAGGCAGTAAGGATGTGCGGTCATGTCTTAGCCACCCTCACCCTCAGCACTGGAGCCCCCCAGGGCTATGTTTTGACCCCCCTGCTGTACTCTCTGACTCCACCACCATCATTAAGTTTGTTGATAAAACTGTCGTGGTGGGCCTGATCTCTGACAACGACAAGACAGCCTACCTGGAGGAGACAGGAAATCTGGAGAACTGGTGCTAGAGGAACTACCTCCTTCTAAACATCAGTAAAACTAAGGAGTGCCTTCAGTACAAAGCAGGAGAGGAACTACCAGACCCCTGTGATCAATGAAAGCCCAGTGGAGAGAGTTGACAACTTCTAATACCTCTGTGTTCACATCACGCAGGACCTGTCATGGTCCTGTCACATCAACATCATGGTGAAAAATGCCCTGCAGTATCCCTACACCTTAGACGTTTGAGAGACTGTAGACTATCATCCAAGGACCTTTAACCCCTGCAGAGAGCATCCTGACGGGAAATATTGCAACCTGGTTTGGGAACAGCAACATGCAGGACAGACTACCTCTACAGAGGGTGGTGCGATCAGCTGAACGCGTCATCCGCACTGTGCTCCCCGACCTGCAATCTATCTACAGCAAGCGGTGCTGGACCAAGGCCAGGAAGATCGTAAAGCACCTCAGCCACCCCAGCAATGGACTGTTCTTTCTGTTGCGGTGAGGAAAGTGCTTACACTCCCTCGAGACCAATCCCTGGAGACTAAGGAGAAGCTTCTTCTCTCAATCAGAACACTCCATAGGACACTCTCAATCAGAACACTCCATTTTCTTTTTTCTTTTTTTTTGCATTAGGACATTGGACATAGGGCTAACCATCTTTCCATTATTGCATTTTGCACATAGGGCTAACCATTCTTCCTATTTTTGCACATTGCATATTTATGGACATTATGATCACACACTCATTTGCACTTACCCTGGACATTTATATTTAATTTAATTTTTGCACATTGGACATTATGGACATACACACATCTCCACATTCATGCACATTTGTACACTACATTTGCACACCACATTTGGACACTACATTTGGACACTATGGGCTCATCTATCAAAACAAATATAAAATACAGAGAGAGAGAGAAAATGGGACTTCCTTTATACGCGCACACACACACGTGTTATAATAAACAGTACAAGCATGCTGTACACACACATACAGACACAAAATAAAAGATGTTTTGCATGCACACACACGGTCACAGTGTTATAGTAAACAGTACATGCGTGCACGGATGTTGATTATACTAGTGAGAGACGAGCACTAAGACCCAGCAGCTGAGACAATTACCGACAATTCCGCAGCGCAAGAGAAAGAAAACTGTCGGCTCAGTTGTGATCACGTGACCCTCTGTGTCAAGCCAAGAAGCTCATGCATGATACATGATACTCGGTACTCGAAACCAAGACTTGTTTGCTGTCCAAGTCAAAATTTATTAAAAATCTTTGCTCATCTTCCGGAACACTCGCAAAATACGTTACTTGCAATCCAAGGTTCCACTATATTCTATTTCTTATTTTATTCCATAATTTAAGAAGAAGAGCTAGCGAGAAGACACAGTTTAAAAAGGAGTTATCTTTGCAGAAAGTGACTTCTGACAGAATAATCCTCAGGAAAGGATTATTTCAGCAGCTATGATTTTTGACAGTTTGCAGTTAGATGAGCCTGAACACTGTGTTGAACTGCACATGAACACTTTCCTCTATCTTTAAATTACTTCAAGTTTAGTCAGTTTAGTGTTCGATCAGTTTCTCATTAAAGAATTTCAATGATAATTCCAAAACTACTGCAAGAAGCCGTGTTCATGTCTGCATCGCTAGTTAATATCAAAACAGGTCAGTTAAAGGGATAAAAGGTGAAAAAAAAGTAAGAGTGGCTGTTTAAGCCTAAAAGTATATGTTCTCATATATAAATAATTATACTATATAGTCGAAGAATAAAAATGATTTATGTCCAATATAATTTTGATAATGTCTTCATTTGAAATTATTTATAGGCTTTTATATAAATTTTAAGCCGTTTTCTGCTGAGGTTCCCAGTCTCAGTCTGACCCTAACTAATCACTGATTCATTATATTAATAGAAAACACAGTTCAGCTGAACACAATCCCTGTGATTCTGATGAGCTGCATCAATTTAATCCACACATATACAAATACACCACCTTAAACTGACACTGTGTAAACACATTAATGTGTGGGCTTCTGCTATTATTGGTTCTTTTTTTTTTTTTTTTACTCTGTGTGTAATGTCTAATCAAAATTTAAAAATATTTATTTGTATGTTTTACAGCCTTTCACAGAGATTTTTCTGTGAAACACACTAGAGGCTGGGGACACACACTAGAGGCTGGGGACACACACACTAGAGGCTAGTGGACACACACACTAGAGGTTAGGGGGGACACATTAGAGGTTAGGGGGGACACATTAGAGGCTAGGGGGGACACACTAGAGGCTAGGGGGGACACACTAGAGGCTAGGGGGGGGGGCACACTAGAGGCTAGGGGGGGACACACAAATTGGCCATAGTGTGTGACTGAGCTTGAGTGTGTATATGTGTTTGTCCTGTAATAGATTGGCACCGCATTTGGGGTGTACAATGACTCGTGCCCTAAATCTCATGGGATAGGCTCCAGGCCTCCCGTGACCCTGTACATGGGATGAAGCTCTACAGGCACTGAGTGAGTGAGTGAGAACATGAGATTTCCAAAACTGTAATAATTTTTACCAATATTAGCAATGTTCATGAAGTGTGTTTGGTCATAAGTTAAGACTATAAGTAAGTGAGTTGTGAAGAAATCCATATTCATATTTTATGTTGATGTTTTGTTACAGCTATTAAAGACTATAAAGTAGTCAGCACAGATTTTTTTCACCACCCATTATTATTAGTAGTGTATTATTAGTATGTACCTATGATTGTATATATGAGTTGCTGGGATAAGAGGGACGAAATCAAATAAAAGGTTAATCAACAATGTCTCTGCGTCCGTCTAGTGGCAGTGAATGGGGAAAAAACTTTTACAAATTATTATTTGATCTAATATAATGTAATCTAATCAATTGTAATATACCACCGGCCGCCAGCAGAGGGAGGCAGAGGTGCACAGTGAGCGAGCAGTGAGTTCCTTATATGGATCACTAGGCAGCATACTCGGGGCCCAGCTCGGCCCTTAGTCACACTTTTGTAGCAAATTGTCCGGTGCTGATGTCAGCGTTGTGCCGTGGGGTGGCGCTGTTTTCCTTTAACCGTAATTTCATAACCAAAAGCAGCATTTCAATTTAGGAAATACATTTAAATTTAAATTATGGTACTCAGGAAGCATCCAAATGCCTGTATGAATAAAATAGTGCTACAACAAATTGCAAATTGTAATTGTAATAATTGGCTTTAAATTTACATTTTAAGCCAAAATTTGATTATAGAAGTTTTTATTACAAATTTAAATTATAATGCATCATTACATTTCCATTCTACATATTACATATTAATTAGAAAAACTATAACAACCTAGATAGTATCTGGAATTTTATTCCCAGTCTAACTTTTTAAGATGGTGGTTTAACATTTCTGCTGAACTGTCCATTTAATGTTGGAAACATTCCAATCAAACTGTCAAACTTTCAGAAACAAGTGATTCAAATGGTGTTTCAAGAAGTCATATGCTTCTAGAATATTACACCAATTTTAGTATTAATACTAATAAAGAAATATAAAAAATTGACATTTTAAATGAATATTGTTTAAAGCGAGTCAGTATAACGCTGAAAAATGGCCATTTGGGGGGCATATATAAAAGCAGTTCTCATAAACGACTGAAATTAGCAACTTGAAATTTTTAGGGATCCAAGAATAAACACTTTAAAAAAGTAGCTTCTTTGGCCACACACATTTATATATATGTAGCAAACGAAGCATGATCCCTTTAAGTAACTCTTCTATGTTTATGCTGTACTTATTCCTATTGACTGTTTTGTTATGTCATCATTAGAGTATGCGCAATGCCATGCTGTTTCATACAGTCTTTAGTAGGGGTTGCTTGCAAGCAAGCGGTCAGGAAAGTTGCCGGAGCAAGAGAGCCGACCATGCACGCTGTGTAATGTATCAAGAGCCACGGTATCCAGGGTAATGTCAGCATACCACAAAGAACGACGACCACATCCAACAGGAGTAACTGTGGACGCAAGAAGAAGCTGTCTGAAAGAGATGTCCGGGTGCTAATGCAGATTGTATCCAAAAAACATAAAACAACCGCAGAATTAAATGTGCACCTGATCTGTCCTTTTTCCACCAAAATTGTTCGTCGGGAGCTCCACAGGGTTAATGTACATGGCTGGGCTGCTATAGCCAAACCTTTGGTCACTCGTGCCAAATGTCGGTTTCAATGGTGCCAGCAGTGAAAATCTTCAGCTGTGGACAATGTGAAACATGTATTATTCTGATGAGTCTACCTTCTCTGTCTTTTCCACTTCTGGGAGAGTTACACTGTGGAGAAGCCCCAAAGAAGCATACCACCCAGACTGTTGCATGCCCAGAGGGAAGCATGGGGGTGGATCAGCGATGGTTTGGGCGGCAATATCATGGCATTACAGGACAAAAAGGACTGGACTGTACTCAGTGGGCCAAAGTCCTCTTTTCAGGTGAAAGTAAATTTTACATTTTATTTGGAAATCAAGGTCCCGGAGTCCGGAGGAACAGAATCCAAGTTGAGATCCAGTTTGCATGGTTACTGGTGGTTTGGGGAGTCATGTCATCTGCTGTTGTCAGCCCACTGTGGTCAGGTCCAAGGTCAGCACAGCAGTCTATGAGAAAATTTTAGAGCACTTGATGCTTCCTTCTACTGACCAGCAAACTTGCCTGACCTAAACCCCATAGAAAATCTAATATTGTGGTATTGTGAATAGGAAGATGTGAGACACCATATCCAGCAACACAGAAGAGCTGAAGGCCTCTATCAGAGCAACGTGATCTTTCATAAAACCTCAGCAGTCCCACAGACTGATCGCCTCCATGCCACACCGCGTTGCTGCAGTATTCATGCAAAGGAGGCCTGACCAAGTACCAAGTAATGAGTGTGTGAGTGTGTGTATGCATGTGTACCCTGCAATGGATTGGCGCCCTGTCTAGGGTGTACCCCGCCTTGTGCATTAAGTCTCCTGGAATAGGCTCCAGGCCCCCCGTGTCCCTGAATACAGGATTAAGTGGTATAAAGGATGAGTGAGTGAGTGAGTGAGTGAGTGAGTGAGTGAGTGATATATGTTGTGTAGCAAATAAGTGTAGTGCCCTGGTTTAGTGATAATTGTGAAATATAGTTTATTTAAAGTATGTGACATTCATTATGTTTATTAAATATTATTCAAATGTTTACGTTGAGGTACAAACTCTGTTTATAATATGTAGAGCATTGTACACTTGTTAATAAAAAACAGAAAAGTTATGGCTCTGTGAATAACTGAAAAAAATCCAGTTTCAGAAGCTTCTGGAATATCTTTAATTTCTCCTTTTTCATCTTGTTGTGCTGTGAATGGTCTAGACAAACGTCAATCTTTCATGTTAGCCAATTAGTGACCGCTAAGGTAGCCTATCAGGTTTGAGTGGGGGCGGGGTTAAACGACAGAATGTGCTGGCGGTTCTCGGAGAGAAAAAAAGAGAAAGCGCTTCAAACTGGGAAGAGTAGTTTCTGTTACAAAAAAAAAAACCTGGCTACAGTCAATGTTCCAGGCAGAAAAAAAACAATAGTAAGGAACTGTACCATAGTTGGTGCATGTCAGCGTGTTTAAGTGTGTTGGTTGGACTCTGTGAGAGAGAGTTTAGCTGCTGTGCTAACAGAAGGAGTGGAGACCGTTGCTGAGTCACGTGTTGCACCAGAACATCTGCACGCTTCGACCCTGCTGCAGTCACGTGATTTATGACTTCCTGCTGTTATAGGAGTCTGCTGGCGGTTATAGACGAGGACACAGCTCCAGGATTTGTTTGTCCATCAAGAAATATGTTCTCTAAAGGTGGTGAGAACTTCAGGGAACTGTGAGTACTGACAAAGCGTTGTAACAAGGGGTGAAATGAGCTCCAACATGCGCGCCACCATGTGGACTGGTCAGGAAAGACACCTGGGGATTGATTACAACTTTGTGTTGTTGTTTGTTAGTGAGTTCAAAACTATAGGGGGAATTTAATTGTGTGAAGCACTGTGTTTAAATGACAGATCCAGGTACAGTTTGTGTCTGTATTGGATTTGAATCCACTTCAGGTTTTATGTAAAGGCATGAGGGACTACAGCTTTTCAAATGTAATACATGGGAGTTTGAGCTCACATTAGCAGCAGAGCTACAGAATAAGCTAACCAGACCTCTCTGCTCCAAGTCTGAGACATATTTGTTAGATATGGTTAATGTAGACAAAATCCCAAATCCAGTAATCTAGTACTGTAGACCCATCACCAGTTCAACTCCATGCAAAGGGTGTGTGTGTGTGTGTGTGTGTGTTTTCTGTAACTCTTGGCCTGAAACACTTGAATACTTCCTTAGTGACTGTTATTATATTAGACTGCTTTGGACTGACCTGCAAGTCTTCCTGTGGAGTCAAACTATCTCAGATACACATTTAAAAATGAGACATTCTCTTCTACTTCGATAACACTATCAGCAATATCACTATCTGAATCTTCATTCTTTTGTGCCTTTTTATTTATTCATATCTGTAAGCAACCAACCTACTGTTCACCTGTTTTCTAAATGAACTTTACCCTGTAATACTTTAATACCCAAATTTAATGCAATTTAATTGAATTATTAAATGAAGTATCTATTTGTTTGTTGTACATTATTTAATTTACCATTATTATGTTGTTGCTATTGTTTGTTGTTGCTTTACATGTTGTGCCTGTGTTTGTGTACTCATTGGTGGAAAGAGAGAAAGAAAAAATCGTTGCATCCTGATCAGGAACACAATTGAACAACGTCTCATCACAGATGTGGACATCCAAAATTTCACTTGAATGAAGAAAAAATTGAGCTGAAAAAAGGGACTTATTTTTTATTATTATTATTATTAAGGACGACTAAACATTAATATGCTACAATGAGTTTGTAATTGTCCAACAAACAAATCCTTATTATATAGACTAGTAATCTGTAAAAAAAAAAAAAAAAAAAACACTGCACAATAATAATTGCTCTGTTCATCCTGTAAATAAATTATTGGAGTAATTTACAAGTTATACACATTTCAATAGTATACAATGGTGACTTTTTTTCAAGCGTGAATTTGGCTACACACAACATATGTAAATAGTTTTCTTGTTTTAAGTATGCTTTTTTTTCCTGCCTATTTTTTAGTTGTTCTATCCGGGAGGACTTTTCCTCTCAGACCTGTCCACAAGTGTCCAAGTGTTATCCTGTCTCAGTACGACCAATGTTTATCGGCTTGCTAATTTGTAAAGATTAAAAACGTTCAAATACTTAATTAAATTTAAATCTCTCTTAATTAATCATTTTGATCTAAAATCGAGATGTTTTTATAATTATAGGTTACACTTGTTGGCTGTGTTTTATGTAAATGGGAAGACGTATCCAGACTGGTGTACTCAGCATTATTTCTTATTCCAGCCTTATTTTGCACGTGTGCACTTTCTTGTCTTGTGTTATGTTTTGAATAGTAATCAAAATAAACAAATCTTTTTTTATTCATTTAGTTCATTTCATTCTTTTGATCAGAAATAAAATAAAATGTTACATTTTCAATAAACAGACCCCAACACATCTAGATACAAATTTTGGCTATAGTTCCAGTAATATAAATATTACAATGCAGCTAAGGATATATTATAAACAGAATGAGCGGCTCACCATCAGATCTTCTAGTCTGAGTCATTCGTTCTTTTGAATCTATTGCACTTCACAGCGTCTATGGGAGTCAGGTGACAAAAGAACGAACGAGTCAGACCAGAAGACTCAACTCAACTCATCTTTATTTGTATAGCCCTTTAAAAAACAAGAATGCCCCAAAGTGCTTCACATAAATAATAAAATAATATAGTAATATTATAAAATAAAATAAGGAACTAAGTTAAGAAATTTAAAATAATAATAAAAAATAATAATAATAATAATAAATTATTAAAAAGGAACATAGTTAACGACTAATTTCTGTTTCCTGTACATAACCTGCATAGGTTTTGCGATGCTTTGTGCATGCGCGTCCAGTAGAAAATGAATGAATCACTCTCCGAGACAACTTGTTCTTCTCAGTCACATTAAAGACTCGTTCAAAAAGAACATATAGTTCATGAACGACCCATCACTTTCATTAGCCGGTTTCTCAGTGGGTTCAGCTGTGTGTGTGTGCTGCTGCATGAAGCCTTTACAGTCCATAACACACAGCAATGGAAAGTAAAAAATTTTCGGACTGACTGACCTTCATTTCTTAAAGTAATGATGGCCACTTGTTTTTCTTTACTTAGCTGCTTTTTTCTTGCCATAATACAAATTTAAACTCTTTGAATGAGAAGGTGTGTCCAAACCTTTGCTCTGTACTGTACTTAACAACAGTAGACTCCAGCTGTAAACAACGAATGAAAAAAAACATGAAACGCTCAAAAACGTTTTATCCTCTCATTGGTACTCTGCAGCCCCTCACAGGACTGTCTATGTCCATTATCAGTGTCCCCTCACATGAAAACCTACAGCTTATGTACACACGTGTCCCCTCACATGAAAACTTATAGCCTCTATACATGGCACCAGCATTACACTAGGATATATGAAGTGTGGCCCTTACAATCATGATGTAGCACATTTCTCGCTTGTTGCACATATCTTTTTTTTTTTGTGCACGGCTCATTTGCTCATGAGATGAAGACTAACCTGCACTTCACAGTTTACACTTTCCTCTGTAATGTAATTTTTTGTCTTTACTGTAGTTGTATTTTCTAGTAACATTTTCATTTACAATGTAATGTTTCTATTTTAGGTCACAGATTGCCATATAAGCATTGCACTGCACATCATACTTGGTATATTTGTGTACAGTGGCAAGAAAAAGTATGTGAACCTTTCGGAATTTCACAAAAAAACATTCTGATCGATCTTGATGCCAATGAAATGAGACACTGCTGAGAGAGAGAGAGAGAGAGAGAGAGAGCCCTCTTTAGTCCTCTTTAGCCTGTTCCACTACAAAGTTCAATACCTGCCATTTGTGAGCATTTTATATATATATATATATATGTGTGTGTGTGTGTGTGTGTGTGTGTGAGAGAGTTGGACACTTCCATCCAGATTTCCGGTTCTGCACCTGATCCTGATTATCAGTTGTAGTTCGGGGGAGTATAAAAGTGTGCTGTACTTTTGATTACTCGTACACGTAAATGTTATTATCTAACTAATCGCGATGTCCTTTGGGAAGCCGACTGGTTCGGGATCTTTATTGTGTCCGAGGTGAACAGATAAGCAGCTCATTGGTGTCCGTTACCCTTACCCTTTCTAAAGAGCCGCGCGCTTCGAGCTCGTGCACTGCGGGAGACGGATGCTGCTGTTTATGTAGTAGACTGTAAAAAAAAAATTGTAATTTTACGGTAAAAAAAACTGGCAGCTGTGGTTGCCAGAATTTTACCGTAAAAAACACGGTAGCACCGTTATTGCACTGTAAAAAAAACAAACCGTAAATTTTACGATAAAAGGACGGCAGCTGTGGTTGCCAGAGGTTTACTGTAAAAAATAGAGGATTGCACTTATTATACTGCATATTTTACGGATTTTAATTGTTCTTTTTTTTTTTTTGCCTTTTTTTTTTTAATCTATAAAGTATAATGAGTACAACCAAAAACACTGTTGCCATATTTTTTACGGTAGAGGTCTGCCAAATTTACGGTAAATTTTTTGCAGTGCAATAACGGTGCTACCGTATTTTTTACGGTAAAATTCTGGCAACCACAGCTGCCAGTTTTTTACCCTAAAATTTACCGTTTTTTTTACAGTGTATGTCGGGTTTTTGTTTCTCCGTTTAGCAGTGTTAACATCACTAGGTCTATGATTTGACCTGTTTGTCTTTCCTGTTGATCTGTTAAAGTGTTGGCTGGCAGGTACAGTAGATGTGGTCTGCGTCGCGCGGTGGGTGAAATGTCTTTCCTTGGTGCCGAAACACAGTTATGTGCCGTTTCTCCTTTTTACTTTAATGTCCTCCTATATTTTAGGTAAATTGATCGGCTGACGGTGATTTTCCCACTTGTCCTTTGCTCACAGCTCGGCTTGCAGCTTCAGCACTGCTGTTTTGTTCCAGCCGAGTGTTTTAGTCTGTTTTTCTTCCTGTGCTTCGTTTTAGTTTCGTTTTGTCCTTGCATCGTTTTTCTGTGTTTTCATATTAGTTTCTTTTCTTTCCTTATTTTGCCTTTTACTGCAGGTCTGTTGCTTTGCTTGATTGCTGTTTTGGGCTGGTTTGTTTGTTTTTTGTTTGTTTTGAGTTTGTGCTGCTTTGCTTTGTGTTGTCGGCCGTTGCTTTTATCTTCATGCTACTGCTTCAACACAACTTTTTGCTGGCTGACGTTCTAGTTTTATTTGTCCTCCAAGTTTGGGGGTTGCTTTGCAGCTAAACTATTTATTTATTTATTTATTTATTTATTATTATATATTGTCCTGATTTATTTTCCTTTTTATGAGCTGGGGACGGGGAGAAGGCAGGCTAGATGCTCATAGAGTGGTGTGTCTTTGTTCACAAAGTGTGAAGTGGTACTACATATTTATTAGTGTGTGAGCGGTTTGGTGCATGTGTGATTATTTATTCCCGAGCAGGAGTGTATACAGCCCTGTACCTAGCCTGCCTCTCTATGGGTAAACCCTCAGCTCCAACCTCTTTTTGTTTGTTTTCTTTGCCTGGGATATTTTAGAGCGATGTATTTTAAACCGTGAAATTGATGCTGTTTGATTTTTGGAAATTTGCTTTGTCATAAATAAAGATTTTTGGTATCCATGTCCCTGTGTCCTTGTTGAGAGACTCGAACCTGTATCTTAATCTTTTCCGAGGTAGCCAATCCTGGGTCGCGTATTCGGTCGGTATTCGTTACCAGTTGATTAAGGGAAATTCTATTAGTTCCCAACATGGAGAAGGGCAAACCCCACCACATATGTTTTGGGGAACTACAAACCCAATCAGCCTAAACATTATAAAAGGAAGTGATGGGATTTGTTCTTCCACTTCCTCCATGTTGGTTTTCACTGCAGCTTTTATGGAAGTCGTGGCAGATTTAAGGTCAAAGTATAGTACAGTGGAAATATCTCGGGGTTGCTTAAGTGCAGCCACATGTCCAATATTGTTGAGTGTTGAACATATGATGCATCGTTTTGGAGTATTATGGCCGAATGGTTGCCTGAGTGTCACAAAACCGAATAACGGATTACCGTTTATTTTACCGTTCATTCTGTTTGTATTGGGTTGATTTTCGGTTTGTGTTTATTTTGAGTAAAATTGTATTTGTTTCAGGCTGTTTATTCGCATTACTCACAGTTAATAGTTTGTTTGTAAATTACTTTTGACCCCCACGGTGACTGCAGGGTTGACCTCAAGGGTGGATAGCAGTGGTGTGGCGGCTTGGTCACTTTATTCTCTTCCATGTAGGTTTGCAGGGTGACTTGCTGTGAGCTGGAGCGTAGTGAGAGCACGTTTGTCTGTACACCAGTATAGGTGACCCGTGGCCATCTGTGGGTTTTCTTTTTTTTAGGGTATTTGCATTGGAGGGCTGTTATGTTTTTGTTTTTAAATGGACAACTTGAAAAAACTGAAAATGAATAAAATTACTTTCAAATTGTGAAATGATTCCCCCATGATGCAGTTCGATTAATCACATAACTTATTTAAAAAACATATTATACAAACTCGATGTCACGATTCGGGGTGCGAGGCATAAACCCAAAGGCGGATGTTCCACAGAAATTGATTTTATTTTATAAATGAAAATCAGGGAAAAACTACAAACAAAACAATTTTTTGTAAAATAAACCAAACCACGATTAACCAGACGAGACATACACTTTCAACTTAATGTAACAAATGCAAGACAAAAACTAGAACTCAAACACACCTTTTATAAATGAGATTAATGATCAACTCGGATCAGGTGCGCGCCCACGTGACCTGACCGAGTTGCGAACTGGGAAATGAAGTATAGAACTGAAACTTAAAAGAACTACACAAAATGTCTTAGGGCGCTTTGGCGCCCTCTAGGGGTTATCCCTGACACTCGACCACAAATTACAGGGACATGATAACCAAAATATAAACAAACATACCGTCTACCTTTCTCAGGATTCAGGAGACAGAAAAAAAAAACTCTTCTACAGTGGCCCTAAAAGACAAATCATCTTTCCCATATAAGTGTATGCTTTTTCCAGTTTATGCGCAACAACTTTTTCCCATGTAAGAACTCTTTTTCTCCTGTATTTTGCAAGCTAAAAGCTAATTCGCAAAGCACTATGGGACTGAGGTCAAAACGCATCTGAACACAGAACCGTGCCGGATATCAGCTCCAGGACTTATCACGATGGAATATACAGTGAATCATAGCGTGATAACATTATAATTTTCACTAAATTTGCAACAGGACACACTTACTTACATTTATTAATGTTTAATATATAAAATGAGTCGGATGTCACTGTTTTAGGCGCTAATGATAACTTTGTATAATGTAATGTTACAGATGATTAATGAATTGTTGTATGTAATTTATTGGAGCTCATCAGTGTTACTGTAGTGACATATAATGTATACTGCTGTATAATGTAGTGGTATTATCATAGCTAGAGATCTTCTCAATAGTTAGCTATGTGCTTACACAATGTATGTAACAGTCAAGAAAAGGGCCTTTTATTCGGGTTCTATCTATTCTATTATAAAGTCATTTGTTTTTATACTACTTATAATATGTATGCTTGTGTGTTTTCCTTCTCACAGTGAACTGTATGTAAATCAACTCCCTGTGTATCAGCTGATTTCTACACCAGCTTTACATCCTGAGCAGAAGGTGAGTGCTTAGAAGTATTCACCCCTACGAGGTGCCGTATAGGGCTTAAATCAAACTTCATCACTCATGCACACATGTATATGAAACAGTCACACATGCATATATATAACTAACTGTCCAAACAACTACATATGAAATGTGCGCACACACAGGACATGATACTTGATTCTCGGTGTAAAAGGAAGTGATTTCAGTGTAGACTGACTTGTCGCTGTCCATCTACGCTGAAATTACTTACTTTTACATTGAGAATCATGTATCATGTACTGTGTGCACGCATGTCTCAGGTGTCCCAGATTGGTAGTATCGGTTTGTAAACAGCCCGCAGTTGGACAGTTTAGAAGACGGAGTAGGACAGTATAATGATCATCACTGTTCAATCACAAGGCGTATACAGAACTGTCCACATGATGTCTGAATATTACAGCAGCAGAAAACGCGGGTGATGATTTGCAAAAAGAAAAATTGAAAAACGAATCTCTAGCTAATCTCTCGAATCCTACAACAGAATAAATTACTGTTTTATAAAATGTGCTTTCCTCACCTTTGCTAATATGAACAACAACTAACTCATCGGAATCCCATGTGACTCCCACTGCTCAATCAAATACAGAATCAGAAATTCAAACATTGTTCTGACGCTCCATACCAATAAATCACTCGCTCTCCTCTAAACTGTCCAAAAACGGTCTGTTTAAAAACCGCTGCTACTAATCAGGGAGAATGAATCAGCAAGTCCATATAGAGCACATTGAAATTACTACACCTACACCCTACTCCATGTACAGGGAATGTCTTTTAAGAGAACTCCACTCTACAAAATTCTACCATTCGCAGCACCCTATATTAAATATAGACTATTTATTGAAACAAAAACTGATACCATTATAGAATATATAACTATAAAATATATAACAAAACGTTTATAACTTATGAATAAATTATTCAATTAATTTAAAAGATGTATGGAATTGTAATTTTTTTTACAGATTACTAGCCTATATAATACTAACATTCTTAATTAAATTAAAACTTGAATTATTGTGTCCTATTTATGTTATGCCCTCCTCGATAATAATTATAATAAATATATAAACCATATTTTGAGTTAAATTTTTTCAGGCTCCAGCAATACGCAATGATCGATAGGAAATTGTTTATTCCCTTTTCCGCTGAAGTGAAGATCCGTTGTTCACTCGTTCCCTTCACCGTTACAGCTCCCATTGTTTGTGCGCGTCTCATAGGTGTGTGTGTGTGTGTGTGTGTGTGCGCGCGCACAGTTCATATGTAGTTGTTTGAGCAGTTAGTAGTAGAGGTGAGAAACTCGGATCCACTAACGGATTTCATTCCTTCTGAATCCCTCACTAAACGGTCTCTTGAGTCCTTTGAATCACTTGCACACCGAGCAATAATTATAACCATCAGCAGTAGCTGATTTTTATGTGTTATACCGGATAGTCTATCCGTTTTTAAGTTTTAGGCGGTTAAAAAAAAAAGGTCCGGGTGGGTTTTATCATCCCAGTTTGTAATAATACATCACACCAACATGTAACAAATATATTTAGTTTACTAAAATCAGAATATAGAGCACTACATCTAATCACACAATATTGTAAAAGTGAAACTGCCTGTTTTTGCCACGGTACTCCATAAGCGGCGCTCAACGAATCCTCAGAATCCACCGAATCCTACACACTAAAAACTGCTGGGTTAAAAAACAACCCAACCCTAACCCAGCTGCTGGGTCACTATTGGACAGAACGCGCGCTGGGTTGTTTTGACCCAAGTGCTGGGTTGTACCATTTAACCCAGATTTCTGGGCTGTTCATCTGACCCAACCAGTGGGTTAAATTGACACTCTTGCTGGGTTAAATGTTAAAGTGCTGGGTTATTTTATTTCACACCACCAGTGGGTAAAATTAACACTCTTGCTAGGTTTACACATTCCATTTGATTTTTTTATTTTCAAAAAAGACACAAAATGTACACAGCTTCACATAATGTAAATAGATTGTCACAGAGTAAGAAAATGTGAATAAAAACATGTAAAATTTTTACCAAAATGTCAGACAAAACCATATAATCTTAAGCTGACCATTTGTTAAATATAAAATAAATGTACTGTCACATAAACACTCTGTAAAACAAAAACAAGAGACCCCTGTAAGTCTGATTTGAATTGCATTTTTTCGCATTTAATACAATGTTTAAAAACTTTTTATATAGAAGTTTTCAATACAAATCTTATAATGCCCACATGACAAATATTTCCCATCTTAATATTTTAAATATCTGTTATTTAACTATTACTATTTAATTTCCTTCAAAAATGACATTAAAAACAAAAATGATGATAAAAGTTTTTAAATATTATTGATTAAATGTTGGCTGAAAAAACTGTTGTCCTCAAAAATTTATTGACACGAGATGAGTACTCATGTCCATCAATCTGATCTACAGTATGCTGGAGAAACTCCCAGATGAGAAGACACTTCTTAACATCAATGACAAAAAAAAAAGCAGCCTTCACCAAAGAGTCTGTATCAATAGCGTTGCCTCCAACAATGGAAAAGGTCTGTCAGGTCCCTCTTGTCTCATCCCCAAGGAACAAAACATGAAACAATGCTCCAGCCATCTCCATATTTTGCAGATATCATCCTCATCATGTTGGTTTACCTGTGGATTATACAGCATCACTTAGTGTGGCAATATAACTAACATTTACAGCATTTTTGTTAAGGACGTACAGCTACATATGCATTTAATGCAAAACATTTTTTCTCTTTTCAATACACAAAAATACATAACGTGAACATGAATTTAGTGTATATTTCTGACACTAATTTACCTTACTATTTAACATGTGATGGATAACAGGATACGGTGCTCCATCTTTTCAAATTCTCAACAAACACTACATGAATATGATATTTAATGGTGAATTTACAACTTATAATAAATATTTCATAAGATTAAAGAAAAAGCTTGTTTTAAGGCTATGACTTATCCATGATGCTTTCTCATTTTTGAATAACAAAACAGAATGGGAAAACAATATTAATCCCACACAATATTAATATCAAAGCATTTATTTTAAACAATAAAATGTGCATGCTCCTACCACAAGTTACTAAAAAAAAAAAAGGTAAAAATTTACATTAACTTGCCATAAAATACTGAGTGCTCTGAGCATGATCCAGTCAGACGTGAAGAATCCAGAAAGTTCTCCAAAGAATAAACCAACTGCGGGGTCAAAATAAAATCTTTTTTTTTTAACAGACAGAAACAGAAGACATATTAAGACTGTTATTAAACATCCCAATAGCTTCTTCTGACACCTATTAAATATTATAAAATATGCCGAGAGACTTTCCACACACACAGCTTTAGCGAAGATTACTAGTAATTTACCTAAGATTACATTTATTTATTTATTTTATGTGTGCTACAAACGCACTTTTATCATAAAATACACTATAGCCGACTGTTGGCACAGAATATTAAAACCTGACCTCCTCTCACACCCCCATATCAAAGTGCGACTAAAACGGTGGAAAAGTGAATAAACATGAAAATGAGCTCCTACCACAACTACAACATTTAAAATTTAGGTAAAAATGTATATAAACTTACCATAAAATACTGCTAGCATTAAGTGGCGTGCTGCTCGCCTCAGAAGTGAAGAATCCAGAAAGTTCCTCATGACGTATGTCAATTCCAAGCGGACTTGACTTGGAAGTGCACACTCGAGGGTTTGAGGACTCCGGGTATAGTGTAAATAGAACGCAGCGTACAGGATGCGTATCACAGCCGCGATATTATTATACCATAACCGAATTATACCAAAGATTACCTGTTAGAAATACATAAAATGAAAAAATCCGCTGTTTTAACCACTGCAGTGACGTCACAGCCAGCGGTCGTTTTCAGAAGTTTCTGCCCAGATGAGGCTATGTTTTGCGGCTACATAACCGCGGAGCACCGTAGGATTGCCTGGAGCTCAAATCTCCGAGATCGGTCAGGCATTTTTTTAAATAGACGCTATCTTTAATAACCGATTGATGTTTTGAGCTGTACACACATACATTCTCGCTTAAACAGCTCTTAAAACTACACTTTATGACACAATAACAGTAATATTTCAAACATTTTGCAGGCTGCCGTTTGGAGAAATAAAGAATAAACCAGTTGTTGGGTCAAAATAACCCAACCAGGTGTTCATTTGTAAATGACCCACTACATCTCATTTGACCCAGCATTACCCAACCCAACAATGTGTTTACAGAAACAACCCAGCATTTTTTAGAGTGTAGGACTCATGAACACACACTGAGTCTCCCAGATCCGTCTGTTTCAGAGAGTTTGGCAGATCCGCCGAGTCCCATGGTTCAAATGAATCAGACGAATCTGTAGCCGTTATTTTGAGTCTCTCACGTTTCTGACTGTGCAGGAAGTTTTCCAAACAACTCAGTCAGCTATTTGTTCCTAATGTTACTAACTAACAACTACTTAGAACAACTGAATTGTGTAATTATCAGTTTGTATTTATGTATGTTGCTGTTAGCAACAAGATAACTTAGGACTTAACTGATCCGAGTAAATGAAGAGAAGGATTCATGATTCGTGAGTCATATAAAGGATCGGGTTATTTAACCCAGATGAATCCGGATTCGCTCATCTCGAATACTCAGTAGTCGCCACAGTAGTGGATGCAATATTCATTTTATACAACAATTTTAACAATATCAACACCAACTACATCACTATTCACACAGGATTATGATTATCTGGGGACTTTGTGTGGTTTGGAAATTATCTCAAACACACACACACACACATTTTGTGTGGCAAATTCTCACAGGCTTAATATCCCAGAGCACCTCCGCAGTTATTACAAATCACATGAGGTCCCCAGGTAACACTAATCCCGTGCGAACTGGACTTAAGTGACATTTTTGAAGAAATTCATTCTTTGTTGGCATGAAACCATACAAGACCTAACAACCATGGAATATTCTAGTGAAGCTCAGCCAGCAGCACTTAAGGAGAGTTTTTTCTCCAACAATATTTTTATTGATTTTAAACAGGGATATAACAGGGTAAACATGCAACGTTCTAATACACATTTTATAGCCTCCTAATAAAACCCTATACCTCCCACCCCATCCCTCCCTGACTCCAAGCCAGCTATACATGTATAGGAAAGCTTAGACGCCAGGCATATTTAAAAAAAGGAGAGAGATGAAAAAAAATAATAATAAAAAATGAGCTGGAAGTTTTAGGTTCTGCATGCAAAAAAGACTAAATAAATAAATAT
Source organism: Clarias magur (assembly GCA_013621035.1). Classification (NCBI taxonomy): domain Eukaryota; kingdom Metazoa; phylum Chordata; class Actinopteri; order Siluriformes; family Clariidae; genus Clarias; species Clarias magur. The sequence continues at coordinate 281,645 of QNUK01000553.1, read as the reverse complement.
TAAATAAGAAAGGAATCAAACTATAAATGTATATGAAAAAAAAACGAAGGAAGGGCCCCCCACACCTGTTGAAATTTCAAGTCAGAACGGCGGATTGAGTAGTGAATCTTCTCCATTGATAAACAGGACATAATATCTCTGCGCCACTGAGCGTGAGTGGGTGAGGTGGCATCCTTCTACTTGAATAAAAGAGAACGCCTGGCCAGGAGTGTCGCAAAAGACAACAAACGCTGTTTAGCCGGAGTTAGACGCTTATCTTCCTCTCCAGTAACACCAAAAAGAGCAATCAGAGGGTCTGGTTCAAGACTGCATTTCAATATGTACGACAAGGTTTCAATATGTACGACAAGGTAAAGACATCCCTCCAGAATTTTTTCAAATTCGGGCATGTCCAGTACATATGAATAAGAGATGCCTCTCTGCTTTTACATTTATCACAACAAGGATCAACGTCTGGGTAGAAACGGGAAAGCTTGAGTTTGGAGAAATCGGCCCTGTGTACAACCTTAAACTGTAATAAAGAGTGTCGGCGCATAAGGAGGTAGAGTTGACAAGCTTGAGAACTGAATTCCAAGTATCATCTGACAGTGTCAAATTTAGGTCTTTCTCCCAAGCAGTTTTGATTTTACTCAAAGAGGTGTGACTCAAACCCATCAGTCCACCATAAATAGTGGATATTAGGCCTTTACGCAGTGCGGACAAACAGAGGAGATTATCTATAATATTTGCATCAGGAGCCTCAGGGAAATTTGATATTGATGAGCTAATGAAGTGTCTTACTTGCAGATATCTGAAAAAATGAGAATTGGGTAAGTTAACAATCTCAGAAAGCTGTTCGAATGATGCAAACCTATGATCAACAAACAGATCTTTGCAAAACTTAATGCCCTTACTGTACCATTCCTGAAACACTGAATCATGTAAAGAAGGTTGGACGAGATGGTTAGAGACGATAGGACTGGAAAGAGAAAAGCCCAGAAGACCACTGTGCTTCCTGAACTGAGCCCATACTCTCAAGGTACTGTATGCCTAATAACTGAATTATTGATTGATTTAATTGAGGGGATGGGGAGTGCAGATCCAAGGAGTGCAGAGACAGAGAGGTTTTTGACAGAATTTAGTTCAATTTCCACCCAGACAGGGCGATTAGGTTGGTTATGAAAATATGCCCAAAAGATGACACATCAAATGTTTGCTGCCCAGTAGTAAAAACGAAAATTAGATAAAGTCATGTCACCGTCTCTTTTAGATCTTTGAAGGAGGGACTTGTTCAATCGAGGATGTTTACTTTTCCAAATGTAAGATGATATAATTGAATCTAAAGCAACAAAATAAGATTTGGGAATAAAAACAGGTACAGACTGAAACAGATATTAAAATTTTGTAAGAATACTCATTTTAATCGCATTAATGCGGCCCACCAGGGACATGGACAGTGGAGTCCATTGCCCCAAGTCCTTTTTTGTTTAGGTTCAACAACTTAATAGAATTTTTGTTAAAAAGGTGTTTGTTTCCTTGTAATTGTAATACCAAGATAGGTAAACTGATTTTCCACTATCTTGAAAGGGAGTGTTGCATTCCTGTTGTTAGTGCTGTATTATTTAGCAGAAAAAGTTCACTTTTGCGCAAATTCAATTTATATCCCGAAAAATAGCTAAATTCACTTAGCAATGACAACAAAGGTGGCAGGGAAGAAATTGGACTTGATATAAAAAGTAGAAGATCATCTGCATAAAGGGACACTTTATGTTCCTTTCCCTGCCTCCAAATCCCAGATATCTCCCTACAACTACGGAATGCGATTGCCAGTGGCTCGATGGCGAGGTTAAAGAGTAATGGGCCAAGAGGACACCGCTGACGGGTTCCCTGCCGAAGGCTGAATGGTTGAGATTGTTGAGCATTTGTCCGAACTGAGGCAATCGGGCTTAAATACAATAATTTAACCCAAGTGATAAAACTTGGACCAAAATTGAATTTTTCTAAAGCCCTAAATAAATACTCCCATTCAACACGGTCAAAACCCTTTCAGGATTCAGAGAAAGGACACACTCGGGGATCGCCTCTGATGGTGTGTACAAGATGTCCATAAGGCGTCGAATGTTGAAGTAAGAGTGACGATTTTTGATAAAATCGGTCTGGTCCTCAGATATAATTGAGGGTAGAACATTCTCTAATCTGCAAGCTAGGACTTTAGCAAGGATTTTAACATCCACATTAAGAAGAGAGATTGGTCTATATGAAGAGCACTCTGTTGGGTCTTTATCTCTCTTTGCTATAAGGGTAATACAAGCCTCATTAAATGAAGCAGGCAGCTTACCTTGCTTAAAAGATTCAGATAGAACTAAAGTTAGTTGTGGTGCAAGGTATGAGGAGAATGATTTAAAAAACTCTGCAGGGAACCCATCAGGACCCGGGGACTTACCAGACTGCAATGATGACATAGCTGAAACTATTTCCTCTTGTGATATGGGCTCTTCCAATCTTAATCTAGACTCAGAGGACAGTGTTGGAATATCTAGTTGAGACAGGAATTTCTCAACTGAACTATGGTCCTTTGGGAACTCAGAAGTATATAATCGAGAGTAAAAATTCCTGAGTGCATCATTGATATTAGAATGATCGGTAGTAATGTTACCATCCTCCATCCAAATTTTTGTAATGTGTTGCTGTGCTCTAAATCCTCTTAACTGATTGGCTAGAAGTTTTCCAGATTTGTCACTGTGAATGTAAAATTGGCTCCGACTCTTTAATAACTGACCTTCAATTACATGTGTTGAAATAAGTTCAAACTTAGTTTGCAATTCTACCTGTTTTTCATACAGATCCAGGTTTTTAAGCAGAGCATACTGCTGATCTATTTCTTTAATTTGGTTGGACAGATCTTTTCGTTCTTTATATGCCTTCCTTTTCATGTTTGCAGTATATGAAATGATCTGTCCCCTGAGGTCGGCTTTCAGAGCATCCCAAACAGTTAAACGTGACACTTCAGGTGTTTCATTTGTGTTTAAGAAAAAAACTATCTGGTGTTCCATAAATTTTATAAAATCATCATCTGTCTGTAATGATGAATTAAAGCGCCAATGTTTTCTAATTTGAGGGAGATCAGGGAGTTGTATGGACATAACAACTGGAGCATGATCTGATATCACAATGCTCTGATAAGAACAAGAATTAACCATTGGGATAAGTTGATTGTCTTCAAGGAAATAATCAATTCTGGAGAAAGTGTGATGAACATGTGAGAAAAAGGAGTATTCTTTTGTTTTTGGATTGAGGAAGCGCCATATGTCGGAGATACCAAAGCTGCAGAGATAGGACTGAAGTAGCGTGGCAGATTTACTCAGTGGTATAGGATTGGGCGATGACCTGTCAAGTGATGGATCCAAATAACAGTTAAAATCTCCCCCTAATATGAGAGAGTATGAGCCCAGATCTGGTAAAGCAGAAAAGAAATGTTCAAAGAAGGAAACATCATCAAAATTAGGGGCATATAAATTAGCCAACACTACATTAGTATTAAATAGTTTCCCTGAAACAATGATATAACGACCCTGTATATCAGTAACAACATTATGGTGCTCAAAAGAAATGTTTGGATTAATAAGAATTGAGACGCCCCTGGCTTTGGCCTGAAAGGTTGAGTGGTAATGCTGCCCTCCCCAACGCGACATAAGACGAGAGTTATCAGAACTGCAAATGTGAGTTTCTTGTAAAAAGGCGATTGCTGTGTTAAGTTGTTTAAGGTGTGAGAGCACCTTCCTTCTCTTGACCGGATGGTTTAAACCCTTAACATTCCAGCTCACAAAGTTTAAAGAACTATTCATTCTCCTTGATAGAGGATGTAAACATAAATAATACTGAGATGCCCAGCGTCAGCCTTAAAACAAAAGTGTAAAGCACAGAGCAACATATTAAAGATACACTGTATACACAGAACTAACATAGTACTGGCTTTGGAGATCCCACACCCTTCCCCCCGCACCCCACTGCCCCCAAACACAACAAGATAGCTGCTAATAAACAAAGCAGCAAGCTCTTCCATCTTTCTATAGTTTCACCCAACAAATCTTCCTGCCGCTAACCACCCCATCTTCAGCTCCGACGTAAGAATTAAATATATATTTACAACTAAGAATTAAATATATAAATAAAACATTTCAACACTCCAATCCTGAAAACTCTTAATGAGAGAAAAACACAAAACAACCGTCCCCCCACGTTACATTGGAACTCTAGAAAACAAACATATAAATCACACGTTATTAAAAATAGAAATAATAATGAAAAAATGATAACCACTACACAAGTTTAACACAGTACTCTTACCAGGAAAAACGTAAACATGACTGGATTTAAGTTTTTTTAAAAAAGGATACTTTCCTGAGAACTGTAGTTGTGTATTGAAATTTAATTTTAAATCTAGTGTTCTACGGTGTTTTCGGTAAGCTGTCTAGGTATTTTTGCGCCTCTTCTACCGAGCGTAGCCACTTCTTCTGTCCGGTCAATCAACCAACTAAATCTAGATTTTATATGGAGAAAGTGACCACATTACATTAAAAAAGCAGAACTAGTCAAAAACATGTAGATCTATTACAAGTTATAGATTGTGAATGTATTAATTGTACAGTCGTGGCCAAAAGTTTTGAGAATTACATAAATATTGGAAATTGAAAAAGTTGCTGCTTAAGTTTCTATAATAGCAATTTGCATATACTCCAGAATGTTATGAAGAGTGATCAGATGAATTGCATAGTCCTTCTTTGCCATGAAAATTAACTTAATCCCGAAAAAAAAAAAAACTTTCCACTGGATTTCATTGCTGTCATTAAAGGAGCTGCTGAGATCATTTCAGTAATCGTCTTGTTAACTCAGGTGAGAATGTTGACGAGCACAAGGCTGGAGATCATTATGTCAGACTGATTGGGTTAGAATGGCAGACTTGACATGTTAAAAGGAGGGTGATGCTTGAAATTATTGTTCTTTCATTGTTAACCATGGTGACCTGCAAAGAAATGCGTGCAGCCATCATTGCGTTGCATAAAAATGGCTTCACAGGCAAGAATATTGTGGCTACTAAGATTGCACCTAAATCAACAATTTATAGGATCATCAAGAACTTCAAGGAAAGAGGTTTAATTCTTGTTAAGAAGGCTTCAGGGCGTCCAAGAAAGTCCAGCAAGCGCCAGGATCGTCTCCTAAAGAGGATTCAGCTGCGGGATCGGAGTGCCACCAGTGCAGAGCTTGCTCAGGAATGGCAGCAGTCAGGTGTGACGCATCTGCACGCACAGTAAGGCGAAGACTTTTGGAAGATGGCCTGGTGTCAAGAAGGGCAGCAACTTGACTTTAACATGTCAAGAAACCACATTCTCGGATGAAGCCTCTTTCCGATTGTTTGGGGCATCTGGAAAAAGGCTTGTCCGGAGAAGAAAAGGTGAGCGCTACCATCAGTCCTGTGTCATGCCAACAGTAAAGCATCCTGAGACCATTCATGTGTGGGGTTGCTTCTCATCCAAGGGAGTGGGCTCTCTCACAATTTTGCCCAAAAACACAGCCATGAATAAAGAATGGTACCAAAACACCCTCCAACAGCAACTTCTTCCAACAATCCAACAACAGTTTGGTGAAGAACAATGCATTTTCCAGCACGATGGAGCACCGTGCCATAAGGCAAAAGTGATAACTAAGTGGCTCGGGGACCAAAACGTTGAAATTTTGGGTCCATGGCCTGGAAACTCCCCAGATCTTAATCCCATTGAGAACTTGTGGTCAATCCTCAAGAGGCGGGTGGACAAACAAAAACCCAGTAATTCTGACAAACTCCAAGAAGTGATTATGAAAGAATGGGTTGCTATCAGTTGAATTGCAGAGGTCCTGAAAAAGAAGCGCCAACACTGCAAATACTGACTCTTTGCATAAATGTCATGTAATTGTCGATAAAAGCCTTTGAAACGTATGAAGTGCTTGTAATTATATTTCAGTACATCACAGAAACAACTGAAACAAAGATCTAAAAGCAGTTTAGTAGCAAACTTTGTGAAAACTAATATGAGTGTCATTCTCAAAACTTTTGGCCACGACTGTACACTTGACATCAGTTGGTTTAAGCACTTTATAAAGGATGAGAATAATATCTGGTTTCACATTCCCACAGCTCTGTTTAAAAACTAGGAGGTATTGATCTTCTCTTAAAATGTGACTTTCATAGTCCCAGATTGCCAGGTAAACTATCAGCTTTTCACCAGCAGGTACTTTTATTTTGGAAACTTGTATACAGTCATAACGTTAATTAAATTTGATCTGTATAGCGCTTTTAACAATCGTCATCATTGCAAAGCAGCTTTACACAGTCAAAAGAATTATTTAAGTTTGTATGAAATGTGAATGAATCAAAATGGTCAGATTGTCCCTGATGAGCAAGCAGAGGGCGACAGTGGCAAGGAAAAACTCCCTGAGATGGTAATAAGAAGACACCTTGAGAGGAACCAGACTCAACAGGGAACCCATCCTCATTTGTAGCAGATAAACACTGAACGACATGTGTAGCTCGACAGAGAGAGGGAAAGAGAGAGAGAGGGGGAGAGGGGAGAGCAAAAGAGGAGAGAATAGTTAGGTATGGTCTCAGTCACATAATGTATAAGGTGAATGTATATTAGTGCAAAGTGCAAGCAGGGACTCCGGCAGGACTAACTATAACAGCATAACTAAAAGGGAGAGCCAGAAGGAAACACAAACATGAGGGCTCCCTGAGATGTAAAGCAACCAATCACCTCACCGTCAACAAACCTGAGTGAACAATGAGAGTGGGGAGGACAGCATCTAAACATACCAGTTCACCAGAATACTCTACGTCCATGAGTCCCCCAGATCTGCTCCTTTACCTAAGGCTCATCTATTTACAAAAATGCTTGGCTAAATGAATAGGTTTTTAGCCTAGACTTAAACACTGAGACTGTGTCTGAGTCCCGAACATTAATAGGAAGACTATTCCATAACTTTGGGGCTTTGTAAGAGGAAGCTCTGCCCCCTGCTGTAGTTTTAATAATACTCTGTACTGACAGGCAGCCTGCATGCTTTGATCGAAGTAGGCGTGGCGGATCGTAAGACACAAGCAGTTCACTCAGATACTGCGGCGCGAGACCATTTAGTGCTTTATACGTAAAAAGTAGGATCTTAAAATCGATGTGAAATTCCACAGTGAGCCAGTGAAGTGTAGATGAGATAGGGGTGATGTGCTCGTATCTTCTGGTTCTAGTGAGGACTTTACACCACATAGAACTCCTACATGGAATAATAGATCTATTCTACACAGAAGAAAGTCAATATTTATTGAAGAAGGATATTTGGTCAGTGACTCATTTGATGGCTGATAATGGCGTTATTTTAGGACATGAACAATTTGGCATTAAATACAACTTGATCTGCACAAAATCCCAGTTTGTGTCTTTTGAAGGCTCTTTCAACATCACTTTCTTTATCCACAAATGTAAAACCAGAACTATCTTTACTGTTTTCACAAGAGATCCACAAAACAAACCCTCTGCCCCCCCCCCCACCTTTTATTTTATTTTTAATTGTTTTTTTGTTTGTTTTGTGTGTTTCATGTGTTTATCTTATAGATGCAACAGTGTAATTGATTTGTGGACTTGTTCTGAGCCTTATTTAGTTTGAGTTATTCTAATTACTGACTCTTAAAATGTCAAATTGTTTGTATTATAATATTAATGAAGGAAAAAAGAAAAAAGGTTGCGTGTGGACCTGACCATCTCGTGTGACGCGATTATAGAGAGACACTCTGACTTCACCACAAGGGCTTCCTCTTTTACACAGAACAGCATCTATCCTTCAGCAGGTGCACCAGATGTGGCTTGTTACAGACAAACACTGAAATTATTATCCGTGACAAGCAAAAAGATAAAAACAAAAGCCTTCTGAGAAATTTGTTTTTATTTAGTCGTGAGTTTCTTTGTGTGTGAAGTCTACGGGTGAGATGTTGGGCTACAGTGCTGTACTAAAACTTCTGCTTTTAATCTCATGTGTTCATCTTCCATCAGCAGGTGAGTTTAAAGATGAGAACTCTGAAATAATTATAAAGCTGTGTGATTTAAGTGTTTGTCAGACAGTAAGTTAGTCTCTGTAAGTTCCGGCCTGTCTCAGTATCTCACACGACTTTCTCTTGAATGTTTTTATTTAATCCCTTCATTTGACTGGTGATCACAGAAACACATCTTTGTGCTATAACAGATGATATTTAAACATTGTATCTGATTAGTAGGTCATTGTGTTTGTGGTAACCATGTTTTATACGTTTTATGAAAATTGTGTAGTCATAACAAAATGGCGATGGTGGTGTTCCGTTAATTCGTCCATCGCACCACGCATGCGCAGAACACCAACAAAGTGGCGATGGTGGCGCACCATAAATACGTCATCACACCATGAATCCGCAGAACAACAACAAAATGTTCGGGGCTGAAAATTATAACACACAATCCAAACAACGTAGCCAGGAAAGATAAAAGGAGCAGGAGATGACAAAAAAAAACAGAAGACTAAAAGAATAAATGTATGATCTCCATATGACTCACAGAAGTGTAGAATTTTAATTGCTTTGGAGATTTTAAAAAACTTAATGCTTTCTAAATATCTCATGTCATTTTTTTAAAACAAGAAAAGGTGTGTACACTATTGTTAAATTTACATTTATGAATATAAAACCCATCAATTACAGCGATTTAGTTCATTATACCATATATCCTCCTTTTTCTTGTAGTCAAAGAAAGCAAAAATAACGTCTTTGAAATACTTTGAATAAAAACAAGAATATAAATTAATTCTAATAATATCTGGCCAAAATGTTTCAGTATAATCACACGTCTAAAGCAAACGTGCAGTAGTTTCAGGTGTTACACACACACTTCATACATTATGTGACTGTGTGTGTGTGTGTGTGTGTGTGTGTGTGTGTAGCCAGGAACTGAGAATAATTAGGAAAAGGTAAAGAGAGATCGGGTGTCCTTGTCTGATACCATGAGAGAAATTAAATCAAGCTGAAGTTCCTTATTTTAATTTGTAGAGCTGCTATGACTATTATTTATAATTAAAGCCACATTTGTCCAACGCTTTTAGAATAAAATTATTCTCAACAGAGTCAAACACTTTGTAGAAATGAAAAAATAAAACAAAACTGTAAGATTCAAAATGGTCACAATAATCCAATAAATCTAAAACCAGCCTAATAATGTTTATTGTTTATTTTTCATACATCCAGACTGTTTCATCTATAATTGAATGCAGGACACCTTTGACTGGTTTAGTAAAAAGTCAGGCCAACATTGTGTGTTATAGGATGTCAGGACGCCACGTCTCAATAGAGAGTAAATCATTTGTTTTTGGTTTAGGTATCAGAGAGCTGATGTCCTGAGTTACTGACAGTGGAAGAGACTTTTTTTTTTTTTTTTTAAGTCTTTTGTCCGGAAAGGAGACGAATGTTTTTCAAACAGTGTGAATATAAATATCACATGATGCTCTCATCATCAGTAAGACTTTCACAGTGTCTAATAGAATCCAAAACAGAAATAGATGCATTACAATGTGATGATGGCGTTTCATGAACTCGTCCTAATCACACTGTTTCTCTGCTTTAGTGCCGTGAATATAAAGCCATGCTGCTGCTCACAGTGACTTGTGTGTTTGAGTGTTTATCATTTGTGTGTTTTATTGTACAGGGTTTTTTATCTGTATGGTCCATTTTACGCTGTTGAATCCGCATGTGCTATCGGTGTTAAAGCGACTGAGTTTTCACATCTCCAGCTAGTCAAACCTGTCAAGGAGTTAACAGTTAACAGATAGACGGCTGGGACGAGTTTAACATAAACACTGTCTCCATCAGCAGATCAGCTCTCATGTTGAGTTTAACAGATGGTAGAGCTGGAGACGGACAAAATACTAACACCAAACATCTGTCTGTCAAAACGCACTTTTTATATTTCTAAATAACACAGAATGGAGAAACCAAATGTTCACGACTGTGTAAATATTTAACTGTTTGATCAAAAGATAATATAAAAATATACATTATTTAAAATATTCTACAAATCTGATTGGAGGAATCCTCCTTTCTCCAGACTTATTGGACGCTGTAAAGACTTGGTGTACAGGGGCAAGAAAAAGTATGTGAACCTTTTGGAATTTCATGGTCTTCGGCATTAATTTGTCATAAAATGTCAATTGTGATCAACAGTATTAATGAATATAACGTGCCAAAAATAATAACACAAAATATGTCTTTATTGAACACACTCACTGAACATTCAGAATGTTAGTGGAGAAAGTAAGGAAACTCTTGAAATGAATAACTGGTTGATTAGATTAAATTCTGGATCATTGATCTGTCATGTCTGTGATGTTTTCTTGTTGTTTAATGTATTTACAGACACACACACTCTGCACTACCTCTACACTGCAGTCACACCTGGAGTCACTGATTTCCCAGAGTTCATTGCTGTGGGTCTGATGGACGGAGAGCAGTTTATGTTCTACAGCAGCGACATCAGGACTCTGATCATAAAGGACTGGATAAAGAAGAGTAACAGTGAGTCTTACTGGAGGAGTGAGACAGAGGAAATGCGGGACAATCAGTACACCTTTACACACACGTTCACAACAGCAATGAAAGAGTTTAATCACAGTGAAGGTGAGAATAAACACAAACTGTATTGTTGTTTTAATGTTAAATGCTGTTGGTTGTTGATGGTACATGATTGTGAGCAGAAGATTTAAAGTTCAACAACTAACAGAAAAACACAGTTTCTTGCTGAGCAGCTTTTAAATGATGCAAAATGCAGCACAGAGATACAGGAGAAGCTGAGTGTCATGTATTTGTCTTTTACATTCGGTGTTGTCGTGTCACATGTCAGGAAAATGCTTGAAGTCAGAGTTTGAAACTTTCTGCACTGAACAGCTGAGCTCTTAAACTATACGTAACTCCTCAGATGTATAAACATTATGATAAAGTTCATTTGCTCTGGATAATTGTTTATAGTGTCTGATTTATAGTGTGATGTTTGCAGCTTTATATCATAAGTGGACTTGAGACTCTTACAGACTTACAGACTCTCCTGGTCTATGAACTTGTTTGTGTCAGTAATTGAAGACATGAACGGATTTACAATTTAATGACGTATTAGGATTTAAAAAGATCTCTAGTGACTGGCTACAATATTTTAAACAAATCTTAATTTATATCTTCAGAAAGTGTTTTTTTTATCATTTTTTATATTTTATTTTAATATTTGACATTATTAAATACTGCATTGCTTATTACATTGGAAAAGTGTTTCGTGCTCCATAGTAAATAAACTCTGTATATATGAACTATATGAACAGAATACTCTGGTGTTCACACACTTTGTCCCATAAGGTGTGTGTCTGTGTGTCTATAAATATTTCAGGTGCATAAATATTGAGACATTAACAAGGTTATTATTTTGCTCTCTACTGCAGTGTGTAAGAGAAGATAAAATGTCTGGAGTTGATTTCAGCAGCATTTTATTTGGAATCTGTTGTTTTTCAGTCTTAATATGACGTCCAGAGAGCCGCTGAGACGCGCCATCATTAGGCTTCAAATCAAAATTCACCCTCCATTCATAAGGAGTAACTTATTAACAATCAAATACATATTCACTGGTGTAAATACAGAGGACGTGTGTGTGTGTAGATGATGTAACTGTGACTAAAGCAGCAGGATGAACTCTGGAGTGTATCGGGCCAAATTCTTCAGATGCTGTATGTTTGTGTGATGGTGAAGTCAATCCTCTGATCTGAATCTGAGCTGAAGGCAGTGATGTTTAGCTGCTTATTAACTACAACAGATTTGCAAACAACTATGAAAAATAATACGATACCTTATAGGTGCCAGTTTGTCCAATTACTTTTGGATGATGTAACATGATGGTTTAGTGGTTGACACTCACATGGTCTCCTCACACCTCCAGGGTCGAAGTTTAAATCTCGTCTCGGGTTTGTGAAGTATAAATGTTCCCCCTGGTTTCCTCTGGGTTCTCCAGTTTCCTCCCACATGTGAGTTTCCTCGAGCATGTGTCCTGCAGTGGGACGGCAAAAGTCTCCTGTGTGTAATCTGTATCTGTCTGTCTGTCTGTCTGTCTCTTTAGGAGTTCACACGCTACAGAGAATTTATGGCTGTGAGTGTGATGATGATGTCACCACTAGAGGATACGATCAGTACGCTTATGATGGAGAAGATTTCATCAGTCTGAATCTGACAACTGGAACCTGGACTGCAGTTAAACCTCAAGCTGAGACCATCAAACACACCTGGGAGTCTAAAGGGTATAATAAACACTGGAAAAACTTCCTGGAGCGAGACTGTATCAATCTGTTAAGGTATTACACGTTTTACAGCAGAGACACACTGGACAGAAAAGGTAAGTGTGTGATCTGCCCTGTTAATGTAACACACACACACACACACACACACACACACACACACTGGTACTGTACAGTTTAATATCACACTTTCACTAAATACGAGTGTATACTGATGTATGTATGTATGTGTGTGTGTGTGTGTGTGTGTGTGTGTGTGTGTGTGTGTATGTATGTATGTGTGTGTGTGCACAGTGAAGTTAAAATGAGTGAAATAGTGAAGCTGAAGCCATTCAACTTCAACTGTGACACGAACATTGTATGACATCACAGTGTGCATCACCTCACAGTCACTAGTGGGTCAAGAGTACAGACTCAGTGTACAAGCAGCGTGTGTGACAGAATCACCACCTCACAGTCTCTACTCCTGAGTAACTATGAGCTCACAGTATAGCGTCAGTGTATAAAATACTGTGTGTAAGTCAGGAGACTGCAGTCAGTAACATGTGAGACGGGGAAGCGCATCGGCTGCTGGTCGTCTCAGGGACACTGATGGTGTGATGATGCCGCTCTGTACTTCTATGAGGGACTGATCATCACGTGGATCTGTGTTATTTAACATTTCATTGTTATAGCGCACAAAACGAGAGGGAAACAATAACTTATGTTATACTATAGGTGGAGTTTCTGTGTGTTCACGAAAAATGTAACATGATGCCGAGTGGCGCAGTGGTAAAGCGCTCGCCCTATCATCCAGAGATCGCCAGTTCTAATCCCGGGTGGTGCTGTAACCTCTCGCAGCCGGAGGTTCACGGCTCTACAGCCAGTCAGGGGCGTCTGTGAGCTCATGCGAGCGGAAGGAGCGGATAGCGCCGTCCTCCGAGTGTGTTGCTTCGCCCCCAACGGTACGCGAGCGAGCAGTTCGAAAAGATGCGATCGGATGTCAGGTGTTTCGGAGGAAACGCGTGATAGTCTTCGGCCCTCCTGGCTGAGTGGTAGTAGTAGCCTTAATGTGGGAGCGCCCTCTAGTGACGGGGAGGAATTGGACACGACTAAATTAGGGAGAAAATCGGGGGGAACCCCCCCCAAAAAAAATGTAACATGATGGCGTGTATTATATTTAAGCAATCCATGAAATAGTACAGTATGTGTGAAGCTTATTTAAATGATATTGTTGTTTTATTTGTTCACATTTGTTTCTATTTCACTGCAAAATTCCCAGTGTTGATTTACCACCCCAAGTGTTTATATATGACCTAATGGTCACGAATGTACTCTGTAAGTGTTAAATCAACACTCTGGGTGTTAATTCAAGACTAAGGTAGTAGTGATATTTTTATTTAAGGTTATCGACCACTTTAGCTGAATTATTATTATTAACTATTGTTGTGTGACCTGCTAAGCTGTGAAACGCAACAATTAAAAAGTGATTCCAGAGTTGATCCCTGTGTCCCCTGGAGTTGGCTGATGACTTTTTTAGACTTTGAAGCTGAAGTTGATGTGCAAATTCCCAGATAACTCGACACACACACACACACACACACACACACACACACACACACAAACACACACACACACACAGATTAACATTCACTGTGAAAATGTTTATACCGTCTGAATCTGATCCACTGATACACATGAACTTATTTTTTAATAGTTTCCATAAGAACCAGAACATTAATGATTGTACAGGATAAATACTGAACTCTAACGTTTCTACCTGCATCTTACCCCTGCACACACACACACACACTTATAAACACTCATTTATATTTTCCAGTACAAAACTACACTTTCTTGCATCCTTACTGTGATCACATGACTTTAATGTCATCAATAAGAGTAAATGTTCTGTAAAAAGCACTTTTTATTTATGAGTGAATAAATCCGACAGAGTGCTCTAATATTAATGTCTCTGTTTGTCTCTGCAGTTTGTCCCGAGGTGTCAGTGTTCCAGAAACACTCGTCTCCTTCTCCAGAGGTGGTGTGTCTCGCTACAGGTTTCTTCCCCAAAGCACTAAACATCACCTGGCAGAAGGACGGAGAGGACGTGCATGAGGACGTGGAGCTCAGAGAGACGTTACCCAACCAGGATGGAAGCTTCCAGAAGAGAAGCATTCTGAAAGTCCCAGCTGAGGAGCTGCAGAAACACACCTACACCTGCGTGGTTCAGCACAGCAGCTTGGAGAAGGAGTTAGTGCGAGAAGTACCAAAAGGTCCTAATAAACTAGAGCTGTAGAGAGTGAAAGCTGATTTCTTGCTGCAGCAGATAATAAAGACTCTGTGCTGATTTAACAGGTGGAGGATCAGACGGACGATCAGGTGGAGCAACAATTGCTATCGTCATCGTTGTTGTCATCATCGTTGCCGTTGTTGCTGGAATTGTGGTCTGGAAGAAGAAGCAGAACTCTGGTGAGAGGACGACTGGAGCAGGTGTCTCTTAATCACAGAACAGACCATTAGCCATAAGTATACCACACTTTATACCTTCACTTTCAGGATGTCACAGGATGAGCAATGGATTGCCGATTGCTGCGGTCCGTTCCACAAAAAAAAAAAAGCACTAAAATGTCTCTTCCGCCATAATCGCTATATTCAAAGCAAAGCCGACGCCCTCTTTCATTCCCCCGTGAGCGCAATGTTTTTTCTTTCCCCTACACTCAGTAATGCAAATACAGTCACATTCAGTAAGAAGATCAGATTAATTTCCTCCACTTCTGTGGAAAACGTCTGTACATGATCTTCAGGAAGCGATCAAGCATTATGGATTGAGCGAGTGACACCAGAGTCCTGCAGACGTCTGTCTCACTCTAAACAAAACAAATGCCAAATAGACCTCAAATTCCAGATGTTACTGGAGGACAGCAGATAAATACTGGGGCGTGTGACCTGGTAAAAGAGGTCTAGCAACAACCAGGCTGGACGTCCCATATGTCCGACCTCGTAACATCTCTCTTAAGCAGCATTTCCTCAGCTGTGCCACTCCACAATCAGACCAAAGTGACCATCCAGCAGCTCCTGAAGAATAAAGGAGTTCAAACTGAATACTGTTGTAGCGTTGCATAAAACAGCAAATTATTCTTATTGTCATTATTAAACGCATCAGAATGATTAAGACTTTGTACTACACACACTTGTTTATCTTTATTACGAAGCTGTTACCTTTATTCATAAGCAATATATAAAGTGTAAACAGCATGTTTGTTGTGGCTGCTGTAGAGGAAGAAGGTCTCTGTATTTGCATTACTGAGTGTATCTGGAGAAGAAAACCATCTCTCTCGTGTTTGAAGGAAAGAGCGAGGTGGCTTTGCTATGACGATCACAGTGAAGGCAGAGATCCAAGAAGCATTTGAGCGCATAACAGCGTTTCTTTTTACCGTGTTGGTTGCACTCCAAGTAGTTCCCTGTGAACTGTAAAGAATCCTCCGATATCTTCCTGTGTTCTCCTGGATGTCAAGGCCTGAATTCTTTCTACCTGAATTTTAACATCAATATTTTTGAAGCCTAAATTTGTGAGGCTGAAAAATAATGACGATGGTATTTGTAATTTTTTGGTATTTGGTATTTTTAATACTTGAAAATATTTTCAAACAGTCATTTGGTGAGGTCAGTGTTTTTGTATTGACGTTTTTAATTGCTTGAATTACATTTTCATCTGAAATATACAAGCGCCAAACATTTCACTTATTATAAATGCTGTAAGGATTTTTTCCATTCAGAACAAAATTGCAATGCAGAAAAATTTGAACATTTTATTGCAACAAGTTTTTAATAATTCAACATGCCATGTTGCTTTGAGGAGTTTTATACTGTTATACTTTTATAGTAGTGAGACATCTGGGGTTTAAAGTGTTTATCATAAGGTGTTATGTAGGCTACATAGTCTACTGCTGGCTGTGCATCTTGTAGGGCTTCAGAAAAGATGAATTACTGTCAGATAACACGTCACACCGCCCCCTCATAACTCTAAAACAGTGTGTTTTGCACCAAGTTTAAGATTGTTCCATTGAAGATTTCGTTCTCAGGAGACATGGCTGCACATTTTTATATAAATTTCGTATTCAAAATTCAGGCTGATGGAGACACCTTGTCCCGAATTGGATAAACAGGAATTTTCCGAAATTTTTCCGAACATTTTCCGACACAATCCCTCCACTGTTATGATCCACATTAATCAACGTTTTCACATTTAGCAAAATACAATTATATTGAGGTGATCGTACTAAAACTGGGTCTGTTAATAGGATATGAGGTGGAAAACTTCAATGGGGTAAAGTTATACTCCAAAATAATTTTTACAATGTGTTAATGTGACATTAGCTTTAGGCCTTTATATTTATTTTAGGCCCTTTATTGCATGAATTTATTCAGTTTGTGTTGTACTTGGTGCCTATTGTACGACAGCTCTGAACATAAATAGTCCAATATAAAGGTGGATTTACTTTTGGGGCTCTGATGAGGTTCTCAGGGTGGAAATCAGTCCCACATCGGCCTGCTGACACTCATTCATCTTTCTCTGAAGCAGGGCTCTGATCACAGCTCAGTCATGCTGAAATCACATCATTATACTAATGACACAACACTGTTCAGTTCCTCCTGTGACTCTAATGACACACACACACACACACACACACACACACACACACACACACACACACACACCGCCTTAAACAGTCGTTTTTAAACACTTTAATGTGGGGACTTCTGCTATTAACTGGCCTGATTTATTTATTTATTTTTTTTAATTTAATCCCTGTATTAATCCAAATTCATATTAATAATAATTTTTCTGTTTTATACACTCTGAGGTAGATGCTTCATCCAACAGCGTAGTGTGACTGTGTGACTTCCTGCTGGACTGAGTGAGTAAGACATGATGTAGTTTACAGTGTAATATGGAATCAAACTCTGTGTGTGGAGTGAAAATCCAGCAGTAATGTAACATTGAGTCTCAGCTCAGAGCTCATCCTGTTTCTGTCTGTCTGTTTCTCTACAGCAGGAGGCGAGAAGAGCGAGATGAGGAATGAGGTTACAGAGGATCACATGAGAGACAACAGTATTAAAGGTTCCGTTTTAATTCTTGATTCAATGACCAAAGACATTAGATGGTTGGACGACTGCAAATCAGACTTGTGCACTGCTGTTGATACAGTTTGTTCCGCTCATGAACTGTGAAATTGTATTTAGTGAGCTTTCTAGATATTTCTATCTTTTATATGTAAAGATTTGTGGCCGAATGTGTGTTTTTTATTTCTCTGTTTTTTGTTGCATGTCTTTACTTTTCTGTTTTGTGTTGACGAGAAGAAAATGTTTGAATCCGTCTTCAGTCATTTGACTCGTCCATTCCACAGTCACAGTGTAAACTGGAAGTAGCACGAGTATGTACATCTTTTATATCAGCCTAATCAAAGCTAGCTGACTAGTAACATTACCACTGATAGCTGACGCTAAAACAGTTAGACTGAGCTGAAGTTTTCACTCATTCTGTCTCGTTCAGTAAAAATGCACTAGGGAGACGGACGAGAGCCGTACTGTTTACATAAAGTGCTAAAATTAAATACTTTGGGAACAGACCGACAACAGGTCTCAGTGCACATTTATCCACACACTGTTCTTATGTAAGACAGCAGCAAACGGCTAATGCTAAACAGCTAACATTCACACTCCAAAATTGTACCTGGCATTTCGTGACTGTGGTATAACGTTATTCTGAGGCAGTCAGAACAGTAGCAGATGCATTTTCATTTATCACAATCACCTTGTTTACAGAATCACACTGTGTTGTTTTGTCTCCTCTTATTATATTTAATTCAGTTTTATATACATAGTGTTTAATAATGTCAGTGTTTCAAAGCAGCTTTACAGAATCAAAAGAAACCTGGGGAAATGTGTGAGAAAATGTGAATAAATTACAGTACAATGATCAGATCGTCCCTGATGAGCAACCGAGTGAAAACCTCCTGAGATGGCACTAGGAAGAAACCTTGAGAGGGAACTTATTCTCATGTGGGTGATGACGGGTAGCGGGGATTGATCTGCAGTCGTACTGTGTGTGTTACGCTGATGGACGTTCAGTATAACAGGAGAAGTGTTCAGGGTAATATGGAGTCCTCTTTTATTATTGGAGGCTCAGGTACAAAACTGTCTGTGGGAACGTCATGTTAGTCTTTATTTTTGTCAATACACATCATTAAATCTCATCCAAATTCCCTACATGGACAAGTCAAAGCTTTGATTGTGCAGAATAACAGATCACAGTTCTGAGAGTTCCTTTATTTCTCTATATAATCTCCTGCTACACTAATGCACTTATCCCAGTGTTTCAGTACTGGTGCTTGGACACCATCAAGGTAGAAAGTTTTCTCAGTAAGCCGGAGCCGTGATCAGACTGAGGGCTTCACGTCTGACACACTGACCTCCCAGGAACTCCTTTAATGGCCCAAACATGTGGAAATGTCTTTCAGCTTTGTGGTACCAAAGGAAAAGCTGACAGAGTGAAGTGTATAGTGGCAGTACTGTAGTATTCATCTCTATTTTTTGGGTCTGTAGCTTATTATTTATTTTATCTTTTGCCCTTGTATACTATTACTGTGTGTGTGGTGTTTTGTTCATTTTCTGTCCCCCTAAATCTGTTTTGTACAAAGGTCACTCAGGGAAAAGTGCCAGTAAATCCCAGTTAAGACTGTACATGCCAAGTTCTTCAAGATCATTCTGTTATCTGGACGGTGCTTTATATTCACTATGAAAGTTTATTTTCACTATTTCACTCTATATAACATTTATATTCACTATTTCACGCTAAAGCTATTTTTACGTATTCATGAATATTTTAAATAAATTAATAAAACTTTCCCAAAGCCTGTTTGTCATTACTTTGTGAAGTATTGTCTTTTAAAATTACGACTTAGTTTTGATCCTGTGTGGATGTGATTGTTTGTGCTGTACACGTCACTACACTTTTAGCTTAAATTACTTAAGAAATTTAAGCTAAATCATTTGCTTCTTTACTCCTGAGATGTGCAACTTCCCTGCAGACTGAACAGACTTCACTGAGGTCACGTGTTAAACATGATGTATGCAGAAGAAAACATCTCATGAACCAATAACAATTCATATTAGACGATGAAGAAAGCAATATTTTTATTGAAAACTCGTCTTGCTGTTTCTCTTCTAGATGTATCGATGGTCTGTGGTTCATTAGAGATCAGGTGTGCTGCACATCAACATGCTAAAGTTATTAAAGACACAGTACTTTGTGGAATGTTTCCCCATGAGGAGTTGGTTCCCCTCTGATGACGTGTACTGCTCTGTCTCTGTAGTGAAGGAGTGTGTTATTAGTGTGTACACATGATCGTATATATGAGTGGACGGCATAGCAGGTAGAAACCAAATAAAAAAAGTTCTTCTGTAATGTCTCTGCCGCCCTCTAGTGGCCTCCTGCAGTACAGTTTTTAACTCTGCCTTTTCCCATGATAGTGAAATGAAGGATGAAAGATTTTACAGCTCGTGAATTATTTTTAAGAAACAGTGTTTAGTTGTATTTGTAAGATAATATAATCTTATGTGTTTTTCTTTTTGATAAATGCTCTTTATTAGAGGTATTAGATGAGAAGTAACGGTTGTGGGTGATGAGGTGATTTACACTTTGGCCCATGACAGTTGACTCTCCGGCTCTTTCCAGCACAGACCTGAAGCTCTTCACACTTAAGCAGTTAATCATCCAGTCAAATCCAGCTCTTGTTCTTGTAACCTGCTCTAACAAACCCTCAGCAGGAAATACTTCGCTCATTGTGAGATCTAATCTGTTATAAGAGGCCGCGCTATACCACCGGCTGCCAGCAGAGGGAGACAGAGGTGCACAGTGAGAGAGGCATGTGGGAGAACTCAGTTACCCAGAATCCTCCAGGATCATTAACCTCACACTCTTGTAGTTTAAAGACATAAAGGCAGGTAGGCTTTAACTTTTGCCTTTATTTCATCGCTTCATCGTTTGCTGTTCGTTTGTGTCTTTTTGTTCATTAGTGACGTAACGCACTATTTATAAACATGAGCGTTTCTCACTAACTAATTGACGGCGATTGACCAAAAATGTTTGTGGTATTTTAAAGTATTTTCTGCATTTTTTTTTTTTTTTTACAATGACCCACCATATGAAATAAAATGAATAGCTCTGTATAATTAACACATGACAAATTGCTAAAAAAATTATAAGAAATCCAAAACAAAGGTTATGAATAAAAACTTAAAAGACTTGAAACAAACACTGAAGCAGTCTGGGAGAACTGGAGTTCTGTAATGATGATAGTATTCGTATACATAGATTCCACTATATCTCTTCAAATTGCTCATGTTTGATAGAAAGTCAAGAATGTCCTAAAAATGTCCCATTTTCGATTCCTTTACCATTTATTAATGTTCCATTACTTATGAGGAAGTTGCATGGCAGAAAATGTGATGTCAAAAATAGTTCAAAACACATAGTTATATTGAGTTCGCAATATTTTAATCTCTAAGGTAATACAGATTTAACTGATTTGTGTATTGCCTCTCACAACCGTCGTCTGTCTTGTTCCTGATTTTACACATTGCAATTTTTAATCTATGGGGTATGAATTTGGAACGATATGACAAACATTCATGGCATCTTTCTGGAGCCGAAAACAGGAAGAGGAGAAAAGCAGAGGAAGAACAGCAATCTCAGACTAAATGTATGTTCTGATAAAAATAATCTATTATTTATTGCTATAGTATTAGTACTTGTACTATTCATTTATATTTAATTAGATTTATTTCATGTACATACAGTTGTGTTCAAAATAATAGCAGTGTGTTGAAAAAAGTGAGTAAAGCTCCATGTCCATATAATAACTTTTAATTTAAATCACACAAATGCATTGGACGTCCTGCACGTTCTATTCTGAATCTCAACATGAAGGAAAATGTGCTAAATGTAATATTAGTTTACAGAAAGTGAAGAAAAACAGATATTAGTCTGTTCAAAATAATAGCAGTGTCATCATTCATCTTTACAAAATGATGAATTTACTGTTTAAACAAAAATGATTAAAGTTGAATCTTTCTTGTGCATCTCTGAACTAATATTTAGCTGTATAACATGGTTTCTGAGAACTGCTTCACATCTGTGACAGTTGTACTACACACCACAATTCCTCTGCTTTTCTTGGTTTTGCTGCATTTTTAATGTCAGCCCACAAGTTTTCTATTGGATTAAGGTCTGGGGATTGGGCTGGTCACTCCATAACGTTAATCTTGTTGGTCTGGAACCAAGATGCTGCTCGATTACTGGCGTGTTTGGGGTCGTTGTCTTGTTGAAACACCCATTTCAAGGACATTTCCTCTTCGCCATAAGGCCACATGACCGCTTTAAGTATTCTGATGTACTCAGGTTGATCCATCATCCCTGAAATGTGATAAATAGGCCCAACACCATAGTACGAGAAGCGTCCCCATATCATGATGCCTGTGCCTCCATGCTTCACTGTTTTCACAGAGTACTGTGGCTTGAATTCAGTGACAAACTGTCTGTGGCCTCTAGACCCCCAAAAAACTAATCTAGCTTTCATCAGTCCACAAAATATTGCGCCATTTCACTTTAGGACAGTCAATGTGTTCTTTGGTGAACTGTAACCTCTTCAGCACATGTCTTTTTTTTTTCAGCAATGGGACTTTGCGGGGCTTCCTGCTGATAGCTTGGCTTCACATAGCCGTCTTCTAATAGTAACAGTACTCACAGGTAACTTTAGATGTTCTTTGATCATGCTGGAACTGATCATTGGCTGAGTCTGTGCCAATTTTGTTATTCTCCGATCCATTCGAATGGTAGTTTTCCGTTTTCTTCCACGTCTTTCTGGTTTTGGTCTCCATTTTAAAATTTGATATCATTTTAGCAGAGCAGCCTATCATCATTTTTTGCACTTCTTTGTATGTTTTCCCCTCTTTAATCAACTTTTGAATCAAAGCACACTGTTCTTCTTAATAATGTCTGGAACGACGCATTTTACTCTTATTTTCAGAGAGAAATGCACAGGACAACCTTTTCTGCATTTATCCTTAAATAAGGGGAACTTGTTTGACACCTGTTTTTCACAGAATAATTTACCTCTCCAATTGAATTCCACACTGCTATTATTTTGAACACGTCCCTTTTCAATTAATGATTCAATTACACAGGATCAGGTGCATGCAAATCATCACTGTTGGGTCTGTTGGGTTTCTATTACTTCACTACACCTACAAGTCAAATATTTACCATGAAGAAATATAATTTCTTCCAAAAACAATTATTGTTCTGGTTACTGATTTTGGACTGCTATTATTTTGAATAAAACTGTACATATAAATATTTACAGTTGCATCTCAATGAATTAGAATATCATTGAAAAGTTGATTTATTTCAGAAATTCAATTAAAAAGTGAAACTCATATTATATAGACTCATTACACACAGTATGATACATTTTAAGTGTTTATTTCTTTTAAATTTCATGATTATGGCTTACAGCTAATAAAACCCCAAAATTCAGTATCTCAGAAAATTAGAATATTGTGAAAAAGTAAAATATTGGAAACTAGTGGTGTCACACTCTAATCAGCTAATTAACTCAAAACAACTGCAAAGGTTTCGGGAGCCTTTAAATGGTCTCATAGTCTGGTACAGTAGGCTGGCTCTCCAAAAAGTGCTGTGTCTAAGCACATTAATGGAAAGATGAATGAAAGGAACAAATGTGGTAGAAAAAAGTGCACAAGCAACAGGGATAACCGCAGCCTTTAGAGGATTGTGAAATGAAGCCCATTCAAGAAATTGGGGCTGATTCACAAGGAGTGGACTGCAGCTGGAGTCAGTGGTTCAAGAGCCACCACACAAAGACGTATCCAGGACGTAGACTACAACTGTCGCATTCCTTTTGTCGAGCCACTCTTGTACCAGAGACCGCATCAGAGATGTCTTACCTGGGCTAAGGACAAAAAGGACTGGACTGTACTCAGTAGGACAAAGGTTTTTTTTTCAGATGAAAGTAAATTTTGCATTTTATTTAGAAATCAAGGTCCCAGAGTCTGGAAAGAGAGAGTAGAGTCACAGAATCCAAGTTGAGATCCAGTGTAAAGTTTGCACTGTAACTGGTGGTTTGGGGAGCCATGTCATCTGCTGGTGTTGGTCCACTGTGGTCAGGTCCAAGGTATCACAGCCGTCTATGAGCAAGTTTTAGAGCACATAACTGGACGTTATGAAGCGGTGTGAGGGCGACGCTTGCGCTACAATTCGGAAGAGTAGCACGCTAGCGGGGCAATGGAACGCGCCCCAGGGACTTCAAGGAGGATAGTGCGCCTTTGATCTCTGCAACAGGAACGCCGTGAGCTCACTGCCGGAGCTCCCGCGGCTCTTCAGCTCATATGGAGCTGGAATATGCTGCCGAAGAGGAAAAGGCCACAAGGAAGTTCACGTCTCGCTCTTATTACCAGCCTGGGGAAAGCCGCCGGACGTCAGATAGGACTCCCACAGAGAGAGCTGGGAAGGCACATCTGCCGACAGTGGAGTCAGCACGAGCCACCGCACACCAGCCTGTGCCAGCATGCCAGCGGGGCACTGCCAACCCGACCAGCACGTGCACTTTAATTCCTCTCCCTTTCTTTCCATCCTCCCTCCTTTAATCCTTTCCTCCCCTATTTTTCCTAAATAAATTACCCTTTTTCCTGTAAGTCCTCGCCTTGTGTTCGTGTTTCATGGTACCACCCGTGCACATGGGATCAAACCTCTTACAATATCCATATTGTTATATTGTGTAACAAATGAGTGTAGTGCCCTGATTAAATATGGTTTATTTAAAGTATCTGACATCCATTAAGTTATTAAATATTATTCAAATGTTTACCTTGAGGTACTAACTCTGTTTATAATATGTACAGCATTGAAAACTTGTTAATGAAAAACAGAAAAGTTATGAATCTGTGAATAACTGAAAAAAAATCCTGTTTCAGAAGCTTCTGGAACATGTCTTTATTTTTTCGCCTTTTCCTCTTGTTGTGCTGTGAATGGTCTAGACAAATGTCAGTCTTTTGTGTTAGCCAATTAGTGACCGCTAAAGTAGCCTATCAGGTTTGAGTGGGGGCGGGGTTAAACGGAAGCGCGCGCTGGTGTTTCCCGGAGAGAAAAAAAAGAGAAAAAGCTTAAAACGGCGAAGAGCATTTTCTGTTAAAAACAAACAAACACATAAATAAAAAACCTCTTGCTACAGTCCATGTTTTGGACAGAAAGGACAATAGTAAGGAACTGTACCATAGTTGTATGCATGTCAGCGTGTTTAAGTGTGTTGTTTGGACTCTGTGAGAGAGAGTTTAGCTGCTGTGCTAACAGAAGGAGTGGAGACCGTTGCTGAGTCACGTGTTGCACCAGAACATCTGCACGCTTCGACCCTGCTGCAGTCACGTGATTTATGACTTCCTGCTGTTATAGGAGTCTGCTGGTGGTTATAGACGAGGACACAGCTTCAGGATTTGTTTGTCCATCAAGAAATATGTTCTCTAAAGGTGGAGAGAACTTCAGGGAACTGTGAGTACTGACAGCGTTGTAACAAGGGTTGAAATGAGCTCCAACATGCGCGCCACCATGTGGACTGGTCAGGAAAAACACCTGGGGATTGATGAGAACTTTGTGTTGTTGTGTTTGTTAGTGAGTTCAAAACTATAGGGGGAATTTAAATGTGTGAAGCACTGTGTTTAAATGACACGTTTTAATTTGTTGCTCCACGTACAGTTTGTGTCTGTATTGGATTTGAATCCACTTCAGGTTTTAGGTAAAGGCATGAGGGACTACAGCTGTTCAAATGTAATACATGGGAGTTTGAGCTCACATTAGCAGCAGAGCTACAGAATAAGCTAACCAGACCTCTCTGCTCCAAGTCTGAGACATATTTGTCAGATATGGTTAATGTAGACAAAATCCCAAATCCAGTAATCCATCACCAGTTCCCCTCCATGCAAAGTGGTGTGTGTGTGTTTGTGTGTGTGTGTGTGTGTGTGTGTGTGTGTGTGTGTGTGTGTGTTTAAGTGCTGGTGTGAGTGAAGTCTCAAAATGAAACTAAGAGAATTGTGAGAGTGGGTTACATCAGGTAAATGTTTTTACCCCAGAATATACCCTGGTTGAATGTGATGTAGTGTGTGTGTGTGTGTGTGTGTGTGTGTGTGTGTGTGTGTGTGTTTTCTGTAACTCCTGGCCTGAAACACTTGAACACTTCCTCAGTGACTGTTATTATATCAGACTGCTTTGGACTGACTGACCTGCAAGTCTTCCTGTGGAGTAAAAAAAAAAGACGTTCTCTTCTACTTCGATAACTTCACATCACAAATAATATCACAATTTGAATCGTCATTCTTTTGTGCCTTTTTTTATTCATTCATGTTTGTAAATCTTAACCAAGGAACCTACTGTTCATCTGTTTTCTCGGTGAGTTCAGGTGTGTGTGTGTGTGTGTGTGTGTGTGTGTGTGTGTGTGTGTGTGCGCGTGTGTTGCTGCATGAAGCTTTTACAGTCCATAATGCACATCAATGGAAAGTGTCATAACTGTTATGTAATCGGTCAAAGCACAGTGTTGGTGATGATTTTATAATTTTTTGTGTTTTATTATATAATACAGAAAGTGTGTGTGTGTGTGGCTAAAGAAGCTACTTCTGAAGTTTATACAACATGGAAGTGACCAATCTTGTTTCATTAAAAATGTCAAGTTTCAGAGAATAATTAATAATTATTCATATTTCTTTGAGTATTAATACTAAAATTGGTGTAAGATTCTAGAAACATATGACGTGTAAAAATAGTTGCCCTTTGATAAATGCTTAAAAAGCTAAAAAATTTGTAGTGTCCGAAACCATGTCAGATTCATGCTGTAATATATCTTAACGATTTTACATCTTAGAATAATACACTTTTTCAGGGTTATGTCTTTTCATGTGAAAAGTTTCATCTGAATGGCAATTAGGATTGTTAAAAGATTTAAATAAAAAACAAAGTTACAGACACTACAGGCAAATACAAAATTGTATTTATCAAACGCTTTTCTTTTTACATGATAAAAATATGCTGTAAATGTGTTCGTATTTACAAAAAATGAAGCATGGATCAGGATATAAGAAGCATTAATTAATTATTATAATCATAGTAGTAGATAGATTGTATTATAGGTGTTATAGGTATTATCTTATCTGAAAATTCACTTTTTCACCTGGGTGAGACACTTTAGCACAGACACCATGTTTAAGCTGAATTGATATTCGTTGAAAAAGAGAAAAAAAGTTCCTGTACATTGATTACATTAAAATTATGAGAATTTGGAGCTGAAACGCTGCGACACTGTAATAAATGTTTTTAAATTAAATCTATTTTCCTTGTTCTTGCAGACACACACACTGTGCAGTACCTCTACACTGCAGTCACACCAGGAATCTATTTCCCAGAGTTCACTGCTGTGGGTCTGCTGGACGGAGAGCAGTTTATGTCCTACAGCAGCAGAAACAGGACGCTGATCCTGAAGGACTGGATAAAGAAGATTGAGGATGAAGTGTGTTGACAGAGTGTAAAAAAGGAACTGGAGAACAAAGTACTGAAGTACTGAAAGTAAAAACTCCCTTTATTTCTCTATATAATCTCCTGCTACACTAACACACTCATCAATACATTAATTCATGCACTTAAAATAGTGATATTGATATTTAATTTTCTTCGTTTTCTTCTGTAAAATTATAATAATTGTTATAAATAATAATAATAAAAATAATAATACATAGTTGCAAACAGTGATGGTCGGGCTCAAGCATCTGCACCATCGACACCAGACAGACAGTATGTACAATGTGTACATGCATTTAAAGGGGAAATACCAAATCGATGTACACTGATGGAAAAAGAAAACTGACTCTCCATCTAAATTATATTACTGTATTAGTGCTTTTGTCCATACATAAGGAGAAAAGTGACAGTCTGGGTACACTGTAAACCTCAAAATATTTGCGGTAATCTGTTACATCAATTTGTTTAAGTAATGATGTTTCCAATTTTGAGTAAACAGAACTATAAATATTTAAGTTTGTTGAACTTGTTGCAAATCAAATAAATTGCTGCAGACAATCTGCCCCGGGAATCGAACCCAGGCTTTTCGGGTGGCAGGCGAAACACTTACCACTGAGCCGCCAGTGCTCTATAGATTTTATGTTGGTGGTACTTTAAGGTGACAGTTACTGCTACTTAAGTACTTACAATTACTTAAAATATCAAATTTGTTCATCTAACTTGAAAAGTGTCATTTCTACAAACTCAAAAGTACAAAAGTTCTGAATACTCAAAAAGGTCTATTACTTTGACGTAATTGCAATTATTTACGTTAACAGTACTCAGTGTGTCTAATTACTTTGAGCATTAGGGTTTACAGTGTGTAATGAAACAGAATGCAATTTTCACTGATGTCAAGAGTGACAATGACTCTCCCTCTAGTACTCTCCATATAGTACTATAGCAGTTAAACAAATACACACACACACACACACACACACACATCTGAGTTTCGTATGGCGCATTCTCACGGGTTTAATATCACAGAGCACCTCCACAATTATTACAAATCACACAAGGTCCCCAGGTAACACTAATCCCATTCGAATAGGACTTAAGTGACATTTTTGAAGAAATTCATTAAGGAGAGTTTTTTAATACTGTGTGTGTGTGTGTGTGTGTGTGTGTGTGTGTGTGTGTGTGTGTGTTTGTGCAGGTATTGATACACTGCCAAGAATGTACGGCTGTGAGCAGAATGATGATGGCACCACTAGAACATACGAGGAACCTGGAGCGCAGCTAATGCTAAAGCTCTGAACACCAAACAGAAGTGGGAGTCTGATGGTCTTTATACCAAATACTGGAAGAACTACCTGGAGAGCACAAGTATGGCAAAGAGAGATTGAAGAGGAAAGGTAAAGAGTGTGTGACCAACACCAACTAATAACACACTCCACTAGTCTACACACCACACTGCACCTCACACTCTGAATACACACTCAGGTTTCTGGTAGGAGAAAGCAGTTTTCTCTGTGCTGTTTACAAGTTCTGGGTTGTTCGGACACTTGGAGGGACATCAATCCGCACTGTAAACAATAGTCTTGGTTTAAACCTGATGACTCTATAAAATCCAGAATTGATTAGTTGGTTCGTCTCTCACCCTCCATCAACTCACACCACTAACTCCTTTATATCCCACATTCTCTTACAGATCGTTGTCTCATTGGTTTACAACTTGAAAGCCCAAACTAATGCAGACACAATAAAGGCTACTGGAAGTTCAACGCCAGCCTCTTGAATAATGACAAATTCTGTTAAGGAATAACACTAATTATTTTAGAAACTTTAAAAAACTCAAAATTTCATCCTTTACAGAAAAGTGGGAATATGTAAAAATAAAATAAGAAACTTTTCCATAAGCCTTAGTAAAAATCTAAAAGTATTACAAAATGGAGAAGAAAATTAAATTGTTCAGGAAATAAATGTTGTAGGAAACCAAATGATAAAATGTAATTATTAAGTTGCTAACAACCAAACTTAGATGATGTCGTAAAAAAGTGAAAAGTGCTGAATGGATTGAGGAGAGGGAAAGAAACTCAGCTTATTTCTGTAGACTACAAAAAAGAAGACTAGAAAAAAACAGATTAATATACTAAACATAGATGGCACATATTGTTCAGAACCCACAGTAATAGATGAGGAAATAAGTACTTTTTACGAAAAAACTATATTCCTCTACTTTTTCAGAGCCTGAGGCAGAAAACCTATTTAAAAAAATCTCCCTCCTCATTCCATAAATAAATACAGACTTTAAACATTTGTGTGAAGCAGATGTAACCCTGGAAGGAATTGATATGCTGATTTGTGCTTAAAAATTGACAGAACATATAAAAAATGTCACTAACAAATTTCCATAAACGTTTCTGGAGCTTATTAAGAGAACTTTTGTTTCAAGTTTTCAAAGAGGCCACAGATAAGCAAACTCTTGCTGTTACTATGAGACAATGAACCATTACTCTCATTCCCAAACCAGGAAAGGATTGTAAAATCTTACACAATCTTCAACCAGTTTCTCTATTAAACAACGACCATAAAATATTCACCCACACTTTCAACAACCGCCTGTCAAAAATAATTAGTGAAACCCAGTGAGGATTCATTAAAGGCCGTTCAATTCATAACAATATACGTTTAAAACAGGACTTTAATTATAACTATAATTAACTATAGTGACTTGATAGAGGATGATGGAGTTATTCTGTTTAATGATTTCTACAAAGCATTCGATTCACTAGAACATCCGTTTATTTTTAAAACTTTGGAGCTATATGGCTTTCTGTAATATAAAATTTCTGTAATATTATCAAAATTTTATACAGAAATACAAATAGTTCAGTGTGTCTATCTAATGGCACCTCACCTAGGTTTGAAATTAAACAAAATGTAAAACAAGGGGCCCTATTTCATCATCACTCTTTATTGTCGCAGTGGAATCATTAGCTATACTTCTAAATAAAAAACTCTGATTTAGGCAAACTTACTTTATTTGATGCGCAAATTATAATTAATCAGCTTGCTGATGATGCAACAGTTTTTCTCAAAAATCTAGGTCAAGTTTCCAAATTATATAAACATCTTCTCTAAAGGTTCCTGTTTAAAACTCAATCTTAAAAAATGTGAATTAATGGCCCTCCATGATTGTTCCCGCCCTGAATCATTTGTCCGGTATTTTGACATTTATATTACAAAGAATCCGATTGCCAGTGAAAACCTAAATATATGGAGTAAGATTGAAGAATGCAAGTCTAAACTCAGTATGTGGGCACTAAGAGATCTGTCTATTTTTGGAAGAATTTATGTATCTAAAATGGAGAGTCCAACTAGGTGCATTTATCCTGCATCTTCTCTGCCCATCTCTACAAAAGCCACTAAAACAATCCACCAAATAAACCTGGATTTTATATGGAGAAAAGGACCACATAACATTAAAAAGGATTAACTAGTCAAGAACATGTAAATCTATTATTACAAGTTATAGATTTTGAATGTATAAATGGTACTTAAAATTAGTTGGTTTAAGCACTTTATGAAGGATGAGAATAGTACAGTATCTGGTTTGACAATCCCACAGCTCTATGTGACTTTCATATTCCCAGATTGCCAGTTAAACTGTCAGCTTTTCACCAGCAGGTACTTTTATTGTTTATTTTTTCTTATATACAGTCATAACTTTACACCACATAGACTCCTATATGGAAATAATAGATATATTTTACACAGAAGAAAGTCAATATTTATTGAAGAATGGATGCAGAAGGATGTTTGGTCAGTGACTCATTTGATGGATGATGATGGCTTTATTTTAAGACATGAACAATTTGATCTGCACAAAATCCCAGTTTGTGTCTTTTGAAGGCTTTTCCACCATCACTTCTTTTAATAGTACAAAATATTCTGACAACATGATCAGTTACTATAACTCTTCCTTTACTCAATGTTAATGGCAAAGATTTCCAAAAATAAAATCTTATGAACCAACTTTTGCATTATCACTTTACTAACACACTTTATCTGACTTTCTCGAACAGGAATTCAATTAATTAGATTTTTTCTAAACAAGGTATTGATGAAATTAGATGTAAGTATCTTACATTTCCAGTGTCGTCCAAAACTAAAGAAATCCATTATAAATTTCTCCACAATGTCTATCCATCAAATGAGCTCTTAAGGAAAAGATTCAATGTGGATCACAATAATTATTAATAATATAGTGATATAATGAAGATAATATAGAAACGACTGAACACTTATTCATCTTCTGTGATTTCTCTTCAGCTTTTTGGGATGATGTGCATGACTGGTTGGTCACTACATGTCCTTCCACCCTTCACCCGAAATGATATTATATTAGGTATGATGCAACCTGACAATAAAGTTTACTTCCTTGTAAATGCCATTCTGTTACTTGGAAAGTTCTTTATCCAAAAATGTAAAACCCTAAAGACCAGACCTCTCTTTACTGTTTTCACAACAGATCTGCAAATTAATCTTCTCCCCTCACTAAAGTATATGGATAAGAAAAATGGGATTAAACTCCTTAAAATCTGCAGCGAATTTAACATCACTGAAGATTAAACAGACCCTCTAGCCCCTTTTTTATTCAATAAATTTTTGTTTTGTGTGTATGTCATGCGTTTCTCTTATAGATGCTATAGTGTAATTGATTTGTGGACTTGTTCTGTGCCTTGTTTTGTTTGAATTATTTTAATTACTGACTCTTAAAATGTCAAACTGTTTGTATTGTAATTTCAATAAACCAAAAAAAAAGGTTGCGTGCGGACCTGAACATCTCGTGTGACGCGCTTAGAGAGGGAGACTCCTACTTCACCACAAGGGCTTCCTCTTTTACACAGAACAGCGTCTAGACTTCAGCGGGTGCACAGATGTGGCTTGTTGCGTGACAAACACTGCAATCATGATCCGTCACAAGTAAATATATAACGGATGAAAAAAAAAAAAAGCTTTCGGAGATGTTTTTTTTTATTTAGTCGTGAGTTTCTTTGTGTGTGAAGTCTACGGGTGAGATGTTGGACTACAGTGCTGTACTAAAACTTCTGCTTTTAATCTCATGTGTTCATCTTCCATCAGCAGGTGAGTTTAAAGATGAGAACTCTGAAATAATTAGAAAGCTGTGTGATTTAAGTGTTTATCAGACAGTAAGTTAGTCTCTGTATCTCACATGACTTTCTCTTTGGTAAAATGAATGTCTTTATTTAATCCCTTCATTTGACTGGTGATCACAGAAACACATCTTTGTGCTACAACAGATGATATTTAAACATTTTTATCTGATTAGTAGGACATTGTGTTTGTGGTAACCATGTTTTATACGTTTTATGAAAATTGTGTAGTCATAACAAAATGGCGATGATGGTGTTCCGTTAATTCGTCCACGCATGCGCAGAACACCAACAAAGTGGCGATGGTGGCGCACCATAAATACGTCATCACACCACGAATCCGCAGAACAACAACAAAATGTTGGGGGCTGAAAATTATAACACACAATCCAAACAACGTAGCCAGGAAAGATAAAAGGAGCAGGAGATGACAAAAAAAAACAGAAGACTAAAAGAATAAATGTATGATCTCCATATGACTCACAGAAGTGTAGAATTCTAATTGCTTTGGAGATTTTAAAAAACTTAATGCTTTCTAAATATCTCATGTATTTTTTTTAAAACAAGAAAGGGATTTACTATTGTTAAATTTACATTTATGAATTAAAAAACCTATCAATTACAGCGATTTAATTAATTATACAATATATTCTGCTTTTTCTTGTAGTCAAAGAAAGCAAAAATAACGTCTTTGAAATACTTTGAATAAAAACAAGAATATAAATTAATTGTAATAATATCTGGCCAAAATGTTTCAGCATAATCACATGTGAAGTGTGTGTGTGTGTGTGTGTGTGTGTGTGTGTGGCCAGGAATTGAGAATAATTAGGAAAAGGTAAAGAGAGATCGGGTGTCCTTGTCTGATACCATGAGAGAAATTAAATCAAGCTGAAGTTCCTTATTTTAATTTGTAGAGCTGCTATGACTATTATTTATAATTAAAGACACAGAATAATATTCTAAGCTGCTTTCAGAATAAAATTTATTCTCAACAGTCAAATGCTTTGTAGAAGTTAAAAATAAAACAAAACTGAAACAAAATTCAAAGAGGTCACAATAATCCAATAAATCTAAAACCAGCCTAATAAAGTTTATTGTTTATGTTTCATACATCCAGACTGTTTCATCTATAATTGAATGCAGGACACCTTTGACTGGTTTAGTAAAAAGTCAGGCCGACATTGTGTGTTATAGGATGTCAGGACGCCACGTCTCAATAGAGAGTAAATCATTTGTTTTTGGTTTATGTATCAGAGAGCTGATGTCCTGAGTTACTGACAGTGGAAGAGACTTTTTATATACTTTTTTTAAGAAGTCTTCTTTTAAAGTCTTCTGTCAGGAAAGGTGATGAATGTCTTTCAAACATTTTATATAATTCTGCAGAAATAACATCATTTTCTGGTGATATTTTTAATCGATTGCTTGATGAACTCCTTCAGTGTGAATATAAATATCACATGATGCTCTCATCATCAGTAAGACTTTCACAGTGTCTAATAGAATCCAAAACAGAAATAGATGCATTACAGTGTGATGATGGCGTTTCATGAACTCGTCCTAATCACACTGTTTCTCTGCTTTAGTGCCGTGAATATAAAGCCATGCTGCTGCTCACAGTGACTTGTGTGTTTGAGTGTTTTCAGACTCAGGATCATTAATATAATTTAGAGTTAACAGTTAACAGATAGACGGCTGGGACGAGTTTAACATAAACACTTTCGCCATCAGCAGATCAGCTCTCATGTTGAGTTTAACAGATGGTAGAGCTGGAGACGACAAAATACTAACACCAAACATCTGTCTGTCAAAACACACTTTTTATATTTCTAAATAACACAGAATGGAGAAACCAAATGTTCATGACTGTGTAAATATTTAACTGTTTGATCAAAAGATAATATAAAAAATATACATTATTTAAAATATTCTACAAATCTGATTGGAGGAATCCTCCTTTCTCCAGACTTATTGGATGCTGTAAAGACTTGGTATAAAGGGGCAAGAAAAAGTATGTGAACCTTTTGGAATTTCATGGTCTTCGGCATTAATTTGTCATAAAATGTCAATTGTGATCAACAGTATTAATTAATATAATGTGCCAAAAATAATAATAAATCATCTGCTCGATCATTTCTTTATTGAACACACTCATTCAAAATTCAAAATGTTAGTGGAGAAAGTAAGGAAACCATTGAAATGAATAACTGGTTGCCCCCCGACTAGGATCTTCCTGTATCTGTGGATCAGACCTGCACATGGTTCAGTGAGGAGTGTCGATGTGCTCCTTCACTAACTTCAGGAGTGCAGCAATGTGCTTTTTAGTGATCAGTGGCTTCCTTTGTGATGTTCTGCCAGGGACTCCCAACTTGTTCAATGCTTCACGTACTGTAGACTGATGAACACAGATGTTGGCCAGTTCCAATGTTGCCTTCAAATCTTTGGCTGTCATTCGGGGTTGTTTCTGTACCTCATTAATGAGTCTTTGTTGTGCACTTTAGGTCATTTTAACTGGTCGTCCACTTTATGGTAGAGCAGCCACAGTCCCAAAGTGTCTCCATTTGTCTAAGTGTAGATGGTGAATTTCTAAAGTGTTTGAAATCACTCTGTTCCAGCTTTATATAAACCAAGAATTGATGAGGCATAGCACACATGAGTGTATTCTTCTTGTGTAGAGCAAAATCAAACAGTTTGGGTGGTTTTTATCAGAGTAGCTCTCGTCCACGCCTCCAAACTCGTTCTCTCAACAAGACTCCAGTACAGTATGTAACACCTGACTCCAGTTAGCTTTTATGATGTCATAAGGGTTCACACACTTTTTCCACTAGTGAGTTTTTTATGATTGTTCTCAATAAAGACTTGAAAGATCAGAAGTGTTTGTATTATTTCACACACATTGTTTGTTAATACTTGTGACTTATCTCATGATCTCATGTCATGTCAAATTATTGCAGAAAAAGCATGAAAGTCCAAAAGGTTCACATACTTTTTCTTGCCAGTGTGTGTATGAAACACAGTGTACAAAAATACCAGATGAATAACATTATATTTATTAACACAGGATGACTTGTATTATACAGGACGAATGACAACATACTTTTAGTAATTACAGCTAAAATCAACTCAAATCAGCTGTTGTGTAGGAGAAGCTCCACGGCCTGATGGAGGCAAACACACTTTACTCTTGAACACACTTTACACTTCAACACACTTTACTCTTAAACACACTTTACACTTGAACACACTTTACTCTTGAACACACTTTACTCTTGAACACACTTTACACTTAAACACACTTTACACTTGAACACACTTTACACTTCAACACACTTTACACTTAAACACACTTTACACTTCAACACACTTTACACTTCAACACACTTTACTCTTGAACACACTTTACACTTAAACACACTTTACACTTGAACACACTTTACACTCCATGTGTATTAGCTGGGTGGGGGATTTGAAACGGGAAACAAACTATTAATGTTTACACACTGTGACTGTATTGGAGGCAGAATATTCTGTATTTCAGCTAAACTGCACTTTGTTATATTTTATATGAGGTGTGACTGTTGTTTACATGTATTGCTGTTTTTTTGGTATGTACTTTGTGTTTATTTTATCCATTGTTATTATTATTATTATTATTATTATTATTATTATTATTATCATTAAGTCATTGCAAGAACATTTCTGCTTCCCACACGAGTATTGCAGCAAAAACTAAAATAAATCTTACAGGAAAATATCTGTTGGCCAGAAGAGAAAGCTGCATGTTGTGTAAAACACTTTTCAGATAAAAAAATCTTCTTGTTTTTGCTGCATGAAAAAAGAATCAGGTTGAACAAAGTCCTCAGAAGTTCTGTCTCTGGTTCTGCACTGGAATATCGAGATCCTGAAGCACTGATCTGTCATGTCTGTGATGTTTTCTTGTTGTTTAATGTATTTACAGACACACACACTCTGCACTACCTCTACACTGCACTCACACCTGGACTCACTGATTTCCCAGAGTTCATTGCTGTGGGTCTGCTGGACGGAGAGCAGTTTATGTTCTACAGCAGCGACATCAGGACTCTGATCATAAAGGACTGGATAAAGAAGAATAACAGTGAGTCTTACTGGAGGAGTGAGACACAGGACATGCAGGGCAATCAGCACTCCTTTAACATCACGTTCACAACAGCAATGAAAGAGTTTAATCACAGTGAAGGTGAGAATAAACACAAACTGTATTGTTGTTTTAATGTTAAATGCTGTTGGTTGTTGATGGTACATGATTGTGAGCAGAAGATTTAAAGTTCAACAACTAACAGAAAAACACAGTTTCTTGCTGAGCAGCTTTTAAATGAACAGATGCAAAATGCAGCACAGAGATACAGGAGAAGCTACAGAGTGATTTCACACTATCATGTATTTGTCTTTTACATTCGGTGTTGTCGTGTCACATGTCAGGAAAATGCTTGAAGTCAGAGTTTGAAACTTTCTGCACTGAACAGCTGAGCTCTTAAACTATACGTAACTCCTCAGATGTATAAACATTATGATAAAGTTCATTTGCTCTGGATAATTGTTTATAGTGTCTGATTTATAGTGTGATGTTTGCAGCTTTATATCATAAGTGGACTTGAGACTCTTACAGACTTACAGACTCTCCTGGTCTATGAACTTGTTTGTGTCAGTAATTGAAGACATGAACGGATTTACAATTTAATGACGTATTAGGATTTAAAAAGATCTCTAGTGACTGGCTACAATATTTTAAACAAATCTTAATTTATATCTTCAGAAAGTGTTGTGTTTTATCCTTTTTTATATATTTTATTTTAATATTTGACATTATTAAATACTGCATTGCTTATTACATTGAAAAAGTGTTTAATGCTCCATAGTAAATAAACTCTGTATATATGAACTATATGAACAGAATACTCTGGTGTTCACACACTTTGTCCCATAAGGTGTGTGTCTGTGTGTCTATAAATATTGCAGGTGCATAAATATTGAGACATTAACAAGGTTATTATTTTGCTCTCTACTGCAGTGTGTAAGAGAAGATAAAATGTCTGGAGTTGATTTCAGCAGCATTTTATTTGGAATCTGTTGTTTTTGAGTCTTAATATGACGTCCAGAGAGCCGCTGAGACGCGCCATCATTAGACTTCAAATCAAAATTCACCCTCCATTCATAAGGCGTAACTTATTAACAATCAAATACATATTCACTGGTGTAAATACAGAGGACGTGTGTGTGTAGATGATGTAACTGTGACTAAAGCAGCAGGATGAACTCTGGAGTGTATCGGGCCAAATTCTTCAGATGCTGTATGTTTGTGTGATGGTGAAGTCAATCCTCTGATCTGAATCTGAGCTGAAGGCAGTGATGTTTAGCTGTTTATTAACTACAACAGATTTGCAAACAACTATGAAAAATAATACGATACCTTATAGGTGCCAGTTTGTCCAATTACTTTTGGATGGTGTAACATGATGGTTTAGTGGTTGACACTCACATGGTCTCCTCACATCTCCAGGGTCGAAGTTTAAATCTCGTCTCGGGTTTGTGAAGTATAAATGTTCCCCCTGGTTCCCTCTGGGTTCTCCAGTTTCCTCCCACATGTGAGTTTATTCTCACATGTGTCCTGCAGTGGGATGGCAAAAGTCTCCTGTGTGTGTAATCTGTATCTGTCTGTCTGTCTGTCTGTCTGTCTGTCTCTTTAGGAGTTCACACGCTACAGAGGATGTTCGGCTGTGAGTGTGATGATGATGTCACCACTAGAGGATACGATCAGTACGGTTATGATGGAGAAGATTTCATCAGTCTGAATCTGACAACTGGAACCTGGACTGCAGTTAATGATAAAGGCCAGAGTTTTATAAACGACTGGGATCCTAAAGGTGCTGAGGCTAAATACTGGAAAAACTTCCTGGAGCGAGACTGTATTGATCTGTTAAAGTATTACACGTCTTACAGCAGAGACACACTGGACAGAAAAGGTAAGTGTGTGATCTGCCCTGTTAATGTAACACACACACACACACACACACACACACACACACTGGTACTGTACAGTTTAATATCACACTTTCACTAAATACGAGTGTATACTGATGTATGTATGTATGTATGTATGTATGTATGTATGTATGTATGTATGTATGTGTGTGTGTGTGTGTGTGTGTGTGTGTGTGTGTGTATGTATGTATGTATGTGTGTGTGTGCACAGTGAAGTTAAAATGAGTGAAATAGTGAAGCTGAAGCCATTCAACTTCAACTGTGACACGAACATTGTATGACATCACAGTGTGCATCACCTCACAGTCACTAGTGGGTCAAGAGTACAGACTCAGTGTACAAGCAGCGTGTGTGACAGAATCACCACCTCACAGTCTCTACTCCTGAGTAACTATGAGCTCACAGTATAGCGTCAGTGTATAAAATACTGTGTGTAAGTCAGGAGACTGCAGTCAGTAACATGTGAGACGGGGAAGTGCATCGGCTGCTGGTCGTCTCAGGGACACTGATGGTGTGATGATGCCGCTCTGTACTTCTATGAGGGACTGATCATCACGTGGATCTGTGTTATTTAACATTTCATTGTTATAGTGCACAAAACGAGAGGGAAATAATAACTTATGTTATACTATAGGTGGAGTTTCTGTGTGTTCACAAAAAATGTAACATGATGCCGAGTGGCGCAGTGGTAAAGCGCTCGCCCTATCATCCAGAGATCGCCAGTTCTAATCCCGGGTGGTGCTGTAACCTCTCGCAGCCGGAGGTCTAGAGAGAGCTGATTGGCCGAGCTCTCTCAGAGGGGATGGATGAGAGGTACATAGTGCTCCCACATTAATCACGGCTCTACAGCCAGTCAGGGGCGTCTGTGAGCTCATGCGAGCGGAAGGAGCGGATAGCGCCGTCCTCCGAGTGTGTTGCTTCGCCCCCAACGGTACGCGAGCGAGCAGTTCGAAAAGATGCGATCGGCTGATGTCAGGTGTTTCAGAGGAAACGCGTCATAGTCTTCGGCCCTCCCGGCTGAGTGGTAGTAGTAGCCTTAATGTGGGAGCCCCCTAGTGACGGGGAGGAATTGGACACGACTAAATTAGGGAGAAAATCGGGGGGAACCCCCCCCCCCCAAAAAAAATGTAACATGATGGCGTGTATTATATTTAAGCAATCCATGAAATAGTACAGTATGTGTGAAGCTTATTGAAATGATATTGTTGTTTTATTTGTTCACATTTGTTTCTATTTCACTGCAAAATTCCCAGTGTTGATTTAACACCCCAAGTGTTTATATATGACCTAATGGTCA
Organism: Clarias magur; assembly: GCA_013621035.1. Taxonomy (NCBI): domain Eukaryota; kingdom Metazoa; phylum Chordata; class Actinopteri; order Siluriformes; family Clariidae; genus Clarias; species Clarias magur. Next base: position 242,206 of record QNUK01000553.1, on the reverse strand, counting down.
CGAATGTACTCTGAAAGTGTTAAATCAACACTCTGGGTGTTAATTCAAGACTAAGGTAGTAGTGACATTTTTATTTAAGGTTATCGACCACTTTAGCTGAATTATTATTATTAACTATTGTTGTGTGACCTGCTAAGCTGTGAAACGCAACAATTAAAAAGTGATTTCAGAGTTGATCCCTGTGTCCCCTGGAGTTGGCGGTTGACTTTTTTAGAGTTTGAAGCTGAAGTTGATGTGCAAATTCCCATATAACTCGACACACACACACACACACACACACACACACACATAACACACACACGTTTAAACGTTTATACCGTCTGAATCTGATCCACTGATACACATTAACTTCTTTTTTAATAGTTTCCCTAAGAACCAGAACATTAATGATGTACAGGATAAATACTGAACTCTAATGTTTCTACCTGCATCTTACCCCTGCACACACACACACTTATAAACACTCATTTATATTTTCCAGTACAAAACTACATTTTCTTGCATCCTTACTGTGATCACATGACTTTAATGTCATCAATAAGAGGAAATGTTCTGTAAAAAGCACTTTTCATTTATGTGTGAATAAATCCAACAGAGTGCTCTAATATTAATGTCTCTGTGTGTCTCTGCAGTTTGTCCCGAGGTGTCAGTGTTCCAGAAACACTCGTCTCCTTCTCCAGAGGTGGTGTGTCTCGCTACAGGTTTCTTCCACAAAGCACTAAACATCACCTGGCAGAAGGACGGAGAGGACGTGCATGAGGACGTGGAGCTCAGAGAGACGTTACCCAACCAGGATGGAAGCTTCCAGAAGAGAAACATTCTGAAAGTCCCAGCTGAGGAGCTGCAGAAACACAACTACACCTGCGTGGTTCAGCACAGCAGCTTGGAGAAGGAGTTAGTGCGAGAAGTACCAAAAGGTCCTAATAAACTAGAGCTGTAGAGAGTGAAAGCTGATTTCTTGCTGCAGCAGATAATAAAGACTCTGTGCTGATTTAACAGGTGGAGGATCAGATGGACGATCAGCTGGAGTAAGGATTGCTATCATCACTGCTCTCGTTGCCGTTGTTGCTGGAATTGTGGCCTGGAAGTTATGTGAACTCTGGTGAGTGGACGACTGGAGCAGTTGTCTCTTAATCACAGAACAGACCATTAGCCATAAGTATACCACACTTTATACCTTCACTTTCAGGATGTCACAGGATGAGCAATGGATTGCCGAAAAAAAGCACTAAAATGTCCCTTCCGCCATAATCGCTATATTCAACGCAAAGCCGACGCCCTCTTTCATTCCCCCGTGAGCGCAATGTTTTTTCTTTCCCCTACACTCAGTAATGCAAATACAGTCACATTCAGTAAGAAGATCATATTAATTTCCTCCACTTCTGTGGAAAACGTCTGTACATGATCTTCAGGAAGCGATCAAGCAGCATGGATTGAGCGAGTGACACCAGAGTCCTGCAGACGTCTGTCTCACTCTAAACCAAACAAATGCCAAATAGACCCTCAAATTCCAGATGTTGTTCCAAAATTGTACCTGGCATTTCGTGACTGTGATGAATGAAAATGCATCTCCTACTGTTCTGATTGTCTCAGAAAAACGTTATACCATAATCACCTTGTTTACAGATTCACACTGTATTGTTTTGTCTCCCCTTATTATATTTAATTCAGTTTTATATACATAGTGTTTAATAATGTCAGTGTTGCAAAGCAGCTTTACAGAATCAAAAGAAACCTGGGGAAATGTGTGAGAAAATGTGAATAAATTACAGTACAATGATCAGATCGTCCCTGATGAGCAACCGAGTGAAAACCTCCTGAGATGGCACTAGGAAGAAACCTTGAGAGGGAACTTATTCTCATGTGGGTGATGACGGGTAGCGGGGATTGATCTGCAGTCGTACTGTGTGTGTTACGCTGATGGACGTTCAGTATAATAGGAGAAGTGTTCAGGGTAATATGGAGTCCTCTTTTATTATTGGAGGCTCAGGTACAAAACTGTCTGTGGGAATTTCATGTTAGTCTTTATTTTTGTCAATACACATCATTAAATCTCATCCAAATTCCCTACATGGTCAAGTCAAAGCTTTGATTGTGTGAGATTGCCGACGCCACCAAGAGGATGACAGCCTAATTATCGAGCTCCTCGACGGTTTTGTAAAATAACCCCAGTAAATTTGATTTTGTGACAACTTGTGAGTTTTTAATGCAACAATGGAGAAAGGGGTTACTACTAGAAGTAGGACAACAACGAATGTTGTAGAAAACGAACCTGAAGATGGGCAAAGTAGCACAAACAATTCTCCGACATTAGCTCCACGTGACGAAGCTTTTCCTGAGGTTAGTCTACGGTGCATTCTTAAAGAACTTCGAGAATTCAGAAACGACAATAAGGTTCAGCTTTCTGACATTAAACAAGAACTGAAACGAACAAATGACAGACTGGAGGAAGCAGAGAAAAGAATTGAGGAGACTGAAACCGCGTTACAAATGGCATCGACGCTAATTAAGCGGCTAACACAACGCCAAGCTAATCTGGAAGCAAGATTATTAGATCAGGAGGGACGTGCTCGTAGAGACAATTTAAGGATTTATGGTATACCCGAGGAAAAAGAGGGTACAGATATGATTGGCTTTCTTGAAAACATGCTTAAAAGCGCTTTAGACTTTTCTCGGGACCGTGATCTTGGGATTGAGCGAGCACACCGTGCATTACTACCAAAACCTAACAATCCGCGTGCAAAGCCACGATCAAGAGTGGTAAAATTCGGCAGTTATCGGGTAAAGGAAGAAGTGCTCCGAAGAGCTTGGCAGAAGAAAGAGGTGTTCTGCGACGATGCTCGTTTCTTTGTTGACCACGACTTCCCCCCTGAAGTGTTTAAAAAGCGAGGGGAGTACGCCGAAGCCAAGAAAGTGTTAAAGGAGAAACGAATGAAGTTCCAGACCCCATACCCGGCACGAATGCGAGTATTTTACGATGACGGCACTCGGCTCTACCAGGACGCGGCGGAGGCAACGAGGGACATGGTTTCACGAGGATTCGCTGTTTCCGTGGTGAAATCACCCACTACAGAACAAGAAGAAATCGCGCAACTGTCTACCTGGCAGGTGGTGAGGAGGCGACGGGACCGGGGCGGAGATCAGGACTCCGGGGAGACGGACAGCTGCACACAACCTAGGAAAACTCCCCGCTTTCAATACAAAGAAAAACTCCAGAAGTTTAGGAAATGATCGTATAAGAAGGCTTTACGCTTGTCTCAGGAAGGCAGATAAGTTCCGAAGGTTTTTCTTTTCTTTTTTTTTTTTTCTTTTTTTAGCAATACTTCTATATTTTCACTGCTATGGATGCTTATTTAGTTGTGTAAAACCTACGATTTAATTTTGTAAATAATCAAAAAGGTCGAGTCTTGTTAATTTGCGAACCATCCGAGATTTATTTTTGTTGAGTTATTTATCATTTTATTTGGACTGTTTGGTCATCTTCTAGGGCCCCACTCTCTGTACGATGTGGGACTTTCCCTTACGGAGGCTTTTTCTACACCAAGCCCCACAAGGCTCTTTCAAAACGAGCCTCTACACCGGAAACAACTGTTCTCGTTTGTTACGGTGGTGTTTTGTTGTTTGAGATTATTCTTTGCCGGTACATGTTCAATGATTGCGTTTTGGGAGAGGCGCTGTTAAGGTATATTTGGTTGAGGAGTGACAATGAGAGGAGTTAAACTTATTAACACACAACGAATATTATGAATAAGAACACCCTTAAAGTTACCACATTTAAGGTTAATGGGATATTGAACCCTGCTAAAAGAAGTCAAATACTGTTAAAAGGGAAAAGGGAAAATGCAGGGATTGTGTGCCTACAAGAGACGCATCTCACATCAGTAGAACATGAAAAGTTAAAGAGAATGGGATTCTCCAAGGTTTATTATTCATCTTATAAGACAGGCCGTAGAAGGGGGGTAGCAATTTTAATATCACAAAAAATACCATTTGAACATCTCTCAGAAATTTCAGACAAAGAAGGGCGATATATAATAGTTACAGGTAAAATAGATGACACCATCATATCAGTTTGTAATATTTATGCCCCCCCAGGAAGTGATTTTGCTTTCTATAGGAAAATGTTTGATTTGATGATAGAAGCCAAGGGAATTGTCATTTGTGGTGGTGACTGGAACATTCGCCTTAACCCTAAATTAGATGCATCAAAAAACTCAAAGTTCACACCATTACATAGGAAAATTAACATCCTAATGACAGAGTTGGGCATTCTGGATCTTTGGAGAGATCTTTATCCAACTGGCCGTGATTATACCTTTTACTCAAATCCTCATGATGCTTACTCAAGGATAGACTATTTTTTTGTTTTAAAGAGAGATCGACATAGAATACAAAGCTGCGATATTGGACCCATTTCTCTATCCGATCATGCACCCCTGTCTTGCACTATACATATCAGAGATAACCCAGGAAGAACACTTTGGAGGCTAAACACAAGTATTCTAAATAATCATCAATTCCAGACTCAAATTAGGGAAAATATAAAATTATTTCTAAAAGACAATGATAATGGAGAAGTTAACTCGGCTATAATATGGGACACCTTAAAAGCAGTTATTAGGGGTAGAATTATATCTTATTGTGCCCATGAAAAGAGGCTAAAACAATTAAAGTTAACAAATCTCAATAAAGAGTTAAAAGAGCTTGAAGCTCAACACAAAAAGGAACAAAAATCTGACCTAATTATTCAAATAAAGAAAATTAGAAACGAGATAAATTTAATATATACGCAAGAAATTGAAAGAAAGCTTAAATTTACAAAACAAAAATATTATGAATCAGGTTCTAAATCAGCTAAGCGTTTAGCAAGGAGGCTGCAAAAACAACAGACTGAGAGGACAATATATAAAATAAGGGATTTAAACTCTAAAACTATACAATACAAACAAAGTGAAATGCAAAAAATATTTAAGAATTACTACAAATTATTGTACACGCAGCCACACTTAAAGGATGGTCAACAAATAGAACAATTCCTTAACTCTCTTAACCTACCAGTTGCAACTGAGGAACAAAATCAGACATTAATAGCAGAGAGAACTGAAGCAGAGCTAAATAATGCCATCTCCAACCTCAAGGCAAATAAGTCTCCTGGTCCTGACGGCTTTCCGTCAGAATGGTATAAGGCTTTCCGATGTGAATTACTACCAACTCTACTTCAAGCCTGCAACACAACCTTAATGGAGGGTGAAATACCTCCATCATGGAGTGAAGCAGTGATCTCGGTTATCCCAAAAGAGGGAAAAGACAAACTGGAATGCAGTTCATACAGACCAATTTCAATCCTAAATGTTGATTATAAATTATTTACCACTATTCTTGCTAAAAGATTAGAAAAGATTCTCCCCCAACTAATACATAATGATCAGACTGGGTTTATTTCTCAAAGACAAACTCATGATAATATTAGGCGATCCCTACATATAGTAAGTCATATTCATCAGGAAAAACTCGGAACTATTTTAATTAGTTTAGACGCTGAAAAAGCTTTCGATTCTGTAAGTTGGCCCTTTCTATATAAAGTTCTTGAAAAATTTGGCTTACACAAAATTTTTGTTAAAGGTATCCGTACACTATATAGTAAACCATCTGCCCGTATAAAAATAAATGGGTATCTCTCAGATACTATTATGTTGGAACGTGGCTCAAGACAGGGTTGTCCGATCTCACCTTTGCTGTTTGCACTCTACATAGAACCTTTAGCGCAGTGGATAAGGCAGACCGAAATTATTAAAGGTATACGTATTAATGGAGATGATCATAAATTGGCATTATATGCAGATGATATTTTGATTTATCGAAGTACCCCCACTAACTCACTACCTGAATTAATGAACCTTCTAGAGAAATTTGGCAATTATGCAGGATATAAAGTGAACTTACAAAAAACACAGATTTTGACTTTCAATTATACACCACCAATAAATATTAGAGATAAATTTAATCTCAACTGGGATCAGAATTCACTAAAATACTTAAAAATTATTTTGTTAAGTTTATTCCTAACATTAATAGAGGCAAATTTTGACCCATTGTTAACAACCATAAAAAATGACTTAGACAGATGGAATGCCATTTCTTTTATTGGCCTTAGTCAAAGGATTGACTCAATAAGGATGAACATCCTTCCACGGTATCTCTCTCTATTCCAAGCACTTCCAGTAGAAATTCCCATAAAACATTGGACAGAATTAAATAAGGTTATATCCAGATTTATTTGGCAAGGAAAAAAACCTAGGATCAAGTTAAAAACATTACAGCTCCCAAAGGAGGAAGAAGGTGGTTTAGCATTACCCCATTTTATGGATTATTTTTATGCAGCCCAAATTAAATACCTAATTAATATATGTAACCCAATATATCAAGCTAGGTGGAAAGATATTGAACTTTCACAAGTGAAGGACCCCACAATACAGGCATTATTGGTTCATAAAAACTTGGGAGGATTTCTAGAAAAGGTGCAGAATTCATGGATTAAAGCAACGTTAAGTTTTTGGAACAAAATAAAGGAAGAATATAAACTGAATAGTAAATTGCAAATAATTCAGTGGTGCGCGTATGACCCTGAATTTAAGCCTAATAAGATGGATTCCAGATTCAAATCCTGGATTTCAAAAGGAATAACAACATTCTACTCTCTTACAGAAAAGGGAAAATTGAAAGATTTGGAAAGTTTGAAGAAAGAATACAATCTAGATAAATCTGATTTCTACAGATTCCTCCAGCTGCGCAACCATTCTGAAAAAAATATCAGAAATAAAACTGACTTTGATGACCCAGTTATGAAACTATTCAAAGATGCATACCAAGGTAACTTAAATAAAGGTATTATTTCTAAATTATGTAAAGGGAATATAAACCTCACTCTACAGAATATATTTTTAAAAAATGGGGAAAAGAAGGTAATTTTTCGATATCAATTGAAGACTGGCGGGGTGTATGTGAATTCCCATCAAAATGCACAACTTCGTATATATGTGGCGGGAGTTCACGTGGAAGTGCCTTATCGGATTTTTTATTACACCAAAACAGAAAGCATGTATTGAGGGAGGGGACACTAAATGCTGGAGACAGTGTGGGTTTCAGGAAGCCAGTCACTGGCACATATTCTGGGATTGCCCAGTGATAAAGCCTTTTTGGGAGGATATTCAGAAAGCAATGGAAAGCATCTTTAGCATCACACTCCCGTTACATTTTCCTACATTTTTTCTAGGAATTACTGGCCTCCAGACAAGATCTGAGAAACGCTTATTTGATATATTGGTAACTGCAGGTAAAAAAGCTCTTACAAGACGTTGGTTGCTTCCTGAACCCCCTACATTGCAAGAGTGGTTTGATATTATATTTGATATTTATGTTATGGAAAAAATTACATTTTCCCTCCGCCTTCATATGGACATATTCAGAAATATGTTGAGTCACTGCGCCCAGATTTGGTAGAAGCATAAATGCCCCTTGCTTAAATTTGCAATGTGTGTATCTCTCAAACTGATACCCGGTAAGCTTCCTCTCATTCTCCACTCTCAAAGATTCAATATGATTTATTAGGGAATTTTCATTTTAAGTTAAGTTTTGACCTCCCCAAATTGTAACAATGACTTTTGTTATTAATAGTACCATGTTTATCTTCTTATTATTATTATTCATTTTATTTACTTATTCATTTACTTGCTTTATTTTATTCATTGTTTGTTTTTGTTTATTGTACTGTATTATGTAAAAAAGGAAAAAAGAACAGTGAGGAATGTAAGTACATTTCATTTGATGTAAACATATGGATAACACTGTTGTATCAAAAAATAAAAAATGTCAAAAAAAAAAAAAAGCTTTGATTGTGCAGAATAACAGATCACAGTTCTGAGAGTTCCTTAATTTCTCTATATAATCTCCTGCTACACTAATGCACTTATCCCAGTGTTTCAGTACTGGTGCTTGGACACCATCAAGGTAGAAAGTTTTCTCAGTAAGCCGGAGCCGTGATCAGACTGAGTGCTTCACGTCTGACACACTGACCTCCCAGGAACTCCTTTAATGGCCCAAACATGTGGAAATGTCTTTCAGCTTTGTGGTACCAAAGGAAGAGCTGACAGAGTGAAGTGTATAGTGGCAGTACTGTAGTATTCATCTCTATTTTTTGGGTCTGTAGCTTATTATTTATTTAATGTTTTGCCTTTGTATACTATTACTGTGTGTGTGGTGTTTTGTTCATTTTCTGTCCACCTAAATCTGTTTTGTACAAAGGTCACTCAGGGAAAAGTGCCAGTAAATCCCAGTTAGAACTGTACATGCCAATTTCAAGCTCATTCTGTTATTTTCACTGTGGTTTATATTCACTATTTTACGCTAAAGCTATTTTTACGTATTCATGAATATTTGAAATAAATGAAAACTTTCCCAAAGCCTGTTTGTCATTACTTTGTGAAGTATTTTGTGTTGAATGATGAGGGGATTAAAGCAATTCTTTTAAAATGAAAACTTAATTTTGATCCAGAGTGAATGTGATTGTTTGTGCTGTACACGTCACTACACTTTTAGTTTGAATTACTTGAGAAAAGTCTGTGAAACTATCATTTGCTTCTTTATTCCTGAGATGTGCAACTTCCCTGCAGACTGAACAGACTTCACTGAGGTCACGTGTTAAACATGATGTATGCAGAAGAAAACATCTCATGAACCAATAACAATTCATATTAGACGATGAAGAAAGCAATATTTTTTATTGAAAACTCGTCTTGCTGTTTCTCTTCTAGATGTATCGATGGTCTGTGGTTCATTAGAGATCAGGTGTGCTGCACATCAACATGCTAAAGTTATTAAAGACACAGTACTTTGTGAAATGTTTCCCCATGAGGAGTTGGTTCCCCTCTGATGACGTGTACTGCTCTGTCTCTGTAGTGAAGGAGTGTGTTATTAGTGTGTACACATGATCGTATATATACATGAGTGGACGGCATAGCAGGTAGAAATCAAATAAAAAAATTCATCTATAATGTCTCTGCCGCCCTCTAGTGGCCTCCTGATGTATAGTTTTTAACTCTGCCTTTTTCCATGATAGTGAAATGAAGGATGAGAGATTTTACAGCTCATTAATAATTTATTAGAAACAGTGTTTAGTTGTATTTGTAAGATAATATAATCTTATGTGTTTTTCTTTTTGATAAATGCTCTTTATTAGAGGTATTAGATGAGAAGTAACGGTTGTGGGTGATGAGGTGATTTACACTTTGGCCCATGACAGTTGACTCTCCGGCTCTTTCCAGCACAGACCTGAAGCTCTTCACACTTAAGCAGTTAATCATCCAGTCAAATCCAGCTCTTGTTCTTGTAACCTGCTCTAACAAACCCTCAGCAGGAAATACTTCGCTCATTGTGAGATCTAATCTGTTATAAGAGGCCGCGCTATACCACCGGCTGCCAGCAGAGGGAGACAGAGATGCACAGTGAGAGAGGCATGTGGGAGAACTCAGTTACCCAGAATCCTCCAGGATCATTAACCTCACACTCTTGTAGTTTAAAGACATAAAGGCAGGTAGGCTTTAACTTTTGCCTTTATTTCATCGCTTCATCGTTTGCTGTTCGTTTGTGTCTTTTTGTTCATTAGTGACGTAACGCACTATTTATAAACATGAGCATTTCTCAGTAACTAATTGACGGCGATTGACCAAAAATGTTTGTGGTATTTTAAAGTATTTTCTGCATTTTTTTTGTTGTTGTTGTTTAAATACTATGATAAAAAATGACCCACCATATGAAATAAAATGGATAGCTCTGTATAATTAAAACATGACAAATTACTAAAAATTATAAGAAATACAAAACAAAGGTTATAAATAAAAACTTAAAAGACTTGAAACAAACACTGAAGCAGTCTGGGAGAACTGGAGTTCTGTAATGATGATAGTATTCGTATACATAGATTCCACTATATCTCTTCAAATTGCTCATGTTTGATAGAAAGTCAAGAATGTCCTAAAAATGTCCCATTTTCGATTCCTTTACCATTTATTAATGTTCCATTACTTATTAGGAAGTTGCATGGCAGAAAATGTGATGTCAAAAATAGTTCAAAACACATAGTTATATTGAGTTCGCAATATTTTAATCTCTAAGGTAATACAGATTTAACTGATTTGTGTATTGCCTCTCACAACCGTCGTCTGTCTTGTTCCTGATTTTACACATTGCAATTTTTAATCTATGGGGTATGAATTTGGAACGATATGACAAACATTCATGGCATCTTTCTGGAGCCGAAAACAGGAAGAGGAGAAAAGCAGAGGAAGAACAGCAATCTCAGACTAAATGTATGTTCTGATAAAAATAATCTATTATTTATTGCTATAGTATTAGTACTTGTACTATTCATTTATATTTAATTAGATTTATTTCATGTACATACAGTTGTGTTCAAAATAATAGCAGTGTGTTGAAAAAAGTGAGTAAAGCTCCATGTCCATATAATAACTTTTAATTTAAATCACACAAATGCATTGGACGTCCTGCACGTTCTATTCTGAATCACAACATGAAGGAAAATGTGCTAAATGTATTATTAGGTTACAGAAAGTGAAGAAAAACAAATATTAGTCTGTTCAAAATAATAGCAGTGTCATCATTCATCTTTACAAAGTGATTAATTTACTGTTTAAACAAAAATGATTAAAGTTGAATCTTTCTTGTGCATGTCTGAACTAATATTTAGCTGTATAACATGGTTTCTGAGAACTGCTTCACATCTGTGACAGTTGTACTACACACCACAATTCCTCTGCTTTTCTTGGTTTTGCTGCATTTTTAATGTCAGCCCACAAGTTTTCTATTGGATTAAGGTCTGGGGATTGGGCTGGTCACTCCATAACGTTAATCTTGTTGGTCTGGAACCAAGATGCTGCCCGATTACTGGCGTGTTTGGGGTCGTTGTCTTGTTGAAACACCCATTTCAAGAGCATTTCCTCTTCGCCATAAGGCCACATGACCTCTTTAAGTATTCTGATGTACTCAGGTTGATCCATCATCCCTGAAATGTGATAAATAGGCCCAACACCATAGTACGAGAAGCGTCCCCATATCATGATGCCTGTGCCTCCATGCTTCACTGTTTTCACAGAGTACTGTGGCTTGAATTCAGTGACAAACTGTCTGTGGCCTCTAGACCCCCAAAAAACTAATCTAGCTTTCATCAGTCCACAAAATATTGCGCCATTTCACTTTAGGACAGTGTTCTTTGGTGAACTGTAACCTCTTCAGCACATGTCTTTTTTTTTTCAACAATGGGACTTTGCGGGGCTTCCTGCTGATTGCTTGGCACACAGAATAATTTACCTCTCCAATTGAATTCCACACTGCTATTATTTTGAACACGTCCCTTTTCAATTAATGATTCAATTACACAGGATCAGGTGCATGCAAATCATCACTGTTGGGTCTGTTGGGTTTCTATTACTCCACTACACCTACAAGTCAAATATTTACCATGAAGAAATATAATTTCTCCCAAAAACAATTATTGCTCTGGTTACTGATTTTGGACTGCTATTATTTTGAATACAACTGTATATATAAATATTTACAGTTGCATCTCAATGAATTAGAATATCATTGAAAAGTTGATTTATTTCAGAAATTCAATTAAAAAGTGAAACTCATATTATATAGACTCATTACACACAGTATGATACATTTTAAGTGTTTATTTCTTTTAAATTTCATGATTATGGCTTACAGCTAATAAAACCCCAAAATTCAGTATCTCAGAAAATTAGAATATTGTGAAAAAGTAAAATATTGGAAACTAGTGGTGTCACACTCTAATCAGCTAATTAACTCAAAACAACTGCAAAGGTTTCGGGAGCCTTTAAATGGTCTCATAGTCTGGTACAGTAGGCTGGCTCTCCAAAAAGTGCTGTGTCTAAGCACATTAATGGAAAGATGAATGAAAGGAACAAATGTGGTAGAAAAAAGTGCACAAGCAACAGGGATAACCGCAGCCTTTAGAGGATTGTGAAACGAAGCCCATTCAAGAAATTGGGGCTGATTCACAAGGAGTGGACTGCAGCTGGAGTCAGTGGTTCAAGAGCCACCACACAAAGACGTATCCAGGACGTAGACTACAACTGTCGCATTCCTTTTGTCGAGCCACTCTTGTACCAGAGACCGCATCAGAGATGTCTTACCTGGGCTAAGGACAAAAAGGACTGGATTGTACTCAGTAGGACAAAGGTTTTTTTTTTCAGATGAAAGTAAATTTTGCATTTTATTTAGAAATCAAGGTCCCAGAGTCTGGAAAGAGAGAGTAGAGTCACAGAATCCAAGTTGAGATCCAGTGTAAAGTTTGCACAGCAACTGGTGGTTTGGGGAGCCATGTCATCTGCTGGTGTTGGTCCACTGTGGTCAGGTCCAAGGTATCACAGCCGTCTATGAGCAAGTTTTAGAGCACATAACTGGACGTTATGAAGCGGTGTGAGGGCGACGCTTGCGCTACAATGCGGAAGAGTAGCACGCTAGCGGGGCAATGGAACGCGCCCCAGGGACTTCAAGGAGGATAGTGCGCCTTTGATCTCTGCAACAGGAATGCCGTGAGCTCACTGCCGGAGCTCCTGCGGCTCTTCAGCTCATATGGAGCTGGAATATGCTGCCGAAGAGGAAAAGGCCACAAGGAAGTTCACGTCTCGCCCTTATTACCAGCCTGCGGAAAGCCGCCGGACGTCAGATAGGACTCCCACAGAGAGAGCTGGGAAGGCACATCTGCCGACAGTGGAGTCAGCACGAGCCACCGCACACCAGCCTGTGCCCGCATGCCAGCGGGGCACTGCCAACCCGACCAGCATGTGCACTTTAATTCCTCTCTCTTTCTTTCCATCCTCCCTCCTTTAATCCTTTCCTCCCCTATTTTTCCTAAATAAATTACCCTTTTTCCTGTAAGTCCTCGCCTTGTGTTCGTGTTTCATGGTACCACCCGTGCACATGGGATCAAACCTGTTACAATATCCATATTGTTATATTGTGTAACAAATGAGTGTAGTGCCCTGATTAAATATGGTTTATTTAAAGTATCTGACATCCATTAAGTTATTAAATATTATTCAAATGTTTACCTTGAGGTACTAACTCTGTTTATAATATGTACAGCATTGAAAACTTGTTAATGAAAAACAGAAAAGTTATGAATCTGTGAATAACTGAAAAAAAATCCTGTTTCAGAAGCTTCTGGAACATGTCTTTATTTTTTCGCTTTTTCCTCTTGTTGTGCTGTGAATGGTCTAGACAAATGTCAGTCTTTTGTGTTAGCCAATTAGTGACCGCTAAAGTAGCCTATCAGGTTTGAGTGGGGGCGGGGTTAAACGGAAGCGCGCGCTGGTGTTTCCCGGAGAGAAAAAAAAAGAGAAAAAGCTTCAAACGGCGAAGAGCATTTTCTGTTAAAAACAAACAAACAAATAAATAAAAACCTCTTGCTACAGTCCATGTTTTGGACAGAAAGGACAATAGTAAGGAACTGTACCATAGTTGTATGCATGTCAGCGTGTTTAAATGTGTTGTTTGGACTCTGTGAGAGAGAGTTTAGCTGCTGTGCTAACAGAAGGAGTGGAGACCGTTGCTGAGTCACGTGTTGCACCAGAACATCTGCACGCTTCGACCCTGCTGCAGTCACGTGATTTATGACTTCCTGCTGTTATAGGAGTCTGCTGGTGGTTATAGACGAGGACACAGCTCCAGGATTTGTTTGTCCATCAAGAAATATGTTCTCTAAAGGTGGAGAGAACTTCAGGGAACTGTGAGTACTGACAAAGCGTTGTAACAAGGGTTGAAATGAGCTCCAACACGCGCGCCACCATGTGGACTGGTCAGGAAAAACACCTGGGGATTGATGAGAACTTTGTGTTGTTGTGTTTGTTAGTGAGTTCAAAACTATAGGGGGAATTTAAATGTGTGAAGCACTGTGTTTAAATGACAAGTTTTAATTTGTTGCTCCACGTACAGTTTGTGTCTGTATTGGATTTGAATCCACTTCAGGTTTTAGGTAAAGGCATGAGGGACTACAGCTGTTCAAATGTAATACATGGGAGTTTGAGCTCACATTAGCAGCAGAGCTACAGAATAAGCTAACCAGACCTCTCTGCTCCAAGTCTGAGACATATTTGTCAGATATGGTTAATGTAGACAAAATCCCAAATCCAGTAATCTAGTACTGTAGATCCATCACCAGTTCAACTCCATGCAGTGTGTGTGTGTGTGTGTGTGTGTGTGTGTGTGTGTTTAAGTGCTGGTGTGAGTGAAGTCTCAAAATTAAACCAAGAGAATTTTGAGAGTGGGTTACATCAGGTAAAACTGAGTTTTTACCCCAGAATATACCCTGGTTGAATGTGATGTAGTGTGTGTGTGTGTGTGTGTGTGTGTGTGTGTGTGTTTTCTGTAACTCCTGGCCTGAAACACTTGAACACTTCCTCAGTGACTGTTATTATATCAGACTGCTTTGGACTGACTGACCTGCAAGTCTTCCTGTGGAGTCAAAAAAAAAAAAAAAGATGTTCTCTTCTACTTCGATAACTTCACATCACAAATAATATCACAATTTGAATCGTCATTCTTTTGTGCCTTTTTTATTTATTCATGTCTGTAAATCTTAACCAAGGAACCTACTGTTCACCTGTTTTCTCAGTGGGTTCAGGTGTGTGTGTGGTTGTGTGTGTGTGTGTGCGCGTGTGTTGCTGCATGAAGGTTTTACAGTCCATAATGCACATCAATGGAAAGTGTCATAACTGTTATGTAATCGGTCAAAGCACAGTGTTGGTGATGATTTTATAATTTTTTGTGTTTTATTATATAATACAGCAAGTGTGTGTGTGTGTGTGTGTGTGTGTGGCCAAAGAAGCTACTTCTGAAGTTTATACAACATGGAAGTGACCAATCTTGTTTCATTAAAAATGTCAAGTTTCAGAGAATAATTAATAATTATTCATATTTCTTTGAGTATTAATACTAAAATTGGTGTAAGATTCTAGAAACATATGACGTGTAAAAATAGTTGCCCTTTGATAAATGCTTAAAAAGCTAAAAAATTTGTAGTGTCCGAAACCATGTCAGATTCATGCTGTAATATCTTAACGATTTTACATCTTAGAATAATACACTTTTTCAGGGTTATGTCTTTTCATGTGAAAAGTTTCATCTGAATGGCAATTAGGATTGTTAAAAGATTTAAATAAAAAACAAAGTTACAGACACTACAGGCAAATACAAAATTGTATTTATCAAACGCTTTTCTTTTTACATGATAAAAATATGCTGTAAATGTGTTCGTATTTACAAAAAATGAAGCATGGATCAGGATATAAGAAGCATTAATTAATTATTATAATCATAGTAGTAGATAGATCGTGTTATAGGTGTTATGGGTATGATCTTATCTGAAAATTCACTTTTTCACCTGGGTGAGACACTTTAGCACAGACACCATGTTTAAGCTGAATTGATATTCGTTGAAAAAGAGAAAAAAAAAGTTCCTGTACATTGATTACATTAAAATTATGAGAATTTGGAGCTGAAATGCTGCGACACTGTAATAAATGTTTTTAAATTAAATATATTTTTCTTGTTCATGCAGACACACACACTGTGCAGTACCTCTACACTGCAGTCACACCAGGAATCTATTTCCCAGAGTTCACTGCTGTGGGTCTGCTGGACGGAGAGCAGTTTATGTCCTACAGCAGCAGCAACAGGACGCTGATCCTGAAGGACTGGATAAAGAAGATTGAGGATGAAGTGTGTTGACAGCGTGTAAAAAAGGAACTGGAGAACAAAGTACTGAAGTACTGAAAGTAAAAACTCCCTTTATTTCTCTATATAATCTCCTGCTACACTAACACACTCATCAATACATTAATTCATGCACTTAAAATAGTGATATTGATATTTAATTTTCTTCGTTTTCTTCTGTAAAATTATAATAATTGTTATAAATAATAATAATAAAAATAATAATACATAGTATCACAAACAGTGATGGTCGGGCTCAAGCATCTGCACCATCGACACCAGACAGACAGTATGTACAATGTGTACATGCATTTAAAGGGGAAATACCAAATCGATGTACACTGATGGAAAAAGAAAACTGACTCTCCATCTAAATTATATTAATGTATTAGTGCTTTTGTCCATACATAAGGAGAAAAGTGACAGTCTGGGTACACTGTAAACCTCAAAATATTTGCGGTAATCTGTTACATCAATTTGTTTAAGTAATGATGTTTCCAATTTTGAGTAAACAGAACTATAAATATTTAAGTTTGTTGAACTTGTTGCAAATCAAATAAATTGCTGCAGACAATCTGCCCCGGGAATCGAACCCAGGCTTTTCGGGTGGCAGGCGAAACACTTACCACTGAGCCGCCAGTGCTCTATAGATTTTATGTTGGTGGTACTTTAAGGTGACAGTTACTGCTACTTAAGTACTTACAATTACTTAAAATATCAAATTTGTTCATCTAACTTGAAAAGTGTCATTTCTACAAACTCAAAAGTACAAAAGTTCTGAATACTCAAAAAGGTCTATTAATTTTACGTAATTGCAATTATTTACGTTAACAGTACTCAGTGTGTCTAATTACTTTGAGCATTAGGGTTTACAGTGTGTAATGAAACAGAATGCAATTTTCACTGATGTCAAGAGTGACAATGACTCTCCCTCTAGTACTCTCCCTATAGTACTATAGCAGTTAAACAAATACACACACACACACACACACTCGCACATCTGAGTTTCGTGTGGTGCATTCTCACGGGTTTAATATCACAGAGCACCTCCACAATTATTACAAATCACACAAGGTCCCCAGGTAACACTAATCCCATTCGAATAGGACTTAAGTGACATTTTTGAAGAAATTCATTCTTTGTTGGCATGAAACCATATAAGACCTAACAACCATGGAATATTCTAGTGAAGCTCAGCCAGCAGCACTTAAGGAGAGTTTTTTAATACTGTGTGTGTGTGTGTGTGTGTGTGTGTGTGTGTTTGTGCAGGTATTGATACACTGCCAAGAATGTACGGCTGTGAGCAGAATGATGATGGCACCACTAGAACATACGAGGAACCTGGAGCGCAGCTAATGCTAAAGCTCTGAATACCAAACAGAAGTGGGAGTCTGATGGTGTTTATACCAAATACTGGAAGAACTACCTGGAGAGCACGTGTACTGACAGTTTAATGAAATATGGCAAAGAGAGATTGAAGAGGAAAGGTAAAGAGTGTGTGACCAACACCCACTAATAACACACTCCACTAGTCTACACACCACACTGCACCTCACACTCTGAATACACACTCAGGTTTCTGGTAGGAGAAAGCAGTTTTCTCTGTGCTGTTTACAAGTTCTGGGTTGTTCGGACACTTGGAGGGACATCAATCCGCACTGTAAACAATAGTCTTGGTTTAAACCTGATGACTCTTTAAAATCCAGGATTGATTAGTTGGTTCGTCTCTCACCCTCCATCAACTCACATCACTAACTCCTTTATATCCCACACTCTCTTACAGATCGTTGTCTCATTGGTTTACAACTTGAAAGCCCAAACTAATGCAGACACAATAAAGGCTACTGGAAGTTCAACGCCAGCCTCTTGAATAATGACAAATTCTGTTAAGGAATAACACTAATTATTTTAGAAACTTCAAAAAACTCAAAATTTCATCCTTTACAGAAAAGTGGGAATATGTAAAAATAAAATAAGAAACTTTTCCATAAGCCTTAGTAAAAATCTAAAAGTATTACAAAATGGAGAAGAAAATTAAATTGTTCAGGAAATAAATGTTGTAGGAAACCAAATGATAACATGTAATTATTAAGTTGCTAACAACCAAACTTAGATGATGTCGTAAAAAAGTGAAAAGTGCTGAATGGATTGAGGAGAGGGAAAGAAACTCAGCTTATTTCTGTAGACTACAAAAAAGAAGACTAGAAAAAAACAGATTAATATACTAAACATAGATGGCACATATTGTTCAGAACCCACAGTAATAGATGAGGAAATAAGTACTTTTTACAAAAAAACTATATTCCTCTACTTTCTCAGAGCCTGAGGCAGAAAACCTATTTAAAAAAATCTCCCTCCTCATTCCACAAATAAATACAGACTTTAAACATTTGTGTGAAGCAGACGTAACCCTGGAAGGAATTGATATGCTGATTTGTGCTTAAAAATTGACAGAACATATAAAAAATGTCACTAACAAATTTCCATAAACGTTTCTGGAGCTTATTAAGAGAACTTTTGTTTCAAGTTTTCAAAGAGGCCACAGATAAGCAAACTCTTGCTGTGACTATGAGACAATGAACCATTACTCTCATTCCAAAACCAGGAAAGGATTGTAAAATCTTACACAATCTTCAACCAGTTTCTCTATTAAACAACGACTATAAAATATTCACCCACACTTTCAACAACTGACTGTCAAAAATAATTAGTGAAACCCAGTGTGGATTCATTAAAGGCCGTTCAATTCATAACAATATACGTTTAAAACAGGACTTTAATTATAACTATAATTAACTATAGTGACTTGATAGAGGATGATGGAGTTATTCTGTTTCTTGATTTCTACAAAGCATTCGATTCACTAGAACATCCGTTTATTTTTAAAACTTTGGAGCTATATGGCTCTCTGTAATATAAAATTTCTGTAATATTATCTAAATTTTATACAGAAATACAAATAGTTCAGTGTGTCTATCTAATGGCACCTCACCTAGGTTTGAAATTAAACGAAATGTAAAACAAGGGGCCCTATTTCATCATCACTCTTTATTGTCGCAGTGGAATCATTAGCTATACTCCTAAATAAAAAACTCTGATTTAGGCAAACTTACTTTATTTGATGCGCAAATTATAATTAATCAGCTTGCTGATGATACAACAGTTTTTCTCAAAAATCTAGGTCAAGTTTCCAAATTATATAAACATCTTCTCTAAAGGTTCCTGTTTAAAACTCAATCTTAAAAAATGTGAATTAATTGCCCTCCATGATTGTTCCCTCCCTGAATCATTTGTCCGGTATTTTGACATTTATATTACAAAGAATCCGATTGCCAGTAAAAACCTAAATATATGGAGTAAGATTGAAGAATGCAAGTCTAAACTCAGTATGTGGGCACTAAGAGATCTGTCTATTTTTGGAAGAATTTATGTATCTAAAATGGAGAGTCCAACTAGGTGCATTTATCCTGCATCTTCTCTGCCCATCTCTACAAAAGCCACTAAAACAATCCACCAAATAAACCTGGATTTTATATGGAGAAAAGGACCACATAACATTAAAAAGGATTAACTAGTCAAGAACATGTAAATCTATTATTACAAGTTATAGATTTTGAATGTATAAATGGTACTTAAAATTAGTTGGTTTAAGCACTTTATGAAGGATGAGAATAGTACAGTATCTGGTTTGACAATCCCACAGCTCTATGTGACTTTCATATTCCCAGATTGCCAGTTAAACTGTCAGTTTTTCACCAGCAGGTACTTTTATTTTTTATTTTTTCTTATATACAGTCATAACTTTACACCACATAGACTCCTATATGGAAATAATAGATATATGTTACACAGAAGAAAGTCAATATTTATTGAAGAATGGATGCAGAAGGATGTTTGGTCAGTGACTCATTTGATGGATGATAATGGCGTTATTTTAAGACATGAACAATTTGACCTGCACAAAATCCCAGTTTGTGTCTTTTGAAGGCTTTTCCACCATCACTTCTTTTAATAGTACAAAATATTCTGACAACATGATCAGTTACTATAACTCTTCCTTTACTCAATGTTAATGGCAAAGATTTCCAAAAATAAAATCTTATGAACCAACTTTTGCATTATCACTTTACTAACACACTTTATCTGACTTTCTTGAACAGGAATTCAATTAATTTGATTTTTTCTAAACAAGGTATTGATGAAATTAGATGTAAGTATCTTACATTTCCAGTGTCGTCCAAAACTAAAGAAATCCATTATAAATTTCTCCACAATGTTTATCCATCAAATGAGCTCTTAAGGAAAAGATTCAATGTGGATCACAATAATTATTAATAATATAGTGATATAATGAAGATAATATAGAAACGACTGAACACTTATTCATCTTCTGTGATTTCTCTTCAGCTTTTTGGGATGATGTGCATGACTGGTTGGTCACTACATGTCCTTCCACCCTTCACCCGAAATGATATTATATTAGGTATGATGCAACCTGACAATAAAGTTTACTTCCTTGTAAATGCCATTCTGTTACTTGGAAAGTTCTTTATCCAAAAATGTAAAACCCTAAAGACCAGACCTCTCTTTACTGTTTTCACAACAGATCTGCAAATTAATCTTCTCCCCTCACTAAAGTATATGGATAAGAAAAATGGGATTAAACTCCTTAAAATCTGCAGTGAATTTAACATCACTGAAGATTAAAACAGACCCTCTAGCCCCTTTTTTATTTAATTAATTTTTGTTTTGTGTGTTTCATGTGTTTCTTATAGATGCTATAGTGTAATTGATTTGTGAACTTGTTCTGTGCCTTGTTTTGTTTGAATTATTTTATTTACTGACTCTTAAAATGTCAAACTGTTTGTATTATAATTTCAATAAACCAAAAAAAAAAGGTTGCGTGCGAACCTGAACATCTCGTGTGACGCGATTAGAGAGCGAGACTCCTACTTCACCACAAGGGCTTCCTCTTTTACACAGAACAGCGTCTAGACTTCAGCGGGTGCACAGATGTGGCTTGTTGCGTGACAAACACTGCAATCATGATCCGTCACAAGTAAATATATAACAGATGAAAAAAAAAAAAAGCTTTCGGAGATGTTTTTTTTTATTTAGTCGTGAGTTTCTTTGTGTGTGAAGTCTACGGGTGAGATGTTGGACTACAGTGCTGTACTAAAACTTCTGCTTTTAATCTCATGTGTTCATCTTCCATCAGCAGGTGAGTTTAAAGATGAGAACTCTGAAATAATTATAAAGCTGTGTGATTTAAGTGTTTATCAGACAGTAAGTTAGTCTCTGTATCTCACATGACTTTCTCTTTGGTAAAATGAATGTCTTTATTTAATCCCTTCATTTGACTGGTGATCACAGAAACACATCTTTGTGCTACAACAGATGATATTTAAACATTTTTATCTGATTAGTAGGACATTGTGTTTGTGGTAACCATGTTTTATACGTTTTATGAAAATTGTGTAGTCATAACAAAATGGCGATGGTGGTGTTCCGTTAATTCGTCCACGCATGCGCAGCATTCGTCCATCGCACCACGCATGCGCAGAACACCAACAAAGTGGCGATGGTGGCGCACCATAAATACGTCATCACACCACGAATCCGCAGAACAACAACAAAATGTTGGGGGCTGAAAATTATAACACACAATCCAAACAACGTAGCCAGGAAAGATAAAAGGAGCAGGAGATGACAAAAAAAAACAGAAGACTAAAAGAATAAATGTATGATCTCCATATGACTCACAGAAGTGTAGAATTCTAATTGCTTTGGAGATTTTAAAAAACTTAATGCTTTCTAAATATCTCATGTATTTTTTTTAAAACAAGAAAGGGATTTACTATTGTTAAATTTACATTTATGAATTAAAAAACGTATCAAATACAGCGATTTAATTAATTATACAATATATCCTGCTTTTTCTTGTAGTCAAAGAAAGCAAAAATAACGTCTTTGAAATACTTTGAATAAAAACAAGAATATAAATTAATTCTAATAATATCTGGCCAAAATGTTTCAGCATAATCACACGTGAAGTGTGTGTGTGTGTGTGTGTGTGTGTGTGTGTGTGTGTGTGTGTGTGTGTGTGTGTGGCCAGGAATTGAGAATAATCAGGAAAAGGTAAAGAGAGATCAGGCATCCTTGATACCATGAGAGAAATTAAATCAAGCTGAAGTTCCTTATTTTAATTTGTAGAGCTGCTATGACTATTATTTATAATTAAAGACACAGAATAATATTCTAAGCTGCTTTCAGAATAAAATTTATTCTCAACAGTCAAATGCTTTGTAGAAGTTAAAAATAAAACAAAACTGAAACAAAATTCAAAGAGGTCACAATAATCCAATAAATCTAAAACCAGCCTAATAAAGTTTATTGTTTATTTTTCATACATCCAGACTGTTTCATCTATAATTGAATGCAGGACACCTTTGACTGGTTTAGTAAAAAGTCAGGCCGACATTGTGTGTTATAGGATGTCAGGACGCCACGTCTCAATAGAGAGTAAATCATTTGTTTTTGGTTTAGGTATCAGAGAGCTGATGTCCTGAGTTACTGACAGTGGAAGAGACTTTTTATATACTTTTTTTAAGAAGTCTTCTTTTAAAGTCTTCTGTCAGGAAAGGTGATGAATGTCTTTCAAACATTTTATATAATTCTGCAGAAATAACATCATTTTCTGGTGATATTTTTAATCGATTGCTTGATGAACTCCTCCAGTGTGAATATAAATATCACATGATGCTCACATCATCAGTAAGACTTTCACAGTGTCTAATAGAATCCAAAACAGAAATAGATGCATTACAGTGTGATGATGGCGTTTCATGAACTCGTCCTAATCACACTGTTTCTCTGCTTTAGTGCCGTGAATATAAAGCCATGCTGCTGCTCACAGTGACTTGTGTGTTTGAGTGTTTTCAGACTCAGGATCATTAATATAATTTAGAGTTAACAGTTAACAGATAGACGGCTGGGACGAGTTTAACATAAACACTTTCGCCATCAGCAGATCAGCTCTCATGTTGAGTTTAACAGATGGTAGAGCTGGAGACGACAAAATACTAACACCAAACATCTGTCTGTCAAAACACACTTTTTATATTTCTAAATAACACAGAATGGAGAAACCAAATGTTCATGACTGTGTAAATATTTAACTGTTTGATCAAAAGATAATATAAAAAATATACATTTTTTAAAATATTCTACAAATCTGATTGGAGGAATCCTCCTTTCTCCAGACTTATTGGACGCTGTAAAGACTTGGTATAAAGGGGCAAGAAAAAGTATGTGAACCTTTTGGAATTTCATGGTCTTCGGCATTAATTTGTCATAAAATGTCAATTGTGATCAACAGTATTAATTAATATAATGTGCCAAAAATAATAATAAATCATCTGCTCGATCATTTCTTTATTGAACACACTCATTCAAAATTCAAAATGTTAGTGGAGAAAGTAAGGAAACCATTGAAATGAATAACTGGTTGCCCCCCGACTAGAATCTTCCTGTATCTGTGGATCAGACCTGCACATGGTTCAGTGAGGAGTGTCGATGTGCTCCTTCACTAACTTCAGGAGTGCAGCAATGTGCTTTTTAGTGATCAGTGGCTTCCTTTGTGATGTTCTGCCAGGGACTCCCAACTTGTTCAATGCTTCACGTACTGTAGACTGATGAACACAGATGTTGGCCAGTTCCAATGTTGCCTTCAAATCTTTGGCTGTCATTCGGGGTTGTTTCTGTACCTCATTAATGAGTCTTTGTTGTGCACTTTAGGTCATTTTAACTGGTCGTCCACTTTATGGTAGAGCAGCCACAGTCCCAAAGTGTCTCCATTTGTCTAAGTGTAGATGGTGAATTTCTAAAGTGTTTGAAATCACTCTGTTCCAGCTTTATATAAACCAAGAATTGATGAGGCATAGCACACATGAGTGTATTCTTCTTGTGTAGAGCAAAATCAAACAGTTTGGGTGGTTTTTATCAGAGTAGCTCTCGTCCACGCCTCCAAACTCATTCTCTCAACAAGACTCCAGTACAGTATGTAACACCTGACTCCAGTTAGCTTTTATGATGTCATAAGGGTTCACACACTTTTTCCACTAGTGAGTTTTTTATGATTGTTCTCAATAAAGACTTGAAAGATCAGAAGTGTTTATATTATTTCACACACATTGTTTGTTAATACTTGTGACTTATCTCATGATCTCATGTCATGTCAAATTATTGCAGAAAAAGCATGAAAGTCCAAAAGGTTCACATACTTTTTCTTGCCAGTGTGTGTATGAAACACAGTGTACAAAAATACCAGATGAATAACATTATATTTATTAACACAGGATGACTTGTATTATACAGGACGAATGACAACATACTTTTAGTAATTACAGCTAAAATCAACTCAAATCAGCTGTTGTGTAGGAGAAGCTCCACGGCCTGATGGAGGCAAACACACTTTACACTTCAACACACTTTACACTGGAACACACTTTACACTTGAACACACTTTACACTCCATGTGTATCAGCTGGGTGGGAGATTTGAAACGGGAAACAAATCATTAGTGTTTACACACTGTGACTGTATTGGAGGCAGAATATTCTGTATTTCAGCTAAACTGCACTTTGTCATATTTTATCCGGTGTGACTGTTGTTTACATCTGGCACCCTGTGTTGTGTGTGTGTGTGTGTGTGTGTGTGTGTGTGTGTGTGTGTGTGTGTGTGTGTGTGTGATTTTTTTGTTTTGTGTGTGTATGTACTGTGTGCATTTAATTTAATTTATTATTATTAAGCCATTGCAAAAACATTTCTGCTTTCCACACAAGTGTTACTGCAAAATCTAAAATAAGTATAAAGACACATATTATGTAAAAAAAAAAACAAAAAAAGCACTTTTTCAGACAAAAAAGCTTCTTGGTACTCAGAAGTTCTGTCTCTGGTTCTGCACTGGAATATCGAGATCCTGAAGCACTGATCTGTCATGTCTGTGATGTTTTCTTGTTGTTTAATGTATTTACAGACACACACACTCTGCACTACCTCTACACTGCACTCACACCTGGACTCACTGATTTCCCAGAGTTCATTGCTGTGGGTCTGCTGGACGGAGAGCAGTTTATGTTCTACAGCAGCGACATCAGGACTCTGATCATAAAGGACTGGATGAAGAAGATTAACAGTGACTGGAAGAGTGAGACAGAGGACATGCGGGGCAATCAGCACTCTTTTCACATCACATTCACAACAGCAATAAAAGAGTTTCATCACAGTGAAGGTGAGAATAAACATAAACTGTATTGTTGTTTTAA
Organism: Clarias magur; assembly: GCA_013621035.1. Classification (NCBI taxonomy): domain Eukaryota; kingdom Metazoa; phylum Chordata; class Actinopteri; order Siluriformes; family Clariidae; genus Clarias; species Clarias magur. The sequence continues at coordinate 217,064 of QNUK01000553.1, read as the reverse complement.
TGTTAAATGCTGTTGGTTGTTGATGGTACATGATTGTGAGCAGAAGATTTAAAGTTCAACAACTAACAGAAAAACACAGTTTCTTGCTGAGCAGCTTTTAAATGAACAGATGCAAAATGCAGCACAGAGATACAGGAGAAGCTACAGAGTGATTTCACACCGTCATGTATTTGTCTTTTACATTCGGTGTTGTCGTGTCACATGTCAGGAAAATGCTTGAAGTCAGAGTTTGAAACTTTCTGCACTGAACAGCTGAGCTCTTAAACTATACGTAACTCCTCAGATGTATAAACATTATGATAAAGTTCATTTGCTCTGGATAATTGTTTATAGTGTCTGATTTATAGTGTGATGTTTGCAGCTTTATATCATAAGTGGACTTGAGACTCTTACAGACTTACAGACTCTCCTGGTCTATGAACTTGTTTGTGTCAGTAATTGAAGACATGAACGGATTTATAATTTAATGACGTATTAGGATTTAAAAAGATCTCTAGTTGCTGGCTACAATATTTTAAACAAATCTTAATTTATATCTTCAGAAAGTGTTGTGTTTTATCCTTTTTTATATTTTATTTTAATATTTGACATTATTAAATACTGCATTGCTTATTACATTGAAAAAGTGTTTAATGCTCCATAGTAAATAAACTCTGTATATATGAACTATATGAACAGAATACTCTGGTGTTCACACACTTTGTCCCATACGGTGTGTGTCTGTGTGTCTATAAATATTGCAGGTGCATAAATATTGAGACATTAACAAGGTTATTATTTTGCTCTCTACTGCAGTGTGTAAGAGAAGATAAAATGTCTGGAGTTGATTTCAGCAGCATTTTATTTGGAATCTGTTGTTTTTGAGTCTTAATATGACGTCCAGAGAGCCGCTGAGACGCGCCATCATTAGGCTTCAAATCAAAATTCACCCTCCATTCATAAGGCGTAACATATTAACAATCAAATACATATTCACTGGTGTAAATACAGAGGACGTGTGTGTGTAGATGATGTAACTGTGACTAAAGCAGCAGGATGAACTCTGGAGTGTATCGGGCCAAATTCTTCAGATGCTGTATGTTTGTGTGATGGTGAAGTCAATCCTCTGATCTGAATCTGAGCTGAAGGCAGTGATGTTTAGCTGCTTATTAACTACAACAGATTTGCAAACAACTATGAAAAATAATACGATACCAGGTGGTAGTTTTAGGGTTAGAGGTTTAAATCTCGTCTCGGGTTTGTGAAGTATAAATGTTCCCCCTGGTTTCCTCTGGGTTCTCCAGTTTCCTCCCACATGTGAGTTTCCTCGAGCATGTGTCCTGCAGTGGGACGGCAAAAGTCTCCTGTGTGTAATCTGTATCTGTCTGTCTGTCTGTCTGTCTGTCTGTCTCTTTAGGAGTTCACACGCTACAGAGAATTTATGGCTGTGAGTGTGATGATGATGTCACCACTGGAGGATACGATCAGTACGGTTATGATGGAGAAGATTTCATCAGTCTGAATCTGACAACTGGAACCTGGACTGTTAATGATAAAGTCAAGAGTTTTATAAACGACTGGGATCCTAAAGGCTCTGAGGCTAAATACTGGAAGAACTTCCTGGAGCGTGTCTGCATCGATCTGTTAAAGTATTACACGTCTCACAGGAATCACACTCTCGACATGCAAGGTAATGTGTGTGTGTGTGTGTGTCTGTGTGTGTCTGTGTGTGTGTGTGTGTGTGTGTGTGTGTGTGTTTGATCTGCTCTGTTACTATAACGCACACAGGTACTGTACAGTTTAATATCACACTTTCACTAAACACAAGAGTGTTTATACACACACACACACACACACACACACACAGTGAAGTTAAAATGAGTGAAATGATGAAGCTGAAGCCATCCGATGAGGACATTGTATGACATCACAGTGTGCATCACCTCACAGTCACTAGTGGGTCAAGAGTACAGACTCAGTGTACAAGCAGCGTGTGTGACAGAATCACCACCTCACAGTCTCTACTCCTGAGTAACTATGAGCTCACAGTATAGCGTCAGTGTATAAAATACTGTGTGTAAGTCAGGAGACTGCAGTCAGTAACATGTGAGACGGGGAAGCGCATCGGCTGCTGGTCGTCTCAGGGACACTGATGGTGTGATGATGCCGCTCTGTACTTCTATGAGGGACTGATCATCACGTGGATCTGTGTTATTTAACATTTCATTGTTATAGCGCACAAAACGAGAGGGAAATAATAACTTATGTTATACTATAGGTGGAGTTTCTGTGTGTTCACAAAAAATGTAACATGATGGCGTGTATTATATTTAAGCAATACTGAAATAGTACAGTATGTGTGAAGCTTATTGAAATGATATTGTTGTTTTATTTGTTCACATTTGTTTCTATTTCACTGCAAAATTCCCAATGTTGATTTGATTTAATTCAATTCAATTCAATTTTATTTATATAGCGCTTTTAACAATTGATATTGTCGCAAAGCAGCTTTACACAATAAAAAGAAGTAAGTTTTTATGCAATGCGTATGAATCAAAATGATGAGATTGTCCCTGATGAGCAAGCCGAGGGCGACGGTGGCAAGGAAAAACTCCCTGAGATGGTAATAGGAAGAAACCTTGAGAGGAACCAGACTCAACAGGGAACCCATCCTCATCTGGGTGATAACGGAGAGCAGGGATTGATCAGTATAATAATGTGTACTGGAAGTTCAGTGTAACAGGAGATGTGTTAAAATTAAAATTAAAAGGAGTCCAGTTTGTTCCCGGAGGCTCAGGTAGACTGTAGGAGATTCCAGTCCTGAGCTATCGAACAACTGAAGTCACAGGTCCCCAGAGCATCAATCGATGATAGGACAGATTTACCACCCCAAGTGTTTATATATGACCTAATGGTCACGAATGTACTCTGAAAGTGTTAAATCAACACTCTGGGTGTTAATTCAAGACTAAGGTAGTAGTGATATTTTTATTTAAGGTTATCGACCACTTTAGCTAAATTATTATTATTAACTATTGTTGTGTGACCTGCTAAGCTGTGAAACTCAACAATTAAAAAGTGATTTCAGAGTTGATCCCTGTGTCCCCTGGAGTTGGCTGATGACTTTTGTAGAGTTTGAAGCTGAAGTTGATGTGCAAATTCCCATATAACTCGACACACACACACACACACACACACGTTTAAATGTTTATACCATCTGAATCTGATCCACTGATACACATGAACTTATTTTTTAATAGTTTCCATAAGAACCAGAACATTAATGATGTACAGGATAAATACTGAACTCTAACGTTTCTACCTGCATCTTACCCCTGCACACACACACTAATAAACACTCATTTATATTTTCCAGTACAAAACTACACTTTCTTGCATCCTTACTGTGATCACATGACTTTAATGTCACTAATAAGAGGAAATGTTCTGTAAAAAGCACTTTTCATTTATGAGTGAATAAATCCGACAGAGTGCTCTAATATTAATGTCTCTGTGTGTGTCTGCAGTTCGTCCCGAGGTGTCAGTGTTCCAGAAACACTCGTCTCCTTCTCCAGAGGTGGTGTGTCTCGCTACAGGTTTCTTCCCCAAAGCACTAAACATCACCTGGCAGAAGGACGGAGAGGACGTGCATGAGGACGTGGAGCTCAGAGAGACGTTACCCAACCAGGATGGAAGCTTCCAGAAGAGAAGCATTCTGAAAGTCCCAGCTGAGGAGCTGCAGAAACACACCTACACCTGCGTGGTTCAGCACAGCAGCTTGGAGAAGGAGTTAGTGCGAGAAGTACCAAAAGGTCCTAATAAACTAGAGCTGTAGAGAGTGAAAGCTGATTTCTTGCTGCAGCAGATAATAAAGACTCTGTGCTGATTTAACAGGTGGAGGATCAGACGGACGATCAGGTGGAGCAACAATTGCTATCGTCATCGTTGTTGTCATCATCGTTGCCGTTGTTGCTGGAATTGTGGTCTGGAAGAAGAAGTAGAACTCTGGTGAGAGGACGACTGGAGCAGGTGTCTCTTAATCACAGAACAGACCATTAGCCATAAGTATACCACACTTTATACCTTCACTTTCAGGATGTCACAGGATGAGCAATGGATTGCCGATTGCTGCGGTCCGTTCCACAAAAAAAAAAAAAAAGCACTAAAATGTCTCTTCCGCCATAATCGCTATATTCAAAGCAAAGCCGACGCCCTCTTTCATTCCCCCGTGAGAGCAATGTTTTTTCTTTCCCCTACACTCAGTAATGCAAATACAGTCACATTCAGTAAGAAGATCAGATTAATTTCCTCCACTTCTGTGGAAAACGTCTGTACATGATCTTCAGGAAGCGATCAAGCAGCATGGATTGAGCGAGTGACACCAGAGTCCTGCAGACGTCTGTCTCACTCTAAACCAAACAAATGCCAAATAGACCTCAAATTCCAGATGTTACTGGAGCACAGCAGATAAATACTGGGGCGTGTGACCTGGTAAAAGAGGTCTAGCAACAACCAGGCTGGACGTCCCATATGTCCGACCTCGTAACATCTCTCTTAAGCAGCATTTCCTCAGCTGTGCCACTCCACAATCAGACCAAAGTGACCATCCAGCAGCTCCTGAAGAATAAAGGAGTTCAAACTGAATACTGTTGTAGCGTTGCATAAAACAGCAAATTATTCTTATTGTCATTATTAAAAGAATCAGAATGATTAAGACTTTGTACTACACACACTTGTTTATCTTTATTACGAAGCTGTTACCTTTATTCATAAGCAATATATTAAGTGTAAACAGCATGTTTGTTGTGGCTGCTGTAGAGGAAGAAGGTCTCTGTATTTGAACTGCTGGCTGTGCATCTTGTAGGGCTTCAGAAAAGATGAATTACTGTCAGATAACACGTCACACCGCCCCCTCATAACTCTAAAACAGTGTGTTTTGCACCAAGTTTAAGATTGTTCCATTGAAGATTTCGTTCTCAGGAGACATGGCTGCACATTTTTATATAAATTTCGTATTCAAAATTCAGGCTGATGGAGACACCTTGTCCCGAATTGGATAAACAGGAATTTTCCGAAATTTTTCAGAACATTTTCCGACACAATCCCTCCACTGTTATGATCCACATTAATCAACGTTTTCACATTTAGCAAAATACAATTATATTGAGGTGATCGTACTAAAACTGGGTCTGTTAATAGGATATGAGGTGGAAAACTTCAATGGGGTAAAGTTATACTCCAAAATAATTTTTACAATGTGTTAATGTGACATTAGCTTTAGGCCTTTATATTTATTTTAGGCCCTTAATTGCATGAATTTATTCAGTTTGTGTTGTACTTGGTGCCTATTGTACGACAGCTCTGAACATAAATAGTCCAATATAAGGTGGATTTACTTTTGGGGCTCTGATGAGGTTCTCAGGGTGGAAATCAGTCCCACATCGGCCTGCTGACACTCATTCATCTTTCTCTGAAGCAGGGCTCTGATCACAGCTCAGTCATGCTGAAATCACATCATTATACTAATGACACAACACTGTTCAGTTCCTCCTGTGACTCTAATGACACACACACACACACACACACACACACACCGCCTTAAACAGTCGTTTATAAACACTTTAATGTGGGGACTTCTGCTATTAACTGGCCTGATTTATTTATTTATTTATTTTTTATTTAATCCCTGTATTAATCCAAATTCATATTAATAATAATTTTTCTGTTTTATACACTCTGAGGTAGATGCTTCATCCAACAGCGTAGTGTGACTGTGTGACTTCCTGCTGGACTGAGTGAGTAAGACATGATGTAGTTTACAGTGTAATATGGAATAAAACTCTGTGTGGAGTGAAAATCCAGCAGTAATGTAACATTGAGTCTCAGCTCAGAGCTCATCCTGTTTCTGTCTGTCTGTTTCTCTACAGCAGGAGGCGAGAAGATCGAGATGAGGAATGAGGTTACAGAGGATCACATGAGAGACAACAGTATTAAAGGTTCCGTTTTAATTCTTGATTCAATGACCAAAGACATTAGATTGTTGGACGACTGCAAATCAGACTTGTGCACTGCTGCTGATACAGAATGTTCCGCTCATGTACTGTGAAATTGTATTTAGTGAGCTTTCTAGAATGTTATATTTTTAATTTGAAGTTAATATGTAAAGATTTGTGGCCGAATGTGTGTTTTTTATTTCTCTGTTTTTTTTTTGTTGCATGTCTTTACTTTTCTGTTTTGTGTTGACGAGAAGAAAATATTTGAATCCGTCTTCAGTCATTTGACTCGTCCATTCCACAGTCACAGTGTAAACTGGAAGTAGCACGAGTATGTACATCTTTTATATCAGCCTAATCAAAGCTAGCTGACTAGTAACATTACCACTGATATCTGACGCTAAAACAGTTAGACTGAGCTGAAGTTTTCACTCGTTCTGTCTCGTTCAGTAAAAATGCACTCGGGAGACGGACGAGAGTCGTACTGTTTACATAAAGTGCTAAAATTAAATACTTTGGGAACAGACCGACAACAGGTCTCAGTGCACAGTTATCCACACACTGTTCTTATGTAAGACAGCAGCAAACGGCTAATGCTAAACAGCTAACATTCACACTCCAAAATTGTACCTGGCATTTCGTGACTGTGGTATAACGTTATTCTGAGGCAGTCATACCTTGCCCTTGTATACTATTACTGTGTGTGTGGTGTTTTGATCATTTTCTGTCCACGTAAATCTGTTTTGTACAAAGGTCACTCAGGGAAAAGTGCCAGTAAATCCCAGTTAGAACTGTACATGCCAATTTCAAGCTCATTCTGTTATTTTCACTGTGGTTTCACTATTCACTATTTTATGCTAAAGCTATTTTTATGTATTCATGAATATTTTAAATAAATGAAAACTTTCCCAAAGCCTGTTTGTCATTACTTTGTGAAGTATTTTGTGTTGAATGATGAGGGAATTAAAGCAATTCTTTTAAAATTAAAATTTAATTTTGATCCAGAGTGAATGTGATTGTTTGTGCTGTACACGTCACTACACTTTTAGTTTGAATGACTTGAGAAAAGTCTGTGAGACTATCATTTGCTTCTTTACTCCTGAGATGTGCAACTTCCCTGCAGACTGAACAGACTTCACCGAGGTCACGTGTTAAACATGATGTATGCAGAAGAAAACATCTCATGAACCAATAACAATTCATATTAGACGATGAAGAAAGCAATATTTTTATTGAAAACTCGTCTTGCTGTTTCTCTTCTAGATGTATCGATGGTCTGTGGTTCATTAGAGATCAGGTGTGCTGCACATCAACATGCTAAAGTTATTAAAGACACAGTACTTTGTGAAATGTTTCCCCATGAGGAGTTTGTTCCCCTCTGATGACGTGTACTGCTCTGTCTCTGTAGTGAAGGAGTGTGTTATTAGTGTGTACACATGATCGTATATATGAGTGGACGGCATAGCAGGTAGAAATCAAATAAAAAAGTTAATCTGTAATGTCTCTGCCGCCCTCTAGTGGCCTCCTGCAGTACAGTTTTTAACTCTGCCTTTTCCCATGATAGTGAAATGAAGGATGAGAGATTTTACACCTCATGAATAATTTATTAGAAACTGTTTAGTTGTATTTGTAAGCTAATATAAACTTATGTGTTTTTCTTTTTGATAAATGCTCTTTATTAGAGGTATTAGATGAGAAGTAACGGTTGTGGGTGATGAGGTGATTTACACTTTGGCCCATGACAGTTGACTCTCCGGCTCCTTCCAGCACAGACCTGAAGCTCTTCACACTTAAGCAGTTAATCATCCAGTCAAATCCAGCTCTTGTTCTTGTAACCTGCTCTAACAAACCCTCAGCAGGAAATACTTCGCTCATTGTGAGATCTAATCTGTTATAAGAGGCCGCGCTATACCACCGGCTGCCAGCAGAGGGAGACAGAGATGCACAGTGAGAGAGGCATGTGGGAGAACTCAGTTACCCAGAATCCTCCAGGATCATTAACCTCACACTCTTGTAGTTTAAAGACATAAAGGCAGGTAGGCTTTAACTTTTGCCTTTATTTCATCGATTCATCGTTTGCTGTTCGTTTGTGTCTTTTTGTTCATTAGTGACGTAATGCACTATTTATAAACATGAGCGTTTCTCAGTAACTAATTGACGGCGATTGACCAAAAATCTTTGTGGTATTTTAAAGTATTTTCTGCATTTTTTTTTTTTTTTTTACAATGACCCACCATATGAAATAAAATGAATAGCTCTGTATAATTAAAACATGACAAATTACTAAAAAATTATAAGAAATACAAAACAAAGGTTATAAATAAAAACTTAAAAGACTTGAAACAAACACTGAAGCAGTCTGGGAGAACTGGAGTTCTGTAATGATGATAGTATTCGTATACATAGATTCCACTATATCTCTTCAAATTGCTCATGTTTGATAGAAAGTCAAGAATGTCCTAAAAATGTCCCATTTTCGATTCCTTTACCATTTATTAATGTTCCATTACTTATTAGGAAGTTGCATGGCAGAAAATGTGATGTCAAAAATAGTTCAAAACACATAGTTATATTGAGTTCGCAATATTTTAATCTCTAAGGTGATACAGATTTAACTGATTTGTGTATTGCCTCTCACAACCGTCGTCTGTCTTGTTCCTGATTTTACACGTTACAATTTTTAATCTATGGGGTATGAATTTGGAACGATATGACAACCATTCATGGCATCTTTCTGGAGCTGAAAACAGGAAGAGGAGAAAAGCAGAGGATTGTTAGGGGTACATACTAAATAATAATAATAATATTATTTATTGCTATAGTATTAGTACTTGTAGTATTCATTTATATTTAATTAGATTTGTTTTATGTATATACAGTTGTGTTCAAAATAATAGCAGTGTGTTGAAAAAAGTGAGTAAAGCACCATATACATATAATAACTTTTAATTTAAATCACACAAATGCATTGGACGTCCTGCACGTTCTATTCTGAATCACAACATGAAGGAAAATGTGCTAAATGTATTATTAGGTTACAGAAAGTGAAGAAAAACAAATATTAGTCTGTTCAAAATAATAGCAGTGTCATCATTCATCTTTACAAAGTGATGAATTTACAGTTTAAACAAAAATGATTGAAGTTGAATCTTTCTTGTGCATCTCTGAACTAATATTTAGCTGTATAACATGGTTTCTGAGAACTGCTTCACATCTGTGACAGTTGTACTACACACCACAATTCCTCTGCTTTTCTTGGTTTTGCTGCATTTTTTATGTCAGCCAACAAGTTTTCTATTGGATTAAGGTCTGGGGATTGGGCTGGTCACTCCGTAACGTTAATCTTGTTGGTCTGGAACCAAGATGCTGCTCGATTACTGGTGTGTTTGGGGTCGTTGTCTTGTTGAAACACCCATTTCAAAAGCATTTCCTCTTCGCCATAAGGCCACATGACCTCTTTAAGTATTCTGATGTAAATTGATCCATGATCCCTGAAATGTGATAAATAGGCCCAACACCATAGTACGAGAAGCTTCCCCATATCATGATGCCTGTGCCTCCATGCTTCACTGTTTTCACAGAGTACTGTGGCTTGAATTCAGTGACAAACTGTCTGTGGCCTCTAGACCCCAAAAAAACTAATCTAGCTTTCATCAGTCCACAAAATATTGCGCCATTTCACTTTAGGACAGTCAATGTGTTCTTTGGTGAACTGTAACCTCTTCAGCACATGTCTTTTTTTTTCAACAATGGGACTTTTTGCGGGGCTTCCTGCTGATAGCTTGGCTTCACATAGCCGTCTTCTAATAGTAACAGTACTCACAGGTAACTTTAGATGTTCTTTGATCATGCTAGAACTGATCATTGGCTGAGTCTGTGCCAATTTTGTTATTCTCCGATCCATTCGAATGGTAGTTTTCCGTTTTCTTCCACGTCTTTCTGGTTTTGGTTTCCATTTTAAAATTTGATATCATTTTAGCAGAGCAGCCTATCATCATTTTTTGCACTTCTTTGTATGTTTTCCCCTCTCTAATCAACTTTTGAATCAAAGCACACTGTTCTTCTTAATAATGTCTGGAACGACCCATTTTACTCTTATTTTCAGAGAGAAATGCACAGGACAACCTTTTCTGCATTTATCCTTAAATAAGGGGAACTTGTTTGACACCTGTTTTTCACAGAATAATTTACCTCTCCAAATGAATTCCACACTGCTATTATTTTGAACACGTCCCTTTTCAATTAATGATTCAATTACACAGGATCAGGTGCATGCAAATCATCACTGTTGGGTCTGTTGGGTTTCTATTACTCCACTACACCTACAAGTCAAATATTTACCATGAAGAAATATAATTTCTCCCAAAAACAATTATTGTTCTGGTTACTGATTTTGGACTGCTATTATTTTGAATACAACTGTATATATAAATATTTACAGTTGCATCTCAATGAATTAGAATATCATTGAAAAGTTGATTTATTTCAGTAATTCAATTAAAAAGTGAAACTCATATTATATAGACTCATTACACACAGTATGATACATTTTAAGTGTTTATTTCTTTTAAATTTCATGATTATGGCTTACAGCTAATAAAACCCCAAAATTCAGTATCTCAGAAAATTAGAATATTGTGAAAAAGTAAAATATTGGAAACTAGTGGTGTCACACTCTAATCAGCTAATTAACTCAAAACAACTGCAAAGGTTTCGAGAGCCTTTAAATGGTCTCATAGTCTGGTACAGTAGGCTGGCTCTCCAAAAAGTGCTGTGTCTAAGCACATTAATGGAAAGATGAATGAATGGAACAAATGTGGTAGAAAAAAGTGCACAAGCAACAGGGATAACCGCAGCCTTTAGAGGATTGTGAAACGAAGCCCATTCAAGAAATTGGGGCTGATTCACAAGGAGTGGACTGCAGCTGGAGTCAGTGGTTCAAGAGCCACCACACAAAGACGTATCCAGGACGTAGACTACAACTGTCGCATTCCTTTTGTCGAGCCACTCTTGTACCAGAGACCGCATCAGAGATGTCTTACCTGGGCTAAGGACAAAAAGGACTGGATTGTACTCAGTAGGACAAAGGTTTTTTTTTCAGATGAAAGTAAATTTTGCATTTTATTTAGAAATCAAGGTCCCAGAGTCTGGAAAGAGAGAGTAGAGTCACAGAATCCAAGTTGAGATCCAGTGTAAAGTTTGCACAGCAACTGGTGGTTTGGGGAGCCATGTCATCTGCTGGTGTTGGTCCACTGTGGTGAGGTCCAAGGTATCACAGCCGTCTATGAGCAAGTTTTAGAGCACATAACTGGACGTTATAAAGCGGTGTGAGGGCGACGCTTGCGCTACAATGCGGAAGAGTAGCACGCTCGCGGGTCAATGGAACGCGCCCCAGGGACTTCAAGGAGGATAGTGCGCCTTTGATCTCTGCAACAGGAACGCCGTGAGCTCACTGCCGGAGCTCCTGCGGCTCTTCACCTTATATGGAGCTGGAATATGCTGCCGAAGAGGAAAAGGCCACAAGGAAGTTCACGTCTCGCCCTTATTACCAGCCTGGGGAAAGCCGCCGGACGTCAGATAGGACTCCCACAGAGAGAGCTGGGAAGGCACATCTGCCGACAGTGGAGTCAGCACGAGCCACCGCACACCAGCCTGTGCCCGCATGCCAGCGGGGCACTGCCAACCCGACCAGCATGTGCACTTTAATTCCTCTCTCTTTCTTTCCATCCTCCCTCCTTTAATCCTTTCCTCCCCTATTTTTCCTAAATAAATTACCCTTTTTCCTGTAAGTCCTCGCCTTGTGTTCGTGTTTCATGGTACCACCCGTGCACATGGGATCAAACCTGTTACAATATCCATATTGTTATATTGTGTAACAAATGAGTGTAGTGCCCTGATTAAATATGGTTTATTTAAAGTATCTGACATCCATTAAGTTATTAAATATTATTCAAATGTTTACCTTGAGGTACTAACTCTGTTTATAATATGTACAGCATTGAAAACTTGTTAATGAAACAACAGAAAAGTTATGAATCTGTGAATAACTGAAAAAAATCCTGTTTCAGAAGCTTCTGGAATATGTCTTTATTTTTTCGCCTTTTCCTCTTGTTGTGCTGTGAATGGTCTAGACAAATGTCAGTCTTTTGTGTTAGCCAATTAGTGACCGCTAAAGTAGCCTATCAGGTTTGAGTGGGGGCGGGGTTAAACGGAAGCGCGCGCTGGTGTTTCCCGGAGAGAAAAAAAAAGAGAAAAAGCTTCAAACGGCGAAGAGCATTTTCTGTTAAAAACAAACAAACAAATAAATAAAAATCTCTTGCTACAGTCCATGTTTTGGACAGAAAGGACAATAGTAAGGAACTGTACCATAGTTGTATGCATGTCAGCGTGTTTAAATGTGTTGTTTGGACTCTGTGAGAGAGAGTTTAGCTGCTGTGCTAACAGAAGGAGTGGAGACCGTTGCTGAGTCACGTGTTGCACCAGAACATCTGCACGCTTCGACCCTGCTGCAGTCACGTGATTTATGACTTCCTGCTGTTCTAGGAGTCTGCTGGTGGTTATAGACGAGGACACAGCTCCAGGATTTGTTTGTCCATCAAGAAATATGTTCTCTAAAGGTGGAGAGAACTTCAGGGAACTGTGAGTACTGACAAAGCGTTGTAACAAGGGTTGAAATGAGCTCCAACACGCGCGCCACCATGTGGACTGGTCAGGAAAAACACCTGGGGATTGATGAGAACTTTGTGTTGTTGTGTTTGTTAGTGAGTTCAAAACTATAGGGGGAATTTAAATGTGTGAAGCACTGTGTTTAAATGACACGTTTTAATTTGTTGCTCCACGTACAGTTTGTGTCTGTATTGGATTTGAATCCACTTCAGGTTTTAGGTAAAGGCATGAGGGACTACAGCTGTTCAAATGTAATACATGGGAGTTTGAGCTCACATTAGCAGCAGAGCTACAGAATAAGCTAACCAGACCTCTCTGCTCCAAGTCTGAGACATATTTGTCAGATATGGTTAATGTAGACAAAATCCCAAATCCAGTAATCTAGTACTGTAGATCCATCACCAGTTCAACTCCATGCAGTGTGTGTGTGTGTGTGTGTGTGTGTGTGTGTGTGTTTAAGTGCTGGTGTGAGTGAAGTCTCAAAATTAAACCAAGAGAATTTTGAGAGTGGGTTACATCAGGTAAAACTGAGTTTTTACCCCAGAATATACCCTGGTTGAATGTGATGTAGTGTGTGTGTGTGTGTGTGTGTGTGTGTGTGTGTGTTTTCTGTAACTCCTGGCCTGAAACACTTGAACACTTCCTCAGTGACTGTTATTATATCAGACTGCTTTGGACTGACTGACCTGCAAGTCTTCCTGTGGAGTAAATAAAAAAATATGTTCTCTTCTACTTCAATAACTTCACATCACAAATAATATCACAATTTGAATCGTCATTCTTTTGTGCCTTTTTTTATTCATTCATGTTTGTAAATCTTAACCAAGGAACCTACTGTTCACCTGTTTTCTCGGTGAGTTCAGGTGTGTGTGTGTGTGTGTGTGTGTGTGCGCGTGTGTTGCTGCATGAAGCTTTTACAGTCCATAATGCACATCAATGGAAAGTGTCATAACTGTTATGTAATCGGTCAAAGCACAGTGTTGGTGATGATTTTATAATTTTTTGTGTTTTATTATATAATACAGAAAGTGTGTGTGTGTGTGTGTGGCCAAAGAAGCTACTTCTGAAGTTTATACAACATGGAAGTGACCAATCTTGTTTCATTAAAAATGTCAAGTTTCAGAGAATAATAATTATTCATATTTCTTTGAGTATTAATACTAAAATTGGTGTAAGATTCTAGAAACATATGACGTGTAAAAATAGTTGCCCTTTGATAAATGCTTAAAAAGCTAAAAAATTTGTAGTGTCCGAAACCATGTCAGATTCATGCTGTAATATCTTAATGATTTTACATCTTATAATAATACACTTTTTCAGGGTTATGTCTTTTCATGTGAAAAGTTTCATCTGAATGGCAATTAGGATTGTTAAAAGATTTAAATAAAAAACAAAGTTACAGACACTACAGGCAAATACAAAATTGTATTTATCAAACGCTTTTCTTTTTACATGATAAAAATATGCTGTAAATGTGTTCGTATTTACAAAAAATGAAGCATGGATCAGGATATAAGAAGCATTAATTAATTATTATAATCATAGTAGTAGATAGATCGTATTATAGGTGTTATGGGTATGATCTTATCTGAAAATTCACTTTTTCACCTCGGTGAGACACTTTAGCATCGACACCATGTTTAAGCTGAATTGATATTCGTTGAAAAAGAGAAAAAAAGTTCCTGTACATTGATTACATTAAAATGATGAGAATTTGGAGCTGAAACGCTGCGACACTGTAATAAATGTTTTTAAATTTTCCTTGTTCATGCAGACACACACACTGTGCAGTACCTCTACACTGCAGTCACACCAGGAATCTATTTCCCAGAGTTCACTGCTGTGGGTCTGCTGGACGGAGAGCAGTTTATGTCCTACAGCAGCAGCAACAGGACGCTGATCCTGAAGGACTGGATAAAGAAGATTGAGGATGAAGTGTGTTGACAGAGTGTAAAAAAGGAACTGGAGAACAAAGTACTGAAGTACTGAAAGTAAAAACTCCCTTTATTTCTCTATATAATCTCCTGCTACACTAACACACTCATCAATACATTAATTCATGCACTTAAAATAGTTATATTGATATTTAATTTTCTTCGTTTTCTTCTGTAAAATTATAATAATTGTTATAAATAATAATAATAAAAATAATAATACATAGTATCACAAACAGTGATGGTCGGGCTCAAGCATCTGCACCATCGACACCAGACAGACAGTATGTAGAGTGTGTACATGCATTTAAAGGGGAAATACCAAATCGATGTCCACTGATGGAAAAAGACAACTGACTCTCCATCTAAATGATATTACTGTATTAGTGCTTTTGTCCATACATAAGGAGAAAAGTGACAGTCTGGGTACACTGTAAACCTCAAAATATTTGCGGTAATCTGTTACATCAATTTTTTTAAGTAATGATGTTTCCAATTTTGAGTAAACAGAACTATACATTTTTAAGTTTGTTGAACTTGCTGCAAATTAAATGAATTGTTGCAGACAATCTGCCCCGGGAATCAAACCCAGGCTTTTCGGGTGGCAGGCGAAACACTTACCACTGAGCCGCCAGTGCTCTATAGATTTTATGTTGGTGGTACTTTAAGGTGACAGTTACTGCTACTTAAGTACTTACAATTACTTAAAATATCAAATTTGTTCATCTAACTTGAAGTGTCATTTCTACAAACTCAAAAGTACAAACGTTCTGAATACTCAAAAAGGTCTATTAATTTGACGTAATTGCAATTATTTACGTTAACAGTACTCAGTGTGTCTAATTACTTTGAGCATTAGGGTTCACAGTGTGTAATGAAACAGAATGCAATTTTCACTGATGTCAAGAGTGACAATGACTCTCCCTCTAAACTATTGGATTATAGCAGTTAAACAAATACACACACACACACACACACACACACACACACACATCTGAGTTTTGTGTGGTGCATTCTCACAGGTTTAATATCACAGAGCACCTCCACAATTATTACAAATCACACAAGGTCCCCAGGTAACACTAATCCCATTCGAATAGGACTTAAGTGACATTTTTGAAGAAATTCACTCTTTGTTGGCATGAAACCATAAAAGACATAACAACCATGGAATATTCTAGTGAAGCTCAGCCAGCAGCACTTAAGGAGAGGTTTTTAATACTGTGTGTGTGTGTGTGTGTGTGTGTGTGTGTGTGTGTGTGTGTGTGTGTGTGTTTGCGCAGGTATTGATACACTGCCAAGAATGTACAGCTGTGAGCAGAATGATGATGGCACCACTAGAACATACGAGGAACCTGGAGCGCAGCTAATGCTAAAGCTCTGAACACTAAACAGAAGTGGGAGACTGATGGTGTTTATACCAAATACTGGAAGAACTACCTGGAGAGCACGTGTACTGACAGTTTAATGAAATATGGCAAAGAGAGATTGAAGAGGAAAGGTAAAGAGTGTGTGACCAACACCCACTAATAACACACTCCACTAGTCTACACACCACACTGCACCTCACACTCTGAATACACACTCAGGTTTCTGGTAGGAGAAAGCAGTTTTCTCTGTGCTGTTTACAAGTTCTGGGTTGTTCGGACACTTGGAGGGACATCAATCAGCACTGTAAACAATAGTCTTGGTTTAACCTGATGACTCTTTAAAATCCAGGATTGATTAGTTGGTTCGTCTCTCACCCTCCATCAACTCACACCACTAACTCCTTTATATCCCACACTCTCTTACAGATCGTTGTCTCATTGGTTTACAACTTGAAAGCCCAAACTAATGCAGACACAATAAAGGCTGCTGGAAGTTCAACGCCAGCCTCTTGAATAATGACAAATTCTGTTAAGGAATAACACTAATTATTTTAGAAACTTTAAAAAAACTCAAAATTTCATCCTTTACAGAAAAGTGGGAATATGTAAAAATAAAATAAGAAACTTTTCCATAAGCCTTAGTAAAAATCTAAAGGTATTACAAAATGGAGAAGAAAATGAAATTGTTCAGGAAATAAATGTTGTAGGAAACCAAATGATAAAATGTAATTATTAAGTTGCTAACAACCAAACTTAGATGATGTCGTAAAAAAGTGAAAAGTGCTGAATGGATTGAGGAGAGGGAAAGAAACTCAGCTTATTTCTGTAGACTACAAAAAAGAAGACTAGAAAAAAACAGATTAATATACTAAACATAGATGGCACAGATTGTTCAGAACCCACAGTAATAGATGAGGAAATAAGTACTTTTTACGAAAAAACTATATTCCTCTACTTTCTCAGAGCCTGAGGCAGAAAACCTATTTAAAAAAATCTCCCTCCTGATTCCATAAATAAGTACAGACTTTAAACATTTGTGTGAAGCAGACGTAACCCTGGAATAAATTGATATGCTGATTTGTGCTTAAAAATTGACAGAACATATAAAAATGTCAATAACAAATTTCCATAAACGTTTCTGGAGCTTATTAAGAGAACTTTTGTTTCAAGTTTTCAAAGAGGCCACAGATAAGCAAACTCTTGCTGTGACTATGAGACAATGAACCATTACTCTCATTCCCAAACCAGGAAAGGATTGTAAAATCTTACACAATCTTCAACCAGTTTCTCTATTAAACAACGACTAAAATATTCACCCACACTTATCAACAACCGCCTGTCAAAAATAATTAGTGAAACCCAGTGAGGATTCATTAAAGGCCGTTTAATTCATAACAATATACGTTTAAAACAGGACTTTAATTATAACTATAATTAACTATAGTGACTTGATAGAGGATGATGGAGTTATTCTGTTTAATGATTTAAAGCATTCGATTCACTAGAACATCCGTTTATTTTTAAAACTTAGGAGCTATATGGCTCTCTGTAATATAAAATTTCTGTAATATTATCTGAACCTTATACAGAAATACAAATAGTTTGAAGGTAAACAGAAAGTAAAACAAGGGGTCCTTTTTCATCATCACTCTTTGTCACAGTGGAATCATTAGCTATACTCCTAAAAAAACTCTGATTTAGGCAAACTTACTGTATTTGATGTGCAAATTATAATTAGTCAGCTTGCTGATGATACAACAGTTTTTCTCAAAAATCTAGGTCAAGTTTCCAAATTATATAAACATCTTCTCTAAAGGTTCCTGTTTAAAACTCAATCTTAAAAAATGTGAATTAATGGCCCTCCATGATTGTTCCCTCCCTGAATCATTTGTCCGGTATTTTGACATTTATATTACAAAGAATCCGATTGCCAGTAAAAACCTAAATATATGGAGTAAGATTGAAGAATGCAAGTCTAAACTCAGTATGTGGGCACTAAGAGATCTGTCTGTTTTTGGAAGAATTTACGTATTTAAAATGGAGAGTCCAACTAGGTGCATTTATCCTGCATCTTCTCTGCCCATCTCTACAAAAGCCACTAAAACAATCCACCAAATAAACCTGGATTTTATATGGAGAAAAGGACCACATTACATTAAAAAGGATGAACTAGTCAAGAACATGTAAATCTATTATTACAAGTTATAGATTTTGAATGTATAAATGGTACTTAAAATTAGTTGGTTTAAGCACTTTATGAAGGATGAGAATAGTACAGTATCTGGTTTGACAATCCCACAGCTCTATGTGACTTTCATATTCCCAGATTGCCAGTTAAACTGTCAGCTTTTCACCAGCAGGTACTTTTATTTTGTATTTTTTCTTATATACAGTCATAACTTTACACCACATAGACTCCTATATGGAAATAATAGATATATTTTACACAGAAGAAAGTCAATATTTATTGAAGAATGGATGCAGAAGGATGTTTGGTCAGTGACTCATTTGATGGATGATAATGGCTTTATTTTAAGACATGAACAATTTGATCTGCACAAAATCCCAGTTTGTGTCTTTTGAAGGCTTTTCCACCATCACTTCTTTTAATAGTACAAAATATTCTGACAACATAATCAGTTACTAATAACTCTTCCTTTACTCAATGTTAATGGCAAAGATTTCCAAAAATAAAATCTTATGAACCAACTTTTGCATTATCACTTTACTAACACAATTTATCTGACTTTCTCGAACAGGAATTCAATTAATTTGATTTTTTCTAAACAAGGTATTGATGAAATTAGATGTAAGTATCTTACATTTCCAGTGTCGTCCAAAACTAAAGAAATCCATTATAAAATTCTTCACAATGTTTATCCATCAAATGAGCTCTTAAGGAAAAGATTCAATGTGGATCACAATAATTATTAATAATATAGTGATATAATGAAGATAATATAGAAACGACTGAACACTTATTCATCTTCTGTGATTTCTCTTCAGCTTTTTGGGATGATGTGCATGACTGGTTGGTCACTACATGTCCTTCCACCCTTCACCCGAAATGATATTATATTAGGTATGATGCAACCTGACAATAAAGTTTACTTCCTTGTAAATGCCATTCTGTTACTTGGAAAGTTCTTTATCCAAAAATGTAAAACCCTAAAGACCAGACCTCTCTTTACTGTTTTCACAACAGATCTGCAAATTAATCTTCTCCCCTCACTAAAGTATATGGATAAGAAAAATGGGATTAAACTCCTTAAAATCCGCAGTGAATTTAACATCACTGAAGATTAAAACAGACCCTCTAGCCCCTTTTTTATTTAATTAATTTTTGTTTTGTGTGTTTCATGTGTTTCTTATAGATGCTATAGTGTAATTGATTTGTGAACTTGTTCTGTGCCTTGTTTTGTTTGAATTATTTTAATTACTGACTCTTAAAATGTCAAACTGTTTGTATTATAATTTCAATAAACCAAAAAAAAAAAAAAGGTTGCGTGCGGACCTGAACATCTCGTGTGACGCGCTTAGAGAGCGAGACTCCTACTTCACCACAAGGGCTTCCTCTTTTACACAGAACAGCGTCTAGACTTCAGCAGCTGCACAGATGTGGCTTGTTGCGTGACAAACACTGCAATCATGATCCGTGACAAGTAAATATATAACAGATGAAAAAAAAAAAGCTTTCGGAGATGTTTGTTTTTATTTAGTCGTGAGTTTCTTTGTGTGTGAAGTCTACGGGTGAGATGTTGGACTACAGTGCTGTACTAAAACTTCTGCTTTTAATCTCATGTGTTCATCTTCCATCAGCAGGTGAGTTTAAAGATGAGAATAATTATAAAGCTGTTTATCAGACAGTAAGTTAGTCTCTGTAAGTTCCATATTTAAACATTTTATCTGATTAGTAGGACATTGTGTTCGTGGTAACCATGTTAAGTTGTTTAGTCATAACAAAATGGCGATGGTGGTGTTCCGTTAATTCGTCCACGCATGCGCAGCATTCGTCCATCGCACCACGCATGCGCAGAACACCAACAAAGTGGCGATGGTGGCGCACCATAAATACGTCATCACACCACGAATCCACAGAACAACAAAAAAATGTTCGGGGCTGAAAATTATAACACACAATCCAAACAACGTAGCCAGGAAAGATAAAAGGAGCAGGAGATGACAAAAAAAACCCAGAACTTTAAAAGAATAAATTATGATCTCCATATGACTCACAGAAGTGTAGAATTCTAATTGCTTTGGAGATTTTTGAAATCTTAATGCTTTCTAAATATCTCATGTCATTTTTTAATACAAGAAAAGGGTTTGTTAGTTTTTTTATTCATAAATGTAAATTTATCAATTACAACGATTTAATTAATTATATAATATATCCTGCTTTTTCTTGTCCAAAAAAAAAAAAAACAAGAATACAAATTAATTCTAATAATATCTGGCCAAAATGTTTCAGTATAATCACACATAATGTCTGAAGTGTGTGTGTGTGTGTGTGTGTGTGTGTGTGTGTGTGTGTGTGTGTGTGTGTGTGTGTGTGTGGCCAGGAATTGAGAATAATCAGGAAAAGGTAAAGAGAGATTGGGTGTCCTTGTCTGATACCATGAGAGAAATTAAATCAAGCTGAAGTTCCTTATTTTAATTTAATAGAGCTGCTATGACTATTATTCATGATAAAAGCCACATTTGTCCAACACTTTTAGAATAAAATTTATTCTCAACAGTCAAATGCTTTGTAGAAGTTAAAAATAAAACAAAACTGTAAGATTCAAAGAGGTCACAATAATCCAATAAATCTAAAACCAGCCTAATAAAGTTTATTGTTTATGTTTCATACATCCAGACTGTTTCATCTATAATTGAATGCAGGACACCTTTGACTGGTTTAGTAAAAAGTCAGGCCAACATTGTGTGTTATAGGATGTCAGGACGCCACGTCTCAATAGAGAGTAAATCATTTGTTTTTGGTTTAGGTATCAGAGAGCTGATGTCCTGAGTTACTGACAGTGGAAGAGACTTTTTATATACTTTTTTTAAGAAGTCTTCTTTTAAAGTCTTCTGTCAGGAAAGGTGATGAATGTCTTTCAAACATTTTATATAATTCTGCAGAAATAACATCATTTTCTGGTGATTTTTTTAATCGATTGCTTGATGAACTCCTTCAGTGTGAATATAAATATCACATGATGCTCTCATCATCAGTAAGACTTTCACAGTGTCTAATAGAATCCAAAACAGAAATAGATGCATTACAGTGTGATGATGGCGTTTCATGAACTCGTCCTAATCACACTGTTTCTCTGCTTTAGTGCCGTGAATATAAAGCCATGCTGCTGCTCACAGTGACTTGTGTGTTTGAGTGTTTTCAGACTCAGGATCATTAATATAATTTAGAGTTAACAGTTAACAGATAGACGGCTGGGACGAGTTTAACATAAACACTTTCGCCATCAGCAGATCAGCTCTCATGTTGAGTTTAACAGATGGTAGAGCTGGAGACGACAAAATACTAACACCAAACATCTGTCTGTCAAAACGCACTTTTTATATTTCTAAATAACACAGAATGGAGAAACCAAATGTTCACGACTGTGTAAATGTTTAACTGTTTGATCAAAAGATAATATAAAAATATACATTATTTAAAATATTCTACAAATCTGATTGGAGGAATCCTCCTTTCTCCAGACTTATTGGACGCTGTAAAGACTTGGTATAAAGGGGCAAGAAAAAGTATGTGAACCTTTTGGAATTTCATGGTCTTCGGCATTAATTTGTCATAAAATGTCAATTGTGATCAACAGTATTAATTAATATAACGTGCCAAAAATAATAACACAAAATATGTCTTTATTGAACACACTCACTGAACATTCAGAATGTTAGTGGAGAAAGTAAGGAAACTCTTGAAATAAATAACTGGTTGATTAGATTAGATTCTGGATCATTGATCTGTCATGTCTGTGATGTTTTCTTGTTGTTTAATGTATTTACAGACACACACACTCTGCACTACCTCTACACTGCACTCACACCTGGACTCACTGATTTCCCAGAGTTCATTGCTGTGGGTCTGCTGGACGGAGAGCAGTTTATGTTCTACAGCAGCGACATCAGGACTCTGATCATAAAGGACTGGATAAAGAAGAGTAACAGTGAGTCTTACTGGATGAAGGAGACACAGGAAATGCGGGACAATCAGTACACCTTTAACATCACATTCACAACAGCAATGAAAGAGTTTAATCACAGTGAAGGTGAGAATAAACATAAACTGTATTGTTGTTTTAATGTTAAATGCTGTTGGTTGTTGATGGTACATGATTGTGAGCAGAAGATTTAAAGTTCAACAACTAAGAGAAAAACACAGTTTCTTGCTGAACAGCTTTTAAATGAACAGATGCAAAATGCAGCACAGAGATACAGGAGAAGCTACAGAGTGATTTCACACCGTCATGTATTTGTCTTTTACATTTTGTGTTGTCGTGTCACATGTCAGGAAAATGCTTGAAGTCAGAGTTTGAAACTTTCTGCACTGAACAGCTGAGCTCTTAAACTATACGTAACTCCTCAGATGTATAAACATTATGATAAAGTTCATTTGCTCTGGATAATTGTTTATAGTGTCTGATTTATAGTCTGATGTTTGCAGGTTTATATCATAAGTGGACTTGAGACTTACAGACTTACAGACTCTCCTGGTCTATGAACTTGTTTGTGTCAGTAATTGAAGACATGAAAGGAATTTATAATTTAATGACGTATTAAAAGGATGTAATTTTGAAGCCAAAAGATCTCTAGTGACTGGCTACAATATTTTAAACAAATCTTAATTTATATCTTCAGAAAGTGTTTTTTTTTTATCATTTTTTATATTTTATTTTAATATTTGACATTATTAAACACTGCATTGCTTATTACATTGAAAAAGTGTTTAATGCTCCATAGTAAATAAACTCTGTATATATGAACTATATGAACAGAATACTCTGGTGTTCACACACTTTGTCCCATACGGTGTGTGTCTGTGTGTCTATAAATATTGCAGGTGCATAAACATTGAGACATTAACAAGGTTATTATTTTGCTCTCTACTGCAGTGTGTGAGAGAAGATAAAATGTCTGGAGTTGATTTCAGCAGCATTTTATTTGGAATCTGTTGTTTTTAAGTCTTAATATGACGTCCAGAGAGCCGCTGAGACGCGCCATCATTAGGCTTCAAATCAAAATTCACCCTCCATTCATAAGGAGTAACTTATCAACAATCAAATACATATTCACTGGTGTAAATACAGAGGACGTGTGTGTAGATGATGTAACTGTGACTAAAGCAGCAGGATGAACTCTGGAGTGTATCGGGCCAAATTCTTCAGATGCTGTATGTTTGTGTGATGGTGAAGTCAATCCTCTGATCTGAATCTGAGCTGAAGGCAGTGATGTTTAGCTGCTTATTAACTACAACAGATTTGCAAACAACTATGAAAAATAATACGATACCTTATAGGTGCCAGTTTGTCCAATTACTTTTGGATGATGTAACATGATGGTTTAGTGGTTGACACTCACATGGTCTCCTCACATCTCCAGGGTCGAAGTTTAAATCTCGTCTCGGGTTTGTGAAGTATAAATGTTCCCCCTGGTTTCCTCTGGGTTCTCCAGTTTCCTCCCACATGTGAGTTTCCTCGAGCATGTGTCCTGCAGTGGGACGGCAAAAGTCTCCTGTGTGTAATCTGTATCTGTCTGTCTGTCTGTCTGTCTGTCTCTTTAGGAGTTCACACACTACAGAGGATGTTCGGCTGTGAGTGTGATGATGATGTCACCACTAGAGGATACGATCAGTACGGTTATGATGGAGAAGATTTCATCAGTCTGAATCTGACAACTGGAACCTGGACTGTTAATGATGAAGTCAAGAGTTTTATAAACGACTGGGATCCTAAAGGTGCTGAGGCTAAATACTGGAAGAACTTCCTGGAGCGTGTCTGCATCGATCTGTTAAAGTATTACACGTCTCACAGGAATCACACTCTCGACATGCAAGGTAATGTGTGTGTGTGTGTGTGTGTGTGTCTGTGTGTGTGTGTGTGTTTGATCTGCTCTGTTACTATAACGCACACAGGTACTGTACAGTTTAATATCACACTTTCACTAAACACAAGAGTGTATATACACACACACACACACACACACACACACACACACACACACACACACTGTGAAGTTAAAATGAGTGAAATGATGAAGCTGAAGCCATCCGATGAGGACATTGTATGACATCACAGTGTGCATCACCTCACAGTCACTAGTGGGTCAAGAGTACAGACTCAGTGTACAAGCAGCGTGTGTGACAGAATCACCACCTCACAGTCTCTACTCCTGAGTAACTATGAGCTCACAGTATAGCGTCAGTGTATAAAATACTGTGTGTAAGTCAGGAGACTGCAGTCAGTAACATGTGAGACGGGGAAGCGCATCGGCTGCTGCTTGTCTCAGGGACACTGATGGTGTGATGATGCCGCTCTGTACTTCTATGAGGGACTGATCATCACGTGGATCTGTGTTATTTAACATTTCATTGTTACAGTGCACAAAACGAGAGGGAAATAATAACTTATGTTATACTATAGGTGGAGTTTCTGTGTGTTCACAAAAAATGTAACATGATGGCGTGTATTATATTTAAGCAATCTATGAAATAGTACAGTATGTGTGAAGCTTATTGAAATGATATTGTTGTTTTATTTGTTCACATTTGTTTCTATTTCACTGCAAAATTCCCAATGTTGATTTGATTTAATTCAATTCAATTCAATTTTATTTATATAGCGCTTTTAACAATTGATATTGTCGCAAAGCAGCTTTACACAATAAAAAGAAGTAAGTTTTTATGCAATGCGTATGAATCAAAATGATGAGATTGTCCCTGATGAGCAAGCCGAGGGCGACGGTGGCAAGGAAAAACTCCCTGAGATGGTAATAGGAAGAAACCTTGAGAGGAACCAGACTCAACAGGGAACCCATCCTCATCTGGGTGATAACGGAGAGCAGGGATTGATCAGTATAATAATGTGTACTGGAAGTTCAGTGTAACAGGAGATGTGTTAAAATTAAAATTAAAAGGAGTCCAGTTTGTTCCCGGAGGCTCAGGTAGACTGTAGGAGATTCCAGTCCTGAGCTATCGAACAACTGAAGTCACAGGTCCCCAGAGCATCAATCGATGATAGGACAGATTTACCACCCCAAGTGTTTATATATGACCTAATGGTCACGAATGTACTCTGAAAGTGTTAAATCAACACTCTGGGTGTTAATTCAAGACTAAGGTAGTAGTGATATTTTTATTTAAGGTTATCGACCACTTTAGCTGAATTATTATTATTAACTATTGTTGTGTGACCTGCTAAGCTGTGAAACGCAACAATTAAAAAGTGATTTCAGAGTTGATCCCTGTGTCCCCTGGAGTTGGCTGATGACTTTTGTAGAGTTTGAAGCTGAAGTTGATGTGCAAATTCCCAGATAACTCGACACACACACACACACACACACACACACACACACATGTTTAAATGTTTATACCGTCTGAATCTGATCCACTGATACACATTAACTTATTTTTTAATAGTTTCCATAACAACCAGAACATTAATGATTGTACAGGATAAATACTGAACTCTAATGTTTCTACCTGCATCTTACCCCTGCACACACACACACTTATAAACACTCATTTATATTTTCCAGTACAAAACTACTCTTTCTTGCATCCTTACTGTGATCACATGACTTTAATGTCACTAATAAGAGGAAATGTTCTGTAAAAAGCACTTTTCATTTATGAGTGAATAAATCCGACAGAGTGCTCTAATATTAATGTCTCTGTGTGTCTCTGCAGTTCCTCCCGAGGTGTCAGTGTTCCAGAAACACTCGTCTCCTTCTCCAGAGGTGGTGTGTCTCGCTACAGGTTTCTTCCCCAAAGCACTAAACATCACCTGGCAGAAGGACGGAGAGGACGTGCATGAGGACGTGGAGCTCAGAGAGACGTTACCCAACCAGGATGGAAGCTTCCAGAAGAGAAACATTCTGAAAGTCCCAGCTGAGGAGCTGCAGAAACACAACTACACCTGCGTGGTTCAGCACAGCAGCTTGGAGAAGGAGTTAGTGCGAGAAGTACCAAAAGGTCCTAATAAACTAGAGCTGTAGAGAGTGAAAGCTGATTTCTTGCTGCAGCAGATAATAAAGACTCTGTGCTGATTTAACAGGTGGAGGATCAGATGGACGATCAGCTGGAGTAAGGATTGCTATCATCACTGCTCTCGTTGCCGTTGTTGCTGGAATTGTCACCTGGAAGGTATGTGAACTCTGGTGAGTGGACGACTGGAGCAGGTGTCTCTTAATCACAGAACAGACCATTAGCCATAAGTATACCACACTTTATACCTTCACTTTCAGGATGTCACAGGATGAGCAATGGATTGCCGATTGCTGTGGTCCGTTCCACAAAAAAAAAAAAGCACTAAAATGTCCCTTCCGCCATAATCGCTATATTCAAAGCAAAGCCGACGCCCTCTTTCATTCCCCCGTGAGCGCAATGTTTTTTCTTTCCCCTACACTCAGTAATGCAAATACAGTCACATTCAGTAAGAAGATCAGATTAATTTCCTCCACTTCTGTGGAAAACGTCTGTACATGATCTTCAGGAAGCGATCAAGCAGCATGGATTGAGCGAGTGACACCAGAGTCCTGCAGACGTCTGTCTCACTCTAAACAAAACAAATGCCAAATAGACCTCAAATTCCAGATGTTACTGGAGGACAGCAGATAAATACTGGGGCGTGTGACCTGGTAAAAGAGGTCTAGCAACAACCAGGCTGGACGTCCCATATGTCCGACCTCGTAACATCTCTCTTAAGCAGCATTTCCTCAGCTGTGCCACTCCACAATCAGACCAAAGTGACCATCCAGCAGCTCCTGAAGAATAAAGGAGTTCAAACTGAATACTGTTGTAGCGTTGCATAAAACAGCAAATTATTCTTATTGTCATTATTAAACGCATCAGAATGATTAAGACTTTGTACTACACACACTTGTTTATCTTTATTACGAAGCTGTTACCTTTATTCATAAGCAATATATAAAGTGTAAACAGCATGTTTGTTGTGGCTGCTGTAGAGGAAGAAGGTCTCTGTATTTGCGTTACTGAGTGTATCTGGAGAAGAAAACCATCTCTCTCGTGTTTGAAGGAAAGAGTGAGGTGGCTTTGCTATGACGATCACAGTGAAGGCAGAGATCCAAGAAGCATTTGAGCGCATAACAGCGTTTCTTTTTACCGTGTTGGTTGCACTCCAAGTAGTTCCCTGTGAACTGTAAAGAATCCTCCGATATCTTCCTGTGTTCTCCTGGATGTCAAGGCCTGAATTCTTTCTACCTGAATTTCAACACCAGGATTTTTGAAGCCTAAATTTGTGAGGCTGAAAAATAATGACGATGGTATTTGTAATGTTTTGGTATTTGGTATTTTTAATACTTGAAAATATTTTCGAACAGTAATTTGGTGAGGTCAGTGTTTTTGTATTGACGTTTTTAAATGCTTGAATGACATTTTCATCTGAAATATACAAGCGCCAAACATTTCACTTATTATAAATGCTGTAAGGATTTTTTCCATTCAGAACAAAATTGCAATGCAGAAAAATTTGAACATTTTATTGCAGCAAGTTTTTTATAATTCAACATGCCATGTTGCTTTGAGGAGTTTTATACTGTTATACTTTTATAGTATTGAGACATCTGGGGTTTAAAGTGTTTATCATAAGGTGTTATGTAGGCTACATAGTCTACTGCTGGCTGTGCATCTTGTAGGGCTTCAGAAAAGATGAATTACTGTCAGATAACACGTCACACCGCCCCCTCATAACTCTAAAACAGTGTGTTTTGCACCAAGTTTAAGATTGTTCCATTGAAGATTTTGTTCTCAGGAGACATGGCTGCACATTTTTATATAAATTTCGTATTCAAAATTCAGGCTGATGGAGACACCTTGTCCCGAATTGGATAAACAGGAATTTTCCGAAATTTTTCAGAACATTTTCCGACACAATCCCTCCACTGTTATGATCCACATTAATCAACGTTTTCACATTTAGCAAAATACAATTATATTGAGGTGATCGTGCTAAAACTGGGTCTGTTAATAGGATATGAGGTGGAAAACTTCAATGGGGTAAAGTTATACTCCAAAATAATTTTTACAATGTGTTAATGTGACATTAGCTTTAGGCCTTTATATTTATTTTAGGCCCTTTATTGCATGAATTTATTCAGTTTGTGTTGTACTTGGTGCCTATTGTACGACAGCTCTGAACATAAATAGTCCAATATAAAGGTGGATTTACTTTTGGGGCTCTGATGAGGTTCTCAGGGTGGAAATCAGTCCCACATCGGCCTGCTGACACTCATTCATCTTTCTCTGAAGCAGGGCTCTGATCACAGCTCAGTCATGCTGAAATCACATCATTATACTAATGACACAACACTGTTCAGTTCCTCCTGTGACTCTACTGACACACACACACACACACACACACACACACACACACACACACCGCCTTAAACAGTCGTTTTTAAACACTTTAATGTGGGGACTTCTGCTATTAACTGGCCTGATTTATTTATTTATTTATTTATTTATTCTTTAATCCCTGTATTAATCCAAATTCATATTAATAATAATTTTTCTGTTTTATACACTCTGAGGTAGATGCTTCATCCAACAGCGTAGTGTGACTGTAACTGCTGGACTGAGAGAATAAGACATGATGTAGTTTACAGTGTAATATGGAATAAAACTCTGTGTGTGGAGTGAAAATCCAGCAGTAATGTAACATTGAGTCTCAGCTCAGAGCTCATCCTGTTTCTGTCTGCCTGTTTCTCTACAGCAGGAGGCGAGAAGATCGAGATGAGGAATGAGGTTACAGAGGATCACATGAGAGACAACAGTATTAAAGGTTCCGTTTTAATTCTTGATTCAATGACCAAAGACATTAGATTGTTGGACGACTGCAAATCAGACTTGTGCACTGCTGTTGATACAGAATGTTCCGCTCATGTACTGTACAATTGTATTTAGTGAGATTTCTAGAATGTTATATTTTTAATTTGAAGTTAATATGTAAAGATTTGTGGCCGAATGTGTGTTTTTTATTTCTCTGTTTTTTGTTGCATGTCTTTACTTTTCTGTTTTGTGTTGACGAGAAGAAAATGTTTGAATCCGTCTTCAGTCATTTGACTCGTCCATTCCACAGTCACAGTGTAAACTGGAAGTAGCACGAGTATGTACATCTTTTATATCAGCCTAATCAAAGCTAGCTGACTAGTAACATTACCACTGATAGCTGACGCTAAAACAGTTAGACTGAGCTGAAGTTTTCACTCGTTCTGTCTCGTTCAGTAAAAATGCACTAGGGAGACGGACGAGAGCCGTACTGTTTACATAAAGTGCTAAAATTAAATACTTTGGGAACAGACCGACAACAGGTCTCAGTGCACAGTTATCCACACACTGTTCTTATGTAAGACAGCAGCAAACGGCTAATGCTAAACAGCTAACATTCACACTCCAAAATTGTACCTGGCATTTCGTGACTGTGATGAATGAAAATGCATCTCCTACTGTTCTGATTGTCTCAGAAAAACGTTATACCATAATCACCTTGTTTACAGATTCACACTGTATTGTTTTGTCTCCCCTTATTATATTTAATTCAGTTTTATATACATAGTGTTTAATAATGTCAGTGTTGCAAAGCAGCTTTACAGAATGAAAAGAAACCTGGGGAAATGTGTGAGAAAATGTGAATAAATTACAGTACAATGATCAGATCGTCCCTGATGAGCAACCGAGTGAAAACCTCCTGAGATGGCACTAGGGAGAAACCTTGAGAGGGAACTTATTCTCATGTGGGTGATGACGGGTAGCGGGGATTGATCTGCAGTCGTACTGTGTGTGTTACGCTGATGGACGTTCAGTATAACAGGAGAAGTGTTCAGGGTAATATGGAGTCCTCTTTTATTATCGGAGGCTCAGGTACAAAACTGTCTGTGGGAATTTCATGTTAGTCTTTATTTTTGTCAATACACATCATTAAATCTCATCCAAATTCCCTACATGGTCAAGTCAAAGCTTTGATTGTGCAGAATAACAGATCACAGTTCTGAGAGTTCCTTTATTTCTCTATATAATCTCCTGCTACACTAATGCACTTATCCCAGTGTTTCAGTACTGGTGCTTGGACACCATCAAGGTAGAAAGTTTTCTCAGTAAGCCGGAGCCGTGATCAGACTGAGGGCTTCACGTCTGACACACTGACCTCCCAGGAACTCCTTTAATGGCCCAAACATGTGGAAATGTCTTTCAGCTTTGTCGTACCAAAGGAAGAGCTGACAGAGTGAAGTGTATAGTGGCAGTACTGTAGTATTCATCTCTATTTTTTGGGTCTGTAGCTTATTATTTATTTTATGTTTTGCCCTTGTATACTATTACTGTGTGTGTGGTGTTTTGTTCATTTTCTGTCCACCTAAATCTGTTTTGTACAAAGGTCACTCAGGGAAAAGTGCCAGTAAATCCCAGTTAGAACTGTACATGCCAATTTCAAGCTCATTCTGTTATTTTCACTGTGGTTTATATTCACCATGAATGTTTATATTCACTATTTTATGCTAAAGCTATTTTTACGTATTCATGAATATTTGAAATAAATGAAAACTTTCCCAAAGCCTGTTTGTCATTACTTTCTGAAGTATTTTGTGTTGAATGATGAGTGGAATAAAGCAATTCTTTTAAAATGAAAACTTAATTTTGATCCAGAGTGGATGTGATTGTTTGTGCTGTACACGTCACTACACTTTTAGCTTGAATGACTTGAGAAAAGTCTGTGAGACTATCATTTGCTTCTTTACTCCTGAGATGAGCAACTTCCCTGCAGACTGAACAGACTTCACCGAGGTCACGTGTTAAACATGATGTATGCAGAAGAAAACATCTCATGAACCAATAACAATTCATATTAGACGATGAAGAAAGCAATATTTTTCTTATACACTCATCTTGCTGTTTCTCTTCTAGATGTATCGATGGTCTGTGGTTCATTAGAGATCAGGTGTGCTGCACATCAACATGCTAAAGTTATTAAAGACACAGTACTTTGTGAAATGTTTCCCCATGAGGAGTTGGTTCCCCTCTGATGACGTGTACTGCTCTGTCTCTGTAGTGAAGGAGTGTGTTATTAGTGTGTACACATGATCATATATATGAGTGGACGGCATAGCAGGTAGAAATCAAATAAAAAAGTTCATCTGTAATGTCTCTGCCGCCCTCTAGTGGCCTGCTGATGTATAGTTTTTAACTCTGCCTTTTCTTGTAACCTGCTCTAACAAACCCTCAGCAGGAAATACTTCGCTCATTGTGAGATCTAATCTGTTATAAGAGGCCGCGCTATACCACCGGCTGCCAGCAGAGGGAGACAGAGGTGCACAGTGAGAGAGGCATGTGGGAGAACTCAGTTACCCAGAATCCTCCAGGATCATTAACCTCACACTCTTGTAGTTTAAAGACATAAAGGCAGGTAGGCTTTAACTTTTGCCTTTATTTCATCGCTTCATCGTTTGCTGTTCGTTTGTGTCTTTTTGTTCATTAGTGACGTAACGCACTATTCATAAACATGAGCGTTTCTCACTAACTAATTGACGGCGATTGACCAAAAATGTTTGTGGTATTTTAAAGTATTTTCTGCATTTTTTTTTTTGTTGTTGTTTAAATACTATGATAAAAAATGACCCACCATATGAAATAAAATGGATAGCTCTGTATAATTAAAACATGACAAATTACTAAAAATTATAAGAAATACAAAACAAAGGTTATAAATAAAAACTTAAAAGACTTGAAACAAACACTGAAGCAGTCTGGGAGAACTGGAGTTCTGTAATGATGATAGTATTCGTATACATAGATTCCACTATATCTCTTCAAATTGCTCATGTTTGATAGAAAGTCAAGAATGTCCTAAAAATGTCCCATTTTCGATTCCTTTACCATTTATTAATGTTCCATTACTTATTAGGAAGTTGCATGGCAGAAAATGTGATGTCAAAAATAGTTCAAAACACATAGTTATATTGAGTTCGCAATATTTTAATCTCTAAGGTAATACAGATTTAACTGATTTGTGTATTGCCTCTCACAACCGTCGTCTGTCTTGTTCCTGATTTTACACGTTGCAATTTTTAATCTATGGGGTATGAATTTGGAACGATATGACAACCATTCATGGCATCTTTCTGGAGCTGAAAACAGGAAGAGGAGAAAAGCAGAGGAAGAACAGCAATCTCAGACTAAATGTATGTTCTGATATACATAATCTATTATTTATTGCTATAGTATTAGTACTTGTACTATTCATTTATATTTAATTAGATTTATTTCATGTACATACAGTTGTGTTCAAAATAATAGCAGTGTGTTGAAAAAAGTGAGTAAAGCTCCATGTCCATATAATAACTTTTAATTTAAATCACACAAATGCATTGGACGTCCTGCACGTTCTATTCTGAATCTCAACATGAAGGAAAATGTGCTAAATGTAATATTAGTTTACAGAAAGTGAAGAAAAACAGATATTAGTCTGTTCAAAATAATAGCAGTGTCATCATTCATCTTTACAAAATGATGAATTTACTGTTTAAACAAAAATGATTAAAGTTGAATCTTTCTTGTGCATCTCTGAACTAATATTTAGCTGTATAACATGGTTTCTGAGAACTGCTTCACATCTGTGACAGTTGTACTACACACCACAATTCCTCTGCTTTTCTTGGTTTTGCTGCATTTTTAATGTCAGCCCACAAGTTTTCTATTGGATTAAGGTCTGGGGATTGGGCTGGTCACTCCATAACGTTAATCTTGTTGGTCTGGAACCAAGATGCTGCTCGATTACTGGCGTGTTTGGGGTCGTTGTCTTGTTGAAACACCCATTTCAAGGACATTTCCTCTTCGCCATAAGGCCACATGACCGCTTTAAGTATTCTGATGTACTCAGGTTGATCCATCATCCCTGAAATGTGATAAATAGGCCCAACACCATAGTACGAGAAGCTTCCCCATATCATGATGCCTGTGCCTCCATGCTTCACTGTTTTCACAGAGTACTGTGGCTTGAATTCAGTGACAAACTGTCTGTGGCCTCTAGACCCCCAAAAAACTAATCTAGCTTTCATCAGTCCACAAAATATTGCGCCATTTCACTTTAGGACAGTCAATGTGTTCTTTGGTGAACTGTAACCTCTTCAGCACATGTCTTTTTTTTTCAACAATGGGACTTTGCGGGGCTTCTTGCTGATTGCTTGGCTTCACATAGCCGTCTTCTAATAGTAACAGTACTCACAGGTAACTTTAGATGTTCTTTGATCATGATGGAACTGATCATTGGCTGAGTCTGTGCCAATTTTGTTATTCTCCGATCCATTCGAATGGTAGTTTTCCGTTTTCTTCCACGTATTTCTGGTTTTGGTCTCCATTTTAAAATTTGATATCATTTTAGCAGAGCAGCCTATCATCATTTTTTGCACTTCTTTGTATGTTTTCCCCTCTTTAATCAACTTTTGAATCAAAGCACACTGTTCTTCTTAATAATGTCTGGAACGACGCATTTTATTATTTTCAGAGAGAAATGCACAGGACAACCTTTTCTGCATTTATCCTTAAATAAGGGGAACTTGTTTGACACCTGTTTTTCACAGAATAATTTACCTCTCCAATTGAATTCCACACTGCTATTATTTTGAACACGTCCCTTTTCAATTAATGATTCAATTACACAGGATCAGGTGCATGCAAATCATCACTGTTGGGTCTGTTGGGTTTCTATTACTCCACTACACCTACAAGTCAAATATTTACCATGAAGAAATATAATTTCTCCCAAAAACAATTATTGTTCTGGTTACTGATTTTGGACTGCTATTATTTTGAATACAACTGTATATATAAATATTTACAGTTGCATCTCAATGAATTAGAATATCATTGAAAAGTTGATTTATTTCAGTAATTCAATTAAAAAGTGAAACTCATATTATATAGACTCATTACACACAGTATGATACCTTTTAAGTGTTTATTTCTTTTAAATTTCATGATTATGGCTTACAGCTAATAAAACCCCAAAATTCAGTATCTCAGAAAATTAGAATATTGTGAAAAAGTAAAATATTGGAAACTAGTGGTGTCACACTCTAATCAGCTAATTAACTCAAAACAACTGCAAAGGTTTCGAGAGCCTTTAAATGGTCTCATAGTCTGGTACAGTAGGCTGGCTCTCCAAAAAGTGCTGTGTCTAAGCACATTAATGGAAAGATGAATGAATGGAACAAATGTGGTAGAAAAAAGTGCACAAGCAACAGGGATAACCGCAGCCTTTAGAGGATTGTGAAACGAAGCCCATTCAAGAAATTGGGGCTGATTCACAAGGAGTGGACAGCAGCTGGAGTCAGTGGTTCAAGAGCCACCACACAAAGACGTATCCAGGACGTAGACTACAACTGTCGCATTCCTTTTGTCGAGCCACTCTTGTACCAGAGACCGCATCAGAGATGTCTTACCTGGGCTAAGGACAAAAAGGACTGCACTGTACTCAGTGGGCCAAAGTTCTTTTTTCAGATGAAAGTAAATTTAGCATTTTATTTAGAAATCAATGTCCCAGAGTCTGGAAGGAGAGAGTAGAGTCACAGAATCCAAGATGAGATCCAGTGTAAAGTTTGCACAGCAACTGGTGGTTTGGGGAGCCATGTCATCTGCTGGCGTTGGTCCACTGTGGTCAGGTCCAAGGTATCACAGCCGTCTATGAGCAAGTTTTAGAGCACATAACTGGACGTTATGAAGCGGTGTGAGGGCGACGCTTGCGCTACAATGCGGAAGAGTAGCACGCTCGCGGGTCAATGGAACGCGCCCCAGGGACTTCAAGGAGGCTAGTGCGCCTTTGATCTCTGCAACAGGAACGCCGTGAGCTCACTGCCGGAGCTCCTGCGGCTCTTCAGCTCATATGGAGCTGGAATATGCTGCCGAAGAGGAAAAGGCCACAAGGAAGTTCACGTCTCGCCCTTATTACCAGCCTGGGGAAAGCCGCCGGACGTCAGATAGGACTCCCACAGAGAGAGCTGGGAAGGCACATCTGCCGACAGTGGAGTCAGCACGAGCCACCGCACACCAGCCTGTGCCCGCATGCCAGCGGGGCACTGCCAACCCGACCAGCACGTGCACTTTAATTCCTCTCCCTTTCTTTCCATCCTCCCTCCTTTAATCCTTTCCTCCCCTATTTTTCCTAAATAAATTACCCTTTTTCCTGTAAGTCCTCGCCTTGTGTTCGTGTTTCATGGTACCACCCGTGCACATGGGATCAAACCTCTTACAATATCCATATTGTTATATTGTGTAACAAATGAGTGTAGTGCCCTGATTAAATATGGTTTATTTAAAGTATCTGACATCCATTAAGTTATTAAATATTATTCAAATGTTTACCTTGAGGTACTAACTCTGTTTATAATATGTACAGCATTGAAAACTTGTTAATGAAACAACAGAAAAGTTATGAATCTGTGAATAACTGAAAAAATCCTGTTTCAGAAGCTTCTGGAATATGTCTTTATTTTTTCGCTTTTTCCTCTTGTTGTGCTGTGAATGGTCTAGACAAATGTCAGTCTTTTGTGTTAGCCAATTAGTGACCGCTAAAGTAGCCTATCAGGTTTGAGTGGGGGCGGGTTTAAACGGAAGCGCGCGCTGGTGTTTCCCGGAGAGAAAAAAAAAGAGAAAAAGCTTCAAACGGCGAAGAGCATTTTCTGTTAAAAACAAACAAACAAATAAATAAATAAAAACCTCTTGCTACAGTACATGTTTTGGACAGAAAGGACAATAGTAAGGAACTGTACCATAGTTGTATGCATGTCAGCGTGTTTAAATGTGTTGTTTGGACTCTGTGAGAGAGAGTTTAGCTGCTGTGCTAACAGAAGGAGTGGAGACCGTTGCTGAGTCACGTGTTGCACCAGAACATCTGCACGCTTCGACCCTGCTGCAGTCACGTGATTTATGACTTCCTGCTGTTCTAGGAGTCTGCTGGTGGTTATAGACGAGGACACAGCTCCAGGATTTGTTTGTCCATCAAGAAATATGTTCTCTAAAGGTGGAGAGAACTTCAGGGAACTGTGAGTACTGACAAAGCGTTGTAACAAGGGTTGAAATGAGCTCCAACACGCGCGCCACCATGTGGACTGGTCAGGAAAAACACCTGGGGATTGATGAGAACTTTGTGTTGTTGTGTTTGTTAGTGAGTTCAAAACTATAGGGGGAATTTAAATGTGTGAAGCACTGTGTTTACATGACACATTTTAATTTGTTGCTCCATGTACAGTTTGTGTCTGTATTGGATTTCGAGCCACTTCAGGTTTTAGGTAAAGGCATGAGGGACTACAGCTGTTCAAATGTAATACATGGGAGTTTGAGCTCACATTAGCAGCAGAGCTACAGAATAAGCTAACCAGACCTCTCTGCTCCAAGTCTGAGACATATTTGTCAGATATGGTTAATGTAGACAAAATCCCAAATCCAGTAATCCATCACCAGTTCCCCTCCATGCAAAGTGGTGTGTGTGTGTGTGTGTGTGTTTAAGTGCTGGTGTGAGTGAAGTCTCAAAATGAAACCAAGAGAATTGTGAGAGTGGGTTACATCAGGTAAGAGTTTTTACCCCAGAATATACCCTGGTTAAATGTGATGTAGTGTGTGTGTGTGTGTGTGTGTGTGTGTGTGTGTGTGTGTGTGTGTGTGTGTGTGTTTTCTGTAACTCCTGGCCTGAAACACTTGAACACTTCCTCAGTGACTGTTATTATATCAGACTGCTTTGGACTGACTGACCTGCAAGTCTTCCCGTGGAGTCAAAAAAAAAAAAAAGACGTTCTCTTCTACTTCGATAACTTCACATCACAAATAATATCACAATTTGAATCGTCATTCTTTTGTGCCTTTTTTTATTTATTCATGTCTGTAAATCTTAACCAAGGAACCTACTGTTCACCTGTTTTCTCAGTGGGTTCAGGTGTGTGTGTGGTTGTGTGTGTGTGTGTGCGCGTGTGTTGCTGCATGAAGCTTTTACAGTCCATAATGCACATCAATGGAAAGTGTCATAACTGTTATGTAATCGGTCAAAGCACAGTGTTGGTGATGATTTTATAATTTTTTGTGTTTTATTATATAATACAGAAAGTGTGTGTGTGTGTGGCTAAAGAAGCTACTTCTGAAGTTTATACAACATGGAAGTGACCAATCTTGTTTCATTAAAAATGTCAAGTTTCAGAGAATAATTAATAATTATTCATATTTCTTTGAGTATTAATACTAAAATTGGTGTAAGATTCTAGAAACATATGACGTGTAAAAATAGTTGCCCTTTGATAAATGCTTAAAAAGCTAAAAAATTTGTAGTGTCCGAAACCATGTCAGATTCATGCTGTAATATATCTTAACATCTTAGAATAATACACTTTTTCAGGGTTATGTCTTTTCATGTGAAAAGTTTCATCTGAATGGGAATTAGGATTGTTATAAGTTTTAAATAAAAAACAAAGTTACAGACACTACAGGCAAATACAAAATTGTATTTATCAAACGCTTTTCTTTTTACATGATAAAAATATGCTGTAAATGTGTTCGTATTTACAAAAAATGAAGCATGGATCAGGATATAAGAAGCATTAATTAATTATTATAATCATAGTAGTAGATAGATCGTATTATAGGTATTATAGGTATGATCTTATCTGAAAATTCACTTTTTCACCTGGGTGAGACACTTTAGCATCGACACCATGTTTAAGCTGAATTGATATTCGTTAAAAAAGAGAAAAAAAGTTTCTGTACATTGATTACATTACAATGATCAGAATTTGGAGCTGAAACGCTGCGACACTGTAATAAATGTTTTTAAATTAAATCTATTTTCCTTGTTCTTGCAGACACACACACTGTGCAGTACCTCTACACTGCAGTCACACCAGGAATCTATTTCCCAGAGTTCACTGCTGTGGGTCTGCTGGACGGAGAGCAGTTTATGTCCTACAGCAGCAGCAACAGGACGCTGATCCTGAAGGACTGGATAAAGAAGATTGAGGATGAAGTGTGTTGACAGAGTGTAAAAAAGGAACTGGAGAACAAAGTACTGAAGTACTGAAAGTAAAAACTCCCTTTATTTCTCTATATAATCTCCTGCTACACTAACACACTCATCAATACATTAATTCATGCACTTAAAATAGTGATATTGATATTTAATTTTCTTTGTTTTCTTCTGTAAAATTATAATAATTGTTATAAATAATAATAATAAAAATAATAATACATAGTATCACAAACAGTGATGGTCGGGCTCAAGCATCTGCACCATCGACACCAGACAGACAGTATGTAGAGTGTGTACATGCATTTAAAGGGGAAATACCAAATCGATGTCCACTGATGGAAAAAGACAACTGACTCTCCATCTAAATGATATTAATGTATTAGTGCTTTTGTCCATACATAAGGAGAAAAGTGACAGTCTGGGTACACTGTAAACCTCAAAATATTTGCGGTAATCTGTTACATCAATTTGTTTAAGTAATGATGTTTCCAATTTTAAGTAAACAGAACTATAAATATTTAAGTTTGTTGAACTTGCTGCAAATTAAATAAATTGTTGCAGACAATCTGCCCCGGGAATCGAACCCAGGCTTTTCGGGTGGCAGGCGAAACACTTACCACTGAGCCGCCAGTGCTCTATAGATTTTATGTTGGTGGTACTTTAAGGTGACAGTTACTGCTACTTAAGTACTTACAATTACTTAAAATATCAAATTTGTTCATCTAACTTGAAGTGTCATTTCTACAAACTCAAAAGTACAAAAGTTCTGAATACTCAAAAATGTCTATTAATTTTACGTAATTGCAATTATTTACGCTAACAGTACTCAGTGTGTTTACTTACTTTAAGCATTAGGGTTTACAGTGTGTAATGAAACAGAATGCAATGTTCACTGATGTCAAGAGTGACAATGACTCTCCCTCTAAACTATTGGACTATAGCAGTTAAACAAATACACACACACACACACACACACACACACACACACATCTGAGTTTCGTGTGGTGCATTCTCACGGGTTTAATATCACAGAGCACCTCCACAATTATTACAAATCACACAAGGTCCCCAGGTAACACTAATCCCATTCGAATAGGACTTAAGTGACATTTTTGAAGAAATTCACTCTTTGTTGGCATGAAACCATAAAAGACATAACAACCATGGAATATTCTAGTGAAGCTCAGCCAGCAGCACTTAAGGAGAGGTTTTTAATACTGTGTGTGTGTGTGTGTGTGTGTGTGTGTGTGTGTGTGTGTGTGTGTGTGTTTGCGCAGGTATTGATACACTGCCAAGAATGTACGGCTGTGAGCAGAATGATGATGGCACCACTAGAACATACGAGGAACCTGGAGCGCAGCTAATGCTAAAGCTCTGAACACCAAACAGAAGTGGGAGACTGATAGTGTTTATACCAAATACTGGAAGAACTACCTGGAGAGCACGTGTACTGACAGTTTAATGAAATATGGCAAAGAGAGATTGAAGAGGAAAGGTAAAGAGTGTGTGACCAACACCCACTAATAACACACTCCACTAGTCTACACACCACACTGCACCTCACACTCTGAATACACACTCAGGTTTCTGGTAGGAGAAAGCAGTTTTCTCTGTGCTGTTTACAAGTTCTGGGTTGTTCGGACACTTGGAGGGACATCAATCCGCACTGTAAACAATAGTCTTGGTTTAAACCTGATGACTCTTTAAAATCCAGGATTGATTAGTTGGTTCGTCTCTCACCCTCCATCAACTCACACCACTAACTCCTTTATATCCCACACTCTCTTACAGATCGTTGTCTCATTGGTTTACAACTTGAAAGCCCAAACAAATGCAGACGCTACAGAGGCTATTGGAAGTTCAACACCAGCCTCTTGAATAATGACAAATTCTGTGAAGGACCAACACTAAGCTTTCAAAAACTCCAACATTTCATCCTTTACAGAAAAGTGGGAATATATAAATATAAAATAAGAAACTTTTCTATAAGCCTTAGTAAAAATCTAAAAGTATTACAAAATAGAGAAAAAATAATAATTTTTCAGGAAATAAATGTTGTAGCAAACCAAATCTGTCAGAAAATTATAAACATAAATTAAGTTATTAACAACCAAACTTGGACGATAAATCAGAAGCCAATCAGAAGCCGTGGGTGGATAAAACCATCCGCGACGCTCTGAGATCTCGCGCCACTGCCTACAACGCGGGACTTGCATCGGGGGACATGAACCAGTACAAGGCTGCGTCCTATAACGTCCGGAAGGCGGTTAAAGAGGCGAAGCAGCGCTACGGAAGGAAACTAGAGTCACAACTCCAACAGAGTGACTCTAGGAGCCTGTGGCAGGGACTAAGGACAATAACGGATTATAAAACACCAACATCCGGTATGACGAACGCGGACATGACTCTGGCAGACGAGCTGAACACCTTTTATGCTCGCTTCGAGACTGCAGCTAAAGACGCTAGCGTTGCTAATGCTAGCGGCGCTAACGGCTGCAGAGAGGAAGTCACTGCCAGCACCGGAAACGCGTTCATCATCTCCGAGCATGACGTGAGGAGAGCCTGCAAGAGAGTGAACATCAGGAAAGCAGCAGGACCAGACGGCATCTCAGGTAGAGTCCTCAGAGCCTGCGCAGACCAGCTTGCACCTGTGTTCACAGAGATATTCAACCTCTCCTTATCTCAGTCGGTGATCCCCACATGCTTCAAAGAGTCCATCATTGTTCCTGTTCCGAAGAAACCACATCCTGCTTCCCTCAATGACTATCGACCTGTAGCCCTCACATCAGTGGTGATGAAGTGCTTTGAACGGCTGGTCAGAGACTTCATCATCTCTTCACTACACGACACTCTGGACCCACTACAGTTTGCATACCGCTCGAACCGCTCCACAGATGATGCCATCTCTCATCTACTCCACACATCACTCACTCACCTGGACACTAGAAGGGGGAATTATGTTAAAATGCTTTTCATCGACTACAGCTCAGCATTTAACATTATAATTCCCTCCACACTCACCACCAAGCTGGAGCACCTGAGACTCAGCTCATCTCTGTGTCAGTGGATCTCTAATTTCCTAACTGGGAGACCACAGGCAGTAAGGATGGGTGGACACGTCTCAGCCTCTCTCACTCTCAGTAGTGGAGCCCCACAGGGTTGTGTTCTGAGCCCCCTGCTGTACTCTCTGTACACACACGACTGTGTGGCCACTACCAGCTCCACCACCATCATTAAGTTTGCTGACGACACCGTCGTGGTGGGCCTGATCTCTGACAACGATGAGACGGCCTACCTGAAGGAGATTGGAAATCTGGAGAACTGGTGCCAGAGGAACAACCTTCTTCTAAATGTCAGTAAGACAAAGGAGCCGATAGTGAACTTCAGCACTAAGCAGGAGAGGAACTACCAGAC
Source organism: Clarias magur (assembly GCA_013621035.1). Classification (NCBI taxonomy): domain Eukaryota; kingdom Metazoa; phylum Chordata; class Actinopteri; order Siluriformes; family Clariidae; genus Clarias; species Clarias magur. The sequence goes on along the minus strand of QNUK01000553.1, from coordinate 175,473 downwards.
CCCCGTCATCAACGAGAGCCCAGTGGAGAGAGTGGACTGCTTCAAGTACCTCGGTGTTCACATCACGCAGGACCTGTCATGGTCCTGTCACATCAACACCGTGGTGAAAAAGGCCCGACAGCGTCTCTACCACCTCAGACGCCTGAGAGACTTTAGACTGCCCTCTAAGGTGCTCAGGAACTTTTACTCCTGCACCATAGAGAGCATCCTGACGGGAAACATCGCAACCTGGTTCGGGAACAGCACCATGCAGGACAGACGAGCCCTACAGAGGGTGGTGCGATCAGCTGAGCGCATCATCCGAACTGAGCTCCTGACCTGCACTCTGTCTACAGCAAGCGGTGCTGGACCAAGGCCAGGAAGATCATGAAGGACCTCAGCCACCCCAGCAATGGACTGTTCTTTCTGTTGCGGTCTGGGAAGCGCTTCCGCTCCCTCAAGGCCAATACAGAGAGACTGAGAAGGAGCTTCTTCCCGCAGGCGATACGGTCTCTCAATATAGATTTTGACACTGGCAAATATAACATACTTAAAATTTTTGGCACACACACTTTATGACAATTATAGGTCCATTATTTGTCACGGATATGCACACTGTATGCACAGTTATATGCACATATGTCACATTTTAGGTCGACGTCCATTTCATAGCTTGACTTCTTGTGCTCTAGTGCACCACACTTCTTCTCAGTAAAAAATATTCTACATGATCAGTTACTATAACTCTGATCAGTTACTATACTTAATTAATGGCAAAGATTTCCAAAAATAAAATCTTATGAACCAACTTTTGCGTTATCACTTTACTAACACAATTTATCTGACTTTCTCGAACAGGAATTCAATTAATTTGATTTTTTCTAAACAAGGTATTGATGAAATTAGATGTAAGTATCTTACATTTCCAGTGTCGTCCAAAACTAAAGAAATCCATTATAAAAATTCTCAACAATGTCTATCCATCAAATGAGCTCTTAAGGAAAAGATTCAATGTGGATCACAATAATTATTAATAATAATAGTGATATAATGAAGATAATATAGAAACGACTGAACACTTATTCATCTTCTGTGATTTCTCTTCAGCTTTTTGGGATGATGTGCATGACTGGTTGGTCACTACATGTCCTTCCACCCTTCACCCGAAATGATATTATATTAGGTATGATGCAACCTGACAATAAAGTTTACTTCCTTGTAAATGCCATTCTGTTACTTGGAAAGTTCTTTATCCAAAAATGTAAAACCCTAAAGACCAGACCTCTCTTTACTGTTTTCACAACAGATCTGCAAATTAATCTTCTCCCCTCACTAAAGTATATGGATAAGAAAAATGGGATTAAACTCCTTAAAATCTGCAGCGAATTTAACATCACTGAAGATTAAACAGACCCTCTAGCCCCTTTTTTATTCAATAAATTTTTGTTTTGTGTGTTTCATGTGTTTCTTATAGATGCTATAGTGTAATTGATTTGTGAACTTGTTCTGTGCCTTGTTTTGTTTGAATTATTTTATTTACTGACTCTTAAAATGTCAAACTGTTTGTATTATAATTTCAATAAACCAAAAAAAAAAGGTTGCGTGCGGACCTGAACATCTCGTGTGACGCGCTTAGAGAGCGAGACTCCTACTTCACCACAAGGGCTTCCTCTTTTACACAGAACAGCGTCTAGACTTCAGCGGGTGCACAGATGTGACTTGTTGCGTGACAAACACTGCAATCATGATCCGTCACAAGTAAATATATAACAGATGAAAAAAAAAAAAAGCTTTCGGAGATGTTTTTTTTTATTTAGTCGTGAGTTTCTTTGTGTGTGAAGTCTACGGGTGAGATGTTGGACTACAGTGCTGTACTAAAACTTCTGCTTTTAATCTCATGTGTTCATCTTCCATCAGCAGGTGAGTTTAAAGATGAGAACTCTGAAATAATTATAAAGCTGTGTGATTTAAGTGTTTATCAGACAGTAAGTTAGTCTCTGTATCTCACATGACTTTCTCTTTGGTAAAATGAATGTCTTTATTTAATCCCTTCATTTGACTGGTGATCACAGAAACACATCTTTGTGCTACAACAGATGATATTTAAACATTTTTATCTGATTAGTAGGACATTGTGTTTGTGGTAACCATGTTTTATACGTTTTATGAAAACTGTTTAGTCATAACAAAATGGCGATGGTGGTGTTCCGTTAATTCGTCCTCATCGCACCACGCATGCGCAGAACACCAACAAAGTGGCGATGGTGGCGCACCATAAATACGTCATCACACCATGAATCACGAGAACAACAACAAAATGTTGGGGGCTGAAAATTATAACACACAATCCAAACAACGTAGCCAGGAAAGATAAAAGGAGCAGGAGATGACAAAAAAAAACAGAAGACTAAAAGAATAAATGTATGATCTCCATATGACTCACAGAAGTGTAGAATTCTAATTGCTTTGGAGATTTTAAAAAACTTAATGCTTTCTAAATATCTCATGTATTTTTTTTAAAACAAGAAAGGGATTTACTATTGTTAAATTTACATTTATGAATTAAAAAACGTATCAATTACAGCGATTTAATTAATTATACAATATATCCTGCTTTTTCTTGTAGTCAAAGAAAGCAAAAATAACGTCTTTGAAATACTTTGAATAAAAACAAGAATATAAATTAATTCTAATAATATCTGGCCAAAATGTTTCAGCATAATCACACGTGAAGTGTGTGTGTGTGTGTGTGTGTGTGTGTGTGTGTGTGTGTGTGTGTGTGTGTGTGTGGCCAGGAATTGAGAATAATCAGGAAAAGGTAAAGAGAGATCAGGCATCCTTGATACCATGAGAGAAATTAAATCAAGCTGAAGTTCCTTATTTTAATTTGTAGAGCTGCTATGACTATTATTTATAATTAAAGACACAGAATAATATTCTAAGCTGCTTTCAGAATAAAATTTATTCTCAACAGTCAAATGCTTTGTAGAAGTTAAAAATAAAACAAAACTGAAACAAAATTCAAAGAGGTCACAATAATCCAATAAATCTAAAACCAGCCTAATAAAGTTTATTGTTTATTTTTCATACATCCAGACTGTTTCATCTATAATTGAATGCAGGACACCTTTGACTGGTTTAGTAAAAAGTCAGGCCAAAATCTTGTATTATCGGATGTCAGGACGCCACGTCTCAATAGAGAGTAAATCATTTGTTTTTGGTTTAGGTATCAGAGAGCTGATGTCCTGAGTTACTGACAGTGGAAGAGACTTTTTATATACTTTTTTTTTTTTTTTAAGTCTTTTGTAGGGAAAGGAGACGAATGTTTTTCAAACATTTTATATAATTCTGCAGAAATAACATCATTTTCTGGTGATTTTTTTAATCGATTGCTTGATGAACTCCTTCAGTGTGAATATAAATATCACATGATGCTCTCATCATCAGTAAGACTTTCACAGTGTCTAATAGAATCCAAAACAGAAATAGATGCGTTACAATGTGATGATGGCGTTTCATGAACTCGTCCTAATCACACTGTTTCTCTGCTTTAGTGCCGTGAATATAAAGCCATGCTGCTGCTCACAGTGACTTGTGTGTTTGAGTGTTTTCAGACTCAGGATCATTAATATAATTTAGAGTTAACAGTTAACAGATAGACGGCTGGGACGAGTTTAACATAAACACTTTCGCCATCAGCAGATCAGCTCTCATGTTGAGTTTAACAGATGGTAGAGCTGGAGACGACAAAATACTAACACCAAACATCTGTCTGTCAAAACACACTTTTTATATTTCTAAATAACACAGAATGGAGAAACCAAATGTTCATGACTGTGTAAATATTTAACTGTTTGATCAAAAGATAATATAAAAATATACATTATTTAAAATATTCTACAAATCTGATTGGAGGAATCCTCCTTTCTCCAGACTTATTGGACGCTGTAAAGACTTGGTGTACAGGGGCAAGAAAAAGTATGTGAACCTTTTGGAATTTCATGGTCTTCGGCATTAATTTGTCATAAAATGTCAATTGTGATCAACAGTATTAATTAATATAATGTGCCAAAAATAATAATGAATCATCTGCTCGATCATTTCTTTATTGAACACACTCATTCAAAATTCAAAATGTTAGTGGAGAAAGTAAGGAAACCATTGAAATGAATAACTGGTTGCCCCCCGACTAGAATCTTCCTGTATCTGTGGATCAGACCTGCACATGGTTCAGTGAGGAGTGTCGATGTGCTCCTTCACTAACTTCAGGAGTGCAGCAATGTGCTTTTTAGTGATCAGTGGCTTCCTTTGTGATGTTCTGCCAGGGACTCCCAACTTGTTCAATGCTTCACGTACTGTAGACTGATGAACACAGATGTTGGCCAGTTCCAATGTTGCCTTCAAATCTTTGGCTGTCATTCGGGGTTGTTTCTGTACCTCATTAATGAGTCTTTGTTGTGCACTTTAGGTCATTTTAACTGGTCGTCCACTTTATGGTAGAGCAGCCACAGTCCCAAAGTGTCTCCATTTGTCTAAGTGTAGATGGTGAATTTCTAAAGTGTTTGAAATCACTCTGTTCCAGCTTTATATAAACCAAGAATTGATGAGGCATAGCACACATGAGTGTATTCTTCTTGTGTAGAGCAAAATCAAACAGTTTGGGTGGTTTTTATCAGAGTAGCTCTCGTCCACGCCTCCAAACTCATTCTCTCAACAAGACTCCAGTACAGTATGTAACACCTGACTCCAGTTAGCTTTTATGATGTCATAAGGGTTCACACACTTTTTCCACTAGTGAGTTTTTTATGATTGTTCTCAATAAAGACTTGAAAGATCAGAAGTGTTTATATTATTTCACACACATTGTTTGTTAATACTTGTGACTTATCTCATGATCTCATGTCATGTCAAATTATTGCAGAAAAAGCATGAAAGTCCAAAAGGTTCACATACTTTTTCTTGCCAGTGTGTGTATGAAACACAGTGTACAAAAATACCAGATGAATAACATTATATTTATTAACACAGGATGACTTGTATTATACAGGACGAATGACAACATACTTTTAGTAATTACAGCTAAAATCAACTCAAATCAGCTGTTGTGTAGGAGAAGCTCCACGGCCTGATGGAGGCAAACACACTTTACTCTTGAACACACTTTACACTTGAACACACTTTACACTTGAACACACTTTACACTCCATGTGTATCAGCTGGGTGGGAGATTTGAAACGGGAAACAAATCATTAGTGTTTACACACTGTGACTGTATTAGAGGCAGAATATTCTGTATTTCAGCTAAACTGCACTTCTTATGTCATATTATATCCGGTGTGACTGTTGTTTACATCTGGCACCCTGTGTTGTGTGTGTGTGTGTGTGTGTGTGTGTGTGTGTGTGTGTGTGTGTGTGTGTGTGTGTGATTTTTTTGTTTTGTGTGTGTATGTACTGTGTGCATTTAATTTAATTTATTATTATTAAGCCATTGCAAAAACATTTCTGCTTTCCACACAAGTGTTACTGCAAAATCTAAAATAAGTATAAAGACACATATTATGTAAAAAAAAAAACAAAAAAAGCACTTTTTCAGACAAAAAAGCTTCTTGGTACTCAGAAGTTCTGTCTCTGGTTCTGCACTGGAATATCGAGATCCTGAAGCATTGATCTGTCATGTCTGTGATGTTTTCTTGTTGTTTAATGTATTTACAGACACACACACTCTGCACTACCTCTACACTGCACTCACACCTGGACTCACTGATTTCCCAGAGTTCATTGCTGTGGGTCTGCTGGACGGAGAGCAGTTTATGTTCTACAGCAGCGACATCAGGACTCTGATCATAAAGGACTGGATGAAGAAGATTAACAGTGACTGGAAGAGTGAGACAGAGGACATGCGGGGCAATCAGCACTCTTTTCACATCACATTCACAACAGCAATAAAAGAGTTTCATCACAGTGAAGGTGAGAATAAACATAAACTGTATTGTTGTTTTAATGTTAAATGCTGTTGGTTGTTGATGGTACATGATTGTGAGCAGAAGATTTAAAGTTCAACAACTAACAGAAAAACACACAGTTTCTTTCTGAGCAGCTTTTAAATGAACAGATGCAAAATGCAGCACAGAGATACAGGAGAAGCTACAGAGTGATTTCACACTGTCATGTATTTGTCTTTTACATTCGGTGTTGTCGTGTCACATGTCAGGAAAATGCTTGAAGTCAGAGTTTGAAACTTTCTGCACTGAACAGCTGAGCTCTTAAACTATACGTAACTCCTCAGATGTATAAACATTATGATAAAGTTCATTTGCTCTGGATAATTGTTTATAGTGTCTGATTTATAGTGTGATGTTTGCAGCTTTATATCATAAGTGGACTTGAGACTCTTACAGACTTACAGACTCTCCTGGTCTATGAACTTGTTTGTGTCAGTAATTGAAGACATGAATGGATTTATAATTTAATGACGTATTAGGATTTAAAAAGATCTCTAGTTGCTGGCTACAATATTTTAAACAAATCTTAATTTATATCTTCAGAAAGTGTTGTGTTTTATCCTTTTTTATATTTTATTTTAATATTTGACATTATTAAACACTGCATTGCTTATTACATTGAAAAAGTGTTTAATGCTCCATAGTAAATAAACTCTGTATATATGAACTATATGAACAGAATACTCTGGTGTTCACACACTTTGTCCCATACGGTGTGTGTCTGTGTGTCTATAAATATTGCAGGTGCATAAATATTGAGACATTAACAAGGTTATTATTTTGCTCTCTACTGCAGTGTGTAAGAGAAGATAAAATGTCTGGAGTTGATTTCAGCAGCATTTTATTTGGAATCTGTTGTTTTTGAGTCTTAATATGACGTCCAGAGAGCCGCTGAGACGCGCCATCATTAGACTTCAAATCAAAATTCACCCTCCATTCATAAGGCGTAACTTATCAACAATCAAATACATATTCACTGGTGTAAATACAGAGGACGTGTGTGTGTAGATGATGTAACTGTGACTAAAGCAGCAGGATGAACTCTGGAGTGTATCGGGCCAAATTCTTCAGATGCTGTATGTTTGTGTGATGGTGAAGTCAATCCTCTGATCTGAATCTGAGCTGAAGGCAGTGATGTTTAGCTGCTTATTAACTACAACAGATTTGCAAACAACTATGAAAAATAATACGATACCTTATAGGTGCCAGTTTGTCCAATTACTTTTGGATGATGTAACATGGTCGCCTCACATCTCCAGGGTCGAAGTTTAAATCTCGTCTCGGGTTTGTGAAGTATAAATGTTCCCCCTGGTTCCCTCTGGGTTCTCCAGTTTCCTCCCACATGTGAGTTTCCTCGAGCATGTGTCCTGCAGTGGGACGGCAAAAGTCTCCTGTGTGTAATCTGTCTGTCTGTCTGTCTGTCTGTCTGTCTGTCTGTCTGTCTGTCTGTCTGTCTCTTTAGGAGTTCACACGCTACAGAGAATTTATGGCTGTAAGTGTGATGATGATGTCACCACTGGAGGATACGATCAGTACGGTTATGATGGAGAAGATTTCATCAGTCTGAATCTGACAACTGAAACCTGGACTGCAGTTAAACCTCAAGCTGAGACCATCAAACACACCTGGGAGTCTAAAGGGTATAATAAACACTGGAAAAACTTCCTGGAGCGTGAATGTATCGATCTGTTAAAGTATTACACGTCTTACAGCAGAGACACTCTGGACAGAAAAGGTAAGTGTGTGATCTGCCCTGTTAATGTAACACACACACACACACACACACACACACACACACACACACACACACACACACAGGTACTGTACAGTTTAATATCACACTTTCACTAAATACGAGTGTATACTGATGTATGTATGTATGTATGTATGCGTGTGTGTGTGTGTGTGTGTGTGTGTGTATGTATGTATGTATGTATGTATGTGTGTGTGTGCACAGTGAAGTTAAAATGAGTGAAATAGTGAAGCTGAAGCCATTCAACTTCAACTGTGACACGAACATTGTATGACATCACAGTGTGCATCACCTCACAGTCACTAGTGGGTCAAGAGTACAGACTCAGTGTACAAGCAGCGTGTGTGACAGAATCACCACCTCACAGTCTCTACTCCTGAGTAACTATGAGCTCACAGTATAGCGTCAGTGTATAAAATACTGTGTGTAAGTCAGGAGACTGCAGTCAGTAACATGTGAGACGGGGAAGCGCATCGGCTGCTGCTCGTCTCAGGGACACTGATGGTGTGATGATGCCGCTCTGTACTTCTATGAGGGACTGATCATCACGTGGATCTGTGTTATTTAACATTTCATTGTTATAGCGCACAAAACGAGAGGGAAATAATAACTTATGTTATACTATAGGTGGAGTTTCTGTGTGTTCACAAAAAATGTAACATGATGCCTCCGAGTGGCGCAGTGGTAAAGCGCTCGCCCTATCATCCAGAGATCGCCAGTTCTAATCCCGGGTGGTGCTGTAACCTCTCGCAGCCGGAGGTTCACGGCTCTACAGCCAGTCAGGGGCGTCTGTGAGCTCATGCGAGCGGAAGGAGCGGATAGCGCTGTCCTCCGAGTGTGTTGCTTCGCCCCCAACGGTACGCGAGCGAGCAGTTCGAAAAGATGCGGTCGGCTGATGTCAGGTGTTTCGGAGGAAACGCGTCATAGTCTTCGGCCCTCCTGGCTGAGTGGTAGTAGTAGCCTTAATGTGGGAGCCCCCTAGTGACCGGGAGGAATTGGACACGACTAAATTAGGGAGAAAATCGGGGGGAACCCCCCCCCCAGAAAAAAATGGAACATGATGGCGTGTATTATATTTAAGCAATCTATGAAATAGTACAGTATGTGTGAAGCTTATTGAAATGATATTGTTGTTTTATTTGTTCACATTTGTTTCTATTTCACTGCAAAATTCTCAGTGTTGATTTAACACCCCAAGTGTTTATATATGACCTAATGGTCACGAATGTACTCTGAAAGTGTTAAATCAACACTCTGGGTGTTAATTCAAGACTAAGGTAGTAGTGACATTTTTATTTAAGGTTATCGACCACTTTAGCTGAATTATTATTATTAACTATTGTTGTGTGACCTGCTAAGCTGTGAAACTCAACAATTAAAAAGTGATTTCAGAGTTGATCCCTGTGTCCCCTGGAGTTGGCTGATGACTTTTGTAGAGTTTGAAGCTGAAGTTGATGTGCAAATTCCCAGATAACTCGACACACACACACACACACACACATGTTTAAATGTTTATACCATCTGAATCTGATCCACTGATACACATTAACTTCTTTTTTAATAGTTTCCATAAGAACCAGAACATTAATGATTGTACAGGATAAATACTGAACTCTAATGTTTCTACCTGCATCTTACCCCTGCACACACACACACTTATAAACACTCATTTATATTTTCCAGTACAAAACTACTCTTTCTTGCATCCTTACTGTGATCACATGACTTTAATGTCACTAATAAGAGGAAATGTTCTGTAAAAAGCACTTTTCATTTATGAGTGAATAAATCCGACAGAGTGCTCTAATATTAATGTCTCTGTGTGTCTCTGCAGTTCCTCCCGAGGTGTCAGTGTTCCAGAAACACTCGTCTCCTTCTCCAGAGGTGGTGTGTCACGCTACAGGTTTCTTCCCCAAAGCACTAAACATCACCTGGCAGAAGGACGGAGAGGACGTGCACGAGGACGTGGAGCTCAGAGAGACGTTACCCAACCAGGATGGAAGCTTCCAGAAGAGACGCATTCTGAATGTCTCAAGCATGAAGCTGCAGAAACACAACTACACCTGCGTGGTTCAGCACAGCAGCTTGGAGAAGGAGTTAGTGCGAGAAGTACCAAAAGGTCCTAATAAACTAGAGCTGTAGAGAGTGAAAGCTGATTTCTTGCTGCAGCAGATAATAAAGACTCTGTGCTGATTTAACAGGTGGAGGATCAGATGGACGATCAGCTGGAGTAAGGATTGCTATCATCATCGTTGTTGTCATCATCGTCGCCATTGTTGCTGGAATTGTGGCCTGGAAGTTATGTGAACTCTGGTGAGAGGACGACTGGAGCAGGTGTCTCTTAATCACAGAACAGACCATTAGCCATAAGTATACCACACTTTATACCTTCACTTTCAGGATGTCACAGGATGAGCAATGGATTGCCGATTGCTGTGGTCCGTTCCACCAAAAAAAAAAAAAGCACTAAAATGTCCCTTCCGCCGTAATCACTTCATTCAAATCAAAGCCGACGCCCTCTTTCATTCCCCCGTGAGCGCAATGTTTTTTCTTTCCCCTACACTCAGTAATGCAAATACAGTCACATTCAGTAAGAAGATCAGATTAATTTCCTCCACTTCTGTGGAAAACGTCTGTACATGATCTTCAGGAAGCGATCAAGCAGCATGGATTGAGCGAGTGACACCAGAGTCCTGCAGACGTCTGTCTCACTCTAAACAAAACAAATGCCAAATAGACCTCAAATTCCAGATGTTACTGGAGGACAGCAGATAAATACTGGGGCGTGTGACCTGGTAAAAGAGGTCTAGCAACAACCAGGCTGGACGTCCCATATGTCCGACCTCGTAACATCTCTCTTAAGCAGCATTTCCTCAGCTGTGCCACTCCACAATCAGACCAAAGTGACCATCCAGCAGCTCCTGAAGAATAAAGGAGTTCAAACTGAATACTGTTGTAGCGTTGCATAAAACAGCAAATTATTCTTATTGTCATTATTAAACGCATCAGAATGATTAAGACTTTGTACTACACACACTTGTTTATCTTTATTACGAAGTTGTTATCTTTATTCATAAGCAATATATTAAGTGTAAACAGCATGTTTGTTGTGGCTGCTGTAGAGGAAGAAGGTCTCTGTATTTGCATTACTGAGTGTATCTGGAGAAGAAAACCATCTCTCTCGTGTTTGAAGGAAAGAGCGAGGTGGCTTTGCTATGACGATCACAGTGAAGGCAGAGATCCAAGAAGCATTTGAGCGCATAACAGCGTTTCTTTTTACCGTGTTGGTTGCACTCCAAGTAGTTCCATGTGAACTGTAAAGAATCCTCCGATATCTTCCTGTGTTCTCCTGGATGTCAAGGCCTGAATTCTTTCTACCTGAATTTTAACACCAGGATTGTTGAAGCCTAAATTTGTGAGGCTGAAAAATAATGACGATGGTATTTGTAATTTTTTGGTATCTGGTATTTTTAATACTTGAAAATATTTTCAAACAGTAATTTGGTGAGGTCAGTGTTTTTGTATTGACTTAAATGCTTGAATGACATTTTCATCTGAAATATACAAGCGCCAAACATTTCACTTATTATAAATGCTGTAAGGATTTTTTCCATTCAGAACAAAATTGCAATGCAGAAAAATTTGAACATTTTATTGCAGCAAGTTTTTAATAATTCAACATGCCATGTTGCTTTGAGGAGTTTTATACTGTTATACTTTTATAGTAGTGAGACATCTGGGGTTTAACGTGTTTATCATAAGGTGTTATGTAGGCTACATAGTCTACTGCTGGCTGTGCATCTTGTAGGGCTTCAGAAAAGATGAATTACTGTCAGATAACACGTCACACCGCCCCCTCATAACTCTAAAACAGTGTGTTTTGCACCAAGTTTAAGATTGTTCCATTGAAGATTTTGTTCTCAGGAGACATGGCTGCACATTTTTATATAAATTTCGTATTCAAAATTCAGGCTGATGGAGACACCTTGTCCCGAATTGGATAAACAGGAATTTTCCGAAATTTTTCAGAACATTTTCCGACACAATCCCTCCACTGTTATGATCCACATTAATCAACGTTTTCACATTTAGCAAAATACAATTATATTGAGGTGATCGTGCTAAAACTGGGTCTGTTAATAGGATATGAGGTGGAAAACTTCAATGGGGTAAAGTTATACTCCAAAATAATTTTTACAATGTGTTAATGTGACATTAGCTTTAGGCCTTTATATTTATTTTAGGCCCTTTATTGCATGAATTTATTCAGTTTGTGTTGTACTTGGTGCCTATTGTACGACAGCTCTGAACATAAATAGTCCAATATAAAGGTGGATTTACTTTTGGGGCTCTGATGAGGTTCTCAGGGTGGAAATCAGTCCCACATCGGCCTGCTGACACTCATTCATCTTTCTCTGAAGCAGGGCTCTGATCACAGCTCAGTCATGCTGAAATCACATCATTATACTAATGACACAACACTGTTCAGTTCCTCCTGTGACTCTAATGACACACACACACACACACACACACACACACACACACACACACACACACACACCGCCTTAAACAGTCGTTTATAAACACTTTAATGTGGGGACTTCTGCTATTAACTGGCCTGATTTATTTATTTATTTTTTTTTTATTTAATCCCTGTATTAATCCAAATTCATATTAATAATAATTTTTCTGTTTTATACACTCTGAGGTAGATGCTTCCTCCAACAGCGTAGTGTGACTGTGTGACTTCCTACTGAACTGAGAGAATAAGACATGATGTAGTTTACAGTGTAATATGGAATAAAACTCTGTGTGTGGAGTGAAAATCCAGCAGTAATGTAACATTGAGTCTCAGCTCAGAGCTCATCCTGTTTCTGTCTGTCTGTTTCTCTACAGCAGGAGGCGAGAAGAGCGAGATGAGGAATGAGGTTACAGAGGATCACATGAGAGACAACAGTATTAAAGGTTCCGTTTTAATTCTTGATTCAATGACCAAAGACATTAGATTGTTGGACGACTGCAAATCAGACTTGTGCACTGCTGCTGATACAGAATGTTCCGCTCATGTACTGTGAAATTGTATTTAGTGAGCTTTCTAGATATTTCTATCTTTTATATGTAAAGATTTGTGGCCGAATGTGTGTTTTTTATTTCTCTGTTTTTTGTTGCATGTCTTTACTTTTCTGTTTTGTGTTGACGAGAAGAAAATGTTTGAATCCGTCTTCAGTCATTTGACTCGTCCATTCCACAGTCACAGTGTAAACTGGAAGTAGCACGAGTATGTACATCTTTTATATCAGCCTAATCGAAGCTAGCTGACTAGTAACATTACCACTGATAGCTGACGCTAAAACAGTTAGACTGAGCTGAAGTTTTCACTCGTTCTGTCTCGTTCAGTAAAAATGCACTAGGGAGACGGACGAGAGTCGTACTGTTTACATAAAGTGCTAAAATTAAATACTTTGGGAACAGACCGACAACAGGTCTCAGTGCACAGTTATCCACACACTGTTCTTATGTAAGACAGCAGCAAACGGCTAATGCTAAACAGCTAACATTCACACTCCAAAATTGTACCTGGCATTTCGTGACTGTGGTATAACGTTATTCTGAGGCAGACAGAACAGTAGCAGATGCATTTTCATTTATCACAATCACCTAGTTTACAGATTCACACTGTGTTGTTTTGTCTCCCCTTATTATATTTAATTCAGTTTTATATACATAGTGTTTAATAATGTCAGTGTTGCAAAGCAGCTTTACAGAATCAAAAGAAACTTGTGGAAATGAGTGAGAAAATGTGTATGAATTACAGTACAATGATCAGATCGTCCCTGATGAGCAACCGAGTGAAAACCTCCTGAGATGGCACTAGGAAGAAACCTTGAGAGGGAACTTATTCTCATGTGGGTGATGACGGGTAGCGGGGATTGATCTGCAGCCGTACTGTGTGTGTTACGCTGATGGACGTTCAGTATAACAGGAGAAGTGTTCAGGGTAATATGGAGTCCTCTTTTATTATTGGAGGCTCAGGTACAAAACTGTCTGTGGGAACGTCATGTTAGTCTTTATTTTTGTCAATACAAATCTCATCCAAATTCCCTACATGGTCAAGTCAAAGCTTTGATTGTGCAGAATAACAGATCACAGTTCTGAGAGTTCCTTTATTTCTCTATATAATCTCCTGCTACACTAATGCACTTATCCCAGTGTTTCAGTACTGGTGCTTGGACACCATCAACAAGCTCTGGTAGGAAAAGAGACAGTGTTCTTATCTCTATTTTTTGGTTCTGTAGCTTATTATTTATTTTATGTTTTGCCTTTGTATACTATTACTGTGTGTGTGGTGTTTTGTTCATTTTCTGTCCACGTAAATCTGTTTTGTACAAAGGTCACTCAGGGAAAAGTGCCAGTAAATCCCAGTTAGAACTGTACATGCCAATTTCAAGCTCATTCTGTTATTTTCACTGTGGTTTATATTCATCATGAACGTTTATATTCACTATTTTATGCTAAAGCTATTTTTACGTATTCATGAATATTTTAAATAAATGAATAAATCTTTCCCAAAGCCTGTTTGTCATTACTTTGTAGAGTATTTTGTGTTGAATGATGAGGGGATTAAAGCAATTCTTTTAAAATGAAAACTTAATTTTGATCCTGTGTGGATGTGATTGTTTGTGCTGTACACGTCACTACACTTTTAGTTTGAATGACTTGAGAAAAGTCTGTGAGACTATCATTTGCTTCTTTACTCCTGAGATGTGCAACTTCCCTGCAGACTGAACAGACTTCACTGAGGTCACGTGTTAAACATGATGTATGCAGAAGAAAACATCTCATGAACCAATAACAATTCATATTAGACGATGAAGAAAGCAATATTTTTTATTGAAAACTCGTCTTGCTGTTTCTCTTCTAGATGTATCGATGGTCTGTGGTTCATTAGAGATCAGGTGTGCTGCACATCAACATGCTAAAGTTATTAAAGACACAGTACTTTGTGAAATGTTTCCCCATGAGGAGTTGGTTCCCCTCTGATGACGTGTACTGCTCTGTCTCTGTAGTGAAGGAGTGTGTTATTAGTGTGTACACATGATCGTATATATGAGTGGACGGCATAGCAGGTAGAAACCAAATAAAAAAGTTAATCTGTAATGTCTCTGGCGCCCTCTAGTGGCCTCCTGCTGTACAGTTTTTAACTCTGTCTTTTCCCGCGGTAGAGAAAGCAAGAATGAGAGATTTAACAGCTCATGAATAATTTATTATAAAAAGTGTTTAGTTGTATTTGTAAGCTAATATAATCTTATGTGTTTTTCTTTTTGATAAATGCTCTTTATTAGAGGTATTAGATGAGAAGTAACGGTTGTGGGTGATGAGGTGATTTACACTTTGGCCCATGACAGTTGACTCTCCGGCTCTTTCCAGCACAGACCTGAAGCTCTTCACACTTAAGCAGTTAATCATCCAGTCAAATCCAGCTCTTGTTCTTGTAACCTGCGCTAACAAACCCTCAGCAGGAAATACTTCACTCATTGTGAGATCTAATCTGTTATAAGAGGCCACGCTATACCACCGGCTGCCAGCAGAGGGAGACAGAGGTGCACAGTGAGAGAAGCATGTGGGAGAACTCAGTTACCCAGAATCCTCCAGGATCATTAACCTCACACTCTTGTAGTTTAAAGACATAAAGGCAGGTAGGCTTTAACTCTTTATTTTATTGCTTCATTGTTTGCTATTCGTTTGCTTTGTGTCATTTTGTTCATTAGTGACGTAATGCACTATTTATATACATGAGTGTGTCTCACTAACTAATTGACCAAAAAATTTTATGGTATTTTAAAGTATTTTTTGTTTACAATTCACAACTACTATGATAAAAAATGACCCACCATATGAAATAAAATGAATAGCTCTGTATAATTAACACATGACAAATTACTGGAAATTATAAGAAATACAAAACAAAGGTTATGAATAAAAACTTAAAAGACTTGAAACAAACACTGAAGCAGTCTGGGAGAACTGGAGTTCTGTAATGATGATAGTATTTGTATACATAGATTCCACTATATCTCTTCAAATTGCTCATGTTTGATAGAAAGTCAAGAATGTCCTAAAAATGTCCCATTTTTGATTCCTTTACCATTTATTAATGTTCCATTACTTATGAGGAAGTTGCATGACAGAAAATGTGATGTCAAAAATAGTTCAAAACACATAGTTATATTGAGTTCGCAATATTTTAATCTCTAAGGTAATACAGATTTAACTGATTTGTGTATTGCCTCTCACAACCGTCGTCTGTCTTGTTCCTGATTTTACACGTTGCAATTTTTAATCTATGGGGTATGAATTTGGAACGATATGACAACCATTCATGGCATCTTTCTGGAGTATAAAACAGGAAGAGGAGAAAAGCAGAGGAAGAACAGCAATCTCAGACTAAATGTATGTTCTGATATACATAATCTATTATTTATTGCTATAGTATTAGTACTTGTACTATTCATTTATATTTAATAAAATTTGTTGTTCATGTACATACATTTGTGTTCAAAATAATAGCAGTGTGTTGAAAAAAGTGAGTAAAGCACCATATACATATAATAACTTTTAATTTAAATCACACAAATGCATTGGACGTCCTGCACGTTCTATTCTGAATCACAAGATGAAGGAAAATGTGCTAAATGTATTATTAGGTTACAGAAAGTGAAGGAAAAACAAATATTAGTCTGTTCAAAATAATAGCAGTGTCATCATTCATCTTTACAAAGTGATGAATTTACAGTTTAAACAAAAATGATTAAAGTTGAATCTTTCTTGTGCATGTCTGAACTAATATTTAGCTGTATAACATGGTTTCTGAGAACTGCTTCACATCTGTGACAGTTGTACTACACACCACAATTCCTCTGCTTTTCTTGGTTTTGCTGCATTTTTAATGTCAGCGCACAAGTTTTCTATTGGATTAAGGTCTGGGGATTGGGCTGGTCACTCCATAACGTTAATCTTGTTGGTCTGGAACCAAGATGCTGCTCGATTACTGGTGTGTTTGGGGTCGTTGTCTTGTTGAAACACCCATTTCAAGAGCATTTCCTCTTCGGCATAAGGCCACATGACCTCTTTAAGTATTCTGATGTACTCAGGTTGATCCATCATCCCTGAAATGTGATAAATCGGCCCAACACCATAGTACGAGAAGCTTCCCCATATCATGATGCCTGTGCCTCCATGCTTCACTGTTTTCACAGAGTACTGTGGCTTGAATTCAGTGTTTGGGGGTCGTCTGACAAACTGTCTCAAGACTCAAAAAGTACAATCTAGCTTTCATCAGTCCACAAAATATTGTGCCATTTCTCTTTAGGCCAGTCAATGTGTTCTTTGGCTTTGGTCTTTTTTTTCAACAATTGGACTTTTGCGGGGCTTCCTGCTGATAGCTTGGCTTCACATAGCCGTCTTCTAATAATAACCGTACTCACAGGTAACTTTAGATGTTCTTTGATCATGCTGGAACTGATCATTGGCTGAGTCTTTGCCAATTTTGTCATTCTTCCATCAATTCGAATTGTAGTTTTCCGTTTTCTTTGTCTTTCTGGTTTTGGTCTCCATTTTAAAGCATTTGATATTTTAGCAGAGCAGCCTTTCATTTTCTGCACTTCTTTGTATGTTTTCCTATCTACTCTAATCTACGCTCTAATCAATTTTTGATAAAAGTACGCTATTCTAGGGCCTCCGAGTGGCGCAGTGGGTAAAGCGCTCGCCCTATCATCCGGAGATCGCTAGTTCGAATCCCGGGTGGTGCTGTAACCTCTCGCAGCCGGAGGTCTAGAGAGAGCTGATTGGCCGAGCTCTCTCAGAGGGGAGGGATGAGAGGTACATAGTGCTCCGACATTAATCACGGCTCTACAGCCAGTCAGGGGCGTCTGTGAGCTCGCGCAGCGGAGGGAGCGGATAGCGCTGTCCTCCGAGTGTGTTACGCCGCCCCCAACGGTGCGCGAGCGAGCAGTTCGAAAAGATGCGGTCGGCTGGCGTCACGTGGTTCGGAGGAAACACGTGATAGTCTTCGACCCTCCCGGCTGAGTGGTAGTAGTAGCCTTAATGTGGGAGCCCCCTAGTGACGGGGAGGAATTGGACACGACTAAATTAGGGAGAAAATCGGGGAAAAATCAAAAAAAAAAAAAAAAAAGTACGCTATTCTTCTGAACAATGTCTGGAACGACCCATTTTACTCTGATCTTTAGAGAGAAATGCACAGGACAAACTTTTGTGAACTCTGGTGAGAGGACGACTGGAGCAGGTGTCTCTTAATCACAGGACAGACCATTAGCCATAAGTATACCACACTTTATACCGTCACTTTCAGGATGTCACAGGAAGAGCAATGGATTGCCGATTGCTGCGGTTCGTTCCATAAAAAAAATAAATAAAAAAAAAGCACTAAAATGTCCCTTCCGCCGTAATCGCATTATTCAAAGCATCCGATTAATTTCCTCCACTTCTGTGGAAAACATCTGTACATGATCTTCAGGAAGCGATCAAGCAGCATGGATTGAGCGAGTGACACCAGAGTCCTGCAGACGTCTGTCTCACTCTAAACAAAACAAATGCCAAATAGACCTCAAATTCCAGATGTTACTGGAGCACAGCAGATAAATACTGGGGCGTGTGACCTGCTTTTTTTCTGCTGCTCAACTGGTGACGTAGTCAGTTAGTTAGAAGTGCTGCACTCCAAGTAGTTCCCTGTGAACTGTAAAGTATTCTCTGATATCTTCCTGTGTTATCCTCAGCCTTTTGGCTAAGATCAAGTATAATATCACCTATAATCATTTTACCATTGGAACAAAACCAGCAACCTAGAAGTCACGAGAGCAGAGTGGCTCGGCACTGGTACCAAGCGGACCCTCATAACTCGAAAACAGTGTGTTTTGCACCAAGGTTAAAATTCTTCCATTGGAGATTTTGCTCTCAGGAGACATGACTGCGCATTTTAATATAAGTTTTGTAGGAGGTATTCAAAATGCAGGGCGATGTGGACACCTTGTCCCGAATTGGATAAACCGGAATTTTCTGAAAATGTCAATCAAAGTTTTCGCATTTAGAAAAATACAATTCTATTTGTAGAGGTGATCCTGTTAAAACTGGGTCTGTTAATAGCATATGAGGTGGAAAACTTCAATGAGGTAAAGTTAAACCCCAGAGTTCAAAATAATATTGATAATGTCTTAATTTGACATTAGTTTTAGGCCTTTATATTTATTTTAGGCCCTTTATTGCATGAATTTATTCAGTTTGTGTTGTACTTGGTGCCTATTGTACGACAGCTCTGAACATAAATAGTCCAATATAAAGGTGGATTTACTTTTGGGGTTCTGATGAGGTTCTCAGGGTGGAAATCAGTCCCACATCGGCCTGCTGACACTCATTCATCTTTCTCTGAAGCAGGGCTCTGATCACAGCTCAGTCATTGTCATGCGCACTCAATGACTGAGTGATGTGTGGCGCCATCTTGTTTCCTTTTATACTTCCTGCATCGCGACCGTACTACTTCCGGGTCCTAGTGCCGGTCGCGGTGAGTGCGCATGACATTCATGTTGAAAACACATCATTATACTAATGACACAACACTGTTCAGTTCCTCCTGTGACTCTAATGACCTGCCTTCATTTAACCCCTTATAGCTTTTCAAAATTAATCACACACACGCCGCCTTTAACAGTCACTGTGTAAACACGTTAATGTGGGGGTTTCTGCTATTATATTCTGCTATTTTATATATAATTTTTCTTTAATCCCTGTGTTAATCCAAATTTATACTAATAATGATTCATCTGTTTTACGGACTCTGATGGAGATTCTTCCTCCAACAACTCTTAAACCATGACTATGTGTCGTCCTGCTGAACTGAGAGAGTAAGACATGATGGAGTTTACAGTGTAATATGGAATAAAAATCTGTATGTTGCAAATATGACATTATTACATATTGCATTGCTTACGAGTCTGGAAAAGTGTTTAATGCTCCATACTAAGTAAACACTGTAGATAATAATTCGCTACATGCTTTAGGTCTGTAGTGTTCAAGTCATATTATCCTCTGTATAATGTACTGAACAGTGGTGGCCAGTCAATACGGGACGCAGTGTGTCAGGACTTTATTTCATACTAGTAGTAATGATGCGAAATCACCTGATAAATGGCTATTTACAGGCAAGTATTAAAGTATTAAAGCACTTTACTTTAAAAAAAAGTAAAAATTTATCAAGACAAATAAGTGCATGCAGGAGCTGTGTATGTGTCTGTGTTTGTGTGTGTGTGTGGAATTAGCCCCTCTGTCACAAAGTGACCTGTTCGGTTTGCACAGCACTCATATACACACACACACACACACCATGTCTTACCTCACTCCTCCGTAATCCCCCGGCTGTGGTGATGCGGGTGCACACGCATGCCACTTGCCTACTGGTTCACATACACGCAAACATATCCACTCCATTTCCATTCCCAACAGTAGTCCACGCTATGCATAACAACACATTCACCCACACAGATTTAAAGCTGTTTGCCGTCTTTTCCTTTGGGTTTTGTCTGGTGTTTTATAGTGTTTATGTATTTACCGGTGTTCAGTGTTTTGTTAGCGTCTGCTTAGTCGGTCTTTCGCGTTGCTTTCAGACCATCGGCCGGCCAACCCTAGCACCACCTGGCGGCCTGGCGATATAGTGCCAGAGTTGCGGTGTGCCGGCGCAGAGCAACCGGAAGCCGACTCGTCCATTGTTTGTTGTAAGGGGGAAGTATGAATTTTGTGTTTAATTTGTAATGTTTCGTTTTGTTATTTGTGTATATGTTTAGTTTGTTTAGGGTACTTAAACAAAGGAGCATGAAGTGGATGCGGGAATATATGTATTTTATGTGTATTTAAGAGGATGCATACAATTAGCATTTCATACTTCCCTTTTCAATGCATCTCACTTGGTTTGTTCTGAGGGGGCGGGGTTTGAACCATAAAAGGGAGCCCCAAACCAGTATGCAGGGTCAGTTTACCTGGCGAGCGAGCGTGCAACTGTGGTGCCGTGAGCAATATTTAAAACATTTATGCGAACATATAGTTATATGTTTGTTTGTTTGTGGTTGTTTTTTTTTTTGTTTGTTACTTTGTATATAGATTTGGGTTGTTATTTTCCACTGGGACTCTTACACCTCTCAAACACTGTAAATAAAGTATCACTTTTCATTTAACACCTCTGCGAGTATTGCCATCATTTTTGGAACTATTTTTTTTCCCTTTTTCCCCGTTTTTTTTTGGACCTTGGGCTGCAAAGACCCGTTGTCTCACATTTGGTGTCAGAAGTGGGATGGCTACTCGCAAGACAGTGATGAGAGGCAGGAAGCCTAGGGTAGGGCTTCGCTCCCAGTCCAGAGCTATGGCTGAGAAGGATGTGGCCTGGGACACCGTCGACTCTACGGAAGAGGAGAGAGAGGAGGATCTCTCGACTGTTCGTCCCAAGTCCTCATCACCTCAAGACAGACCCGTCTCTCCTACAGCGTCATCTGGAGGTGGGATGTATGCTGTGATGCGTGACTTCTTAAGCGCTCAAGAGCAGAGAGAGCAACGTTATCTTCTGGAGCTACAGAATCTACGAGAGTCCATTCTGCAAGCTGTTCGACCAGCTGAGGGGTCGAGTGATGTCGAGAGCCCGCGGATGGAGCTCCCAACACCAGCTCGGCATAGGAGAACAGCTTACCAGAGAGACAGAGACACACCAACCAACATGGGGCCCAGTAGCCAGCCGACGCTACGAACAGAGCCAAAGCTGCCAGTCTTCCAGCAGGGGGAGGACATCGAGAACTTCTTGCATCGCTTTGAGCGTCTGGCTAAAACCTGGAGGTGGCCAGAGGACGAGTGGAGTTATCGTCTTGTTCCACTGTTAACCGGGCAGGCGCTGGAGGCATACCTGGCTATGGATGAGGACCGAGCGGAGATCTACGCTGACTTGAAGGAGGCGCTCTTGGAAAAGTTTAACATCTCCCCAGGGACCTACCGTCAGCGATTCCGTGCTGTTTCCATTCCAGCTGGGGAGTCACCAACTGAAACCTACTATCGGCTGCAGAACTTGTACCGTCGTTGGGTGAGGCCTGAGCTGCACACAAAGGAGGAGATCGGTGAGATAGTAGTCCTGGAACAACTACTTCGTGTTCTTCCCTATGAGATCCGAGTATGGGTGAAGGAACATGAGCCAACAACTGGACTTGATGCTTCTAAATTGGCTCAGCAGTACATCAATGCTCACCATGGTATTCAGCGCTCTCAACCCCCGAAAGGTAACTTTAAAAGTTCTAGCAGTGGCTCTGATGCACCTCGTGTTGACTTGAATGTTGCTCATGCTCAGAAGGCAGCTTCAGAAAAAAGACTTATTTGTTATTATTGCCAACAACCGGGTCACAAAGCAACTGTGTGTCCAGTTCGTAAAACAAAATTGACTGGGTTTTGCTATGTCCCAAGGGAGGAGGACATTGATCTGAACAATCCATGCAAAACACAATATGTTCAAGTGACTGTAAATGGAAAATGTCTGAATGCTCTCTTGGACACTGGTAGCTCATTAACATTGCTCAAAAGAAGTCACATGTCACATGTTCCATTTGCTAATCTGGTCAATGTACAATGTGTTCATGGGGATGTGAAGCAGTACCCTCAAATAGAAGTTAATGTGTGTGTACAAGACCAAACTTATTTGTTGAATGTGGCTGTTGTTGATGATCTACCTGCTGATATGATTGTGGGAAGAGACTTGCCAGTGCTTACTGAACTGTTAAATTCCACCAATGAATTAATCGCTTCTGACCATACTGAGGTTGCTTATCCTGTTGTAACACGAGCCCAGGTTAGAGCAGGTCTGCAGCCGTTGCCAGACTTACACCATAGTCTGTTGCAAGGCGGGACTAAGGGCCCCAGAAAGACACGTCGTCAACGACGGCTAGAAAAAGGTCTTGGTACCCCAGCCCCTGAGATCCAAACTGAGGGTCTTGAAGTTCATGGCTGGAAGGTCCCAGAAAATATTGCAGAACTGCAAAGAACAGATGAGTCTTTAAAACCACTGTTTGCTAAAGTGTTTGATGGAAAACAAGCTGACTTGTGTGGTGAAAGATATGTTGTCATCAATGATGTGTTGTATATGCAAACTCCTGAATTCACCCGTTTGGTTGTCCCTACATGTTGTCGTCCCATTGTTTTACATTTAGCACACAGTATCCCATGGGCAGGACATATGGCACACCAGAAAACATATGCTCGCATAAGCTCACGGTTTGTTTGGCCCTCCATGTACACTGATGTACAAACTTACTGCACCACATGCCCCACATGCCAAAAAACAAGTGCTGTGCGCCGACAGGATAGGGCACCTTTACTTCCTCTGCCTGTGATCTCTGTCCCCTTTCAGCGGATCGCCATGGACATTGTGGGACCTCTGGAAAAGAGCAGTGCGGGGCACCAATACATCCTGGTCATCAGCGACTATGCAACAAGGTATCCTGAGGCTGTCCTTCTCCGTTCCACAACTACGCCCAAGATCATCAATGCTCTGGTTCAGCTGTTTTCCAGAGTGGGGATACCAGAGGAAATCCTCACAGACCAGGGGACCAACTTCACGTCACGGTTGATGAAGCTACTACATCGACAGCTAGGCATCACCGCAATCAAGACCAGCCCGTACCACCCTCAGACTGATGGACTGGTGGAACGTTTTAACCAAACGCTCAAGAACATGCTCCGCAAGTTCGTCTCTGACACTGGAAGGGACTGGGATAAGTGGCTACCATTTTTGTTGTTTGCCTACAGGGAGGTACCACAAGCATCCACAGGCTTTTCTCCATTTGAACTCCTGTATGGATGGCAGGTCCAAGGGCCACTGGATCTCCTGCGAAAGAGCTGGGAGGCCACTTTGTCTCATATGATGGGCAAGTCTGAGAAAGGCATTGTCCAGTACGTCCTGGAGATGAGAGACCGCCTGGAGCGCTACAGGGAGATGGCCCAAGAGAACCTCAGACAGGCTCAAGAAGCGCAAAAGAAATGGTATGACCAGCACGCCAGAACCAGAGAGCTGAAACCTGGACAAAAGGTACTGTTACTGCTCCCTACCTCGACGAACAAACTACTGATGAAGTGGCAAGGGCCCTACTCTGTTGTTCGCAAGATGGGACCAGTGACGTACGAAATTCATCACCCTGATAAAGGCAAGGCAACACAAACTTACCACATCAATCTGCTGAAGGAGTGGAAAGAGCCACCCAGCAAACCCGAAACGGCTCTGCTGATTCGGGAAGTGGAAGAGGATCAAGAGGATGATCAGCCAGAGCCAACGCTGAAGGAGCCAGCACAGCCAGCAGGTGTTGATCTTCTTCATCTGGAAGAGTCCAAGCAAGCTGAGCTGCACCATCTTCTGGATCAGTACCCTTCGTTGTTTTGCCAGAGGCCTGGGCGGACCAACCTGGTCCAACATGAAATCCACCTCCTTGATCCAACACCTTCCCGTCAGCGACCATACAGAGTACCTGAAAGGCTGGTGGCACCCCTGAAGGCAGAGATTGGGACGATGCTGGAGTTGGGAGTTATTGAACCCTCCAAGAGTGAGTGGAGTAGCCCAATTGTGATCGTCCCGAACAAAGACACCACCTTACGTGTTTGCATTGATTTTAGAAAACTGAATGCCCAATCAAGATTTGATGCTTACCCGATGCCACGCATCGATGATCTTCTGGAAAGGATCGGCCAAGCCAAATATATCACCACCTTGGATCTTTGCAAAGGGTATTGGCAAGTGCCCCTGGAGGAATCGTCCAGACCCTACACGGCGTTCCGTACCCCACTGGGACTGTTTCATTTTACAGTTTTACCGTTCGGATTGCATGGGGCACCCGCGATGTTTCAACGTCTTATGGACCAAGTCCTCAGGGGCTGTGAAGAATGGTCAGCTGCCTACCTAGATGATGTTGTAATATACAGTACAACCTGGGAAGACCATCTTCTGCACCTTAAAAAGACCCTGAGCAAGATCCAAAAAGCTGGCCTGACCTTAAATGTGGCTAAATGTGAGTGGGCTAGGGCAGAAACCAACTACCTTGGATACCACCTGGGAAATGGGGAGCTGAGACCTCAAGTGGACAAAGTAGAAGCTGTACAGCATAGTCCAAGACCGAGGACCAAGAAAGAGGTCCGATCTTTCTTGGGGCTGGTGGGATGGTATCGACGCTTCATCCCACACTTCTCCACTACTGCTGTCCCACTAACCAACCTGCTTGGCAAAAATGTTAAGAACCCCATTACTTGGACAGAAGAGTGTGAAGCAGCCTTTAAAACCTTAAAAAAGCAGATGTGTTCAGGCCCAGTCCTCAAGAGTCCAGACTTCATGAAGGGGTTTGTTGTGCAGGTGGATGCTTCTGCTGTGGGGATTGGTGCAGTCCTGGCCCAGGGAGAGGCAGGTGAAGAAAGACCCATTGCTTACCTGAGCAGGAAGTTGCTGCCAAGAGAGACCCGATACTCCACAGTGGAGAAGGAAGGCCTAGCGATCAAGTGGGCATTGGAGAGCCTCAGGTACTATCTGCTGGGTAGGGAGTTTCTACTTGAGACAGATCACAGAGCCCTGACATGGATCCATACAATGAAGGACCATAACTCACGTGTCACTAGATGGTATCTTTCCCTCCAACCTTACCAGTTCAAAGTTCGACATCGACCTGGGCCCCAGAACAAGATAGCCGACTACCTGTCTCGATACCCAGTCAGTTCGCGGCCTGGAGAGGGGAGAGGTGATGTCACAAAGTGACCTGTTCGGTTTGCACAGCACTCATATACACACACACACACACACACACACACACACACACACACACACACACACACACCATGTCTTACCTCACTCCTCCGTAATCCCCCGCTGTGGTGATGCGGGTGCACACGCATGCCATTTGCCTACTGGTTCACATACACGCAAACATATCCACTCCATTTCCATTCCCAACAGTAGTCCACGCTATGCATAACAACACATTCACCCACACAGATTTAAAGCTGTTTGTCTTTTCCTTTGGGTTTTGTCTGGTGTTTTATAGTGTTTATGATTTACCGGTGTTCAGTGTTTTGTTAGCGTCTGCTTAGTCGGTCTTTCGCGTTGCTTTCAGACCATCGGCCGGCCAACCCTTCTGGCGATATAGTGCCAGAGTTGCGGCGTTGTCCACCGCCCGTTCGTCCATTGTTTGTTTGGAAGTTATTTTGTGTTAATTGTAATGTTTCGTTTCCGTATGAATTTTGTGTTTAATTTGTAATATGTATATGTTTAGTTTGTTTAGGGTACTTAAACAAAGGAGCATGAAGTGGATGCGGGAATATATGTATTTTATGTGTATTTAAGAGGATGCATACAATTAGCATTTCATACTTCCCTTTTCAATGTATCTCACTTGGTTTGTTCTGAGGGGGCGGGGTTTGAACCATAAAAGGGAGCCCCAAACCAGTATGCAGGGTCAGTTTACCTGGCGAGCGAGCGTGCAACTGTGGTGCCGTGAGCAATATTTAAAACATTTATGCGAACATATAGTTATATGTTTGTTTGTTTGTGGTTGTTTTTTTTTTTTGTTTGTTACTTTGTATATAGATTTGGGTTGTTATTTTCCACTGGGACTCTTACACCTCTCAAACACTGTAAATAAAGTATCACTTTTCATTTAACACCTCTGCGAGTATTGCCATCATTTTTGGAACTATTTTTTTTTCCTCTTTTCCCCGTTTTTTTTTGGACCTTGGGCTGCAAAGACCCGTTGTCTCACACCCTCCCTTTATCCGTTGTCACAGTAAACCTCTCCCGCCCCCCATCCCCCGCTTTTTAAGTTTCACAACACACACACACAACGGAAACACTGTTTTTAACTGGGAAAAAAAAGAAATTTCTCTAATGACACTGGGCTGAGCGAAGACTAATGCAATCACTGCTCTAAGGTAAAAATAAAACAAATTAACCAGCACTTTACCTTTGAAAAGAATCGCGACAGAGCAGTGTTTCTGTTTAGAGCAGTGTGTGTGTGTGTGTGTGTGTGTGTGTGAAGGCGACACGGGCAGGCGGGGGGATTGTGTGTGAAAGTGCATGGTGTCAAATGATGCAGGCCCCCCCCCCCCCAACCTTCAGGTTGATATAGAGAAAGAGCGAAAATGGATCTTTAACCTCTCTAATGAGATTGTTTTTGCTTTACATGTGCGCACACACGTGTGTTATAATAAACAATACACGCACACTGTACACACACACACCCGCACACACACACATACAAACACAAAATAAAAATGTTTTATGCGCACATGCGTGGTCACCGTGTTATAGTAAACAGTACACGCATGCACAAATGTTGATTATACCAGTGAGAGACGCGCACTAAGACCGAGCAGGGGAAACAAGAAGCGTATCGGTGATACATGATACTAGGTACTCGTAAACCAAGACTTTCTTTCGTTTTCCAAGTCAAAATTCATTAAAAATCTTGCTCATCTTTCGGAGCACCCCCAAACCGCATTACTCGCAATCCAAGGTTCCACTGCATGTCTTTTTTTTAATGTTTTGTGTTAACAGGAAAATAATATTTTAATCCGTCTCAGGTCATTTGACTCATCCATTCCAAAAACACAATGTAAAATGGAAGAACAGTAGCACAACTGATGTTATCCTTATCAAAGCTAGCTGACTAGTAACATTACCACTGATAGCAGACTCTAAAACAGTTAGACTGACCTGAGGTGCATGTTTACATAAAGTGCTAAAAATAAATACTAGACCGACAATGGTCCTGAGTGCACATTTATCCACACACTGTTCTTATGTAAGACAACAGCAAATGGCTAATGCTAAATGGCTAACATTCAAACTCCAAAATTTATATTGGAATTTTGTGACTGATCTTCTACTGTTCTGATTGCCTCAGAAAAACATTATATTGTAATCACCTTGTTTATAAGATCACACTCTATTGTTTTGTCTCCCCTGAATTCTCCCCTGTATTATATTCAATTCAGTTTCATTTATATAATGTTTAATAATGGTCGGTGTTAAAAAGCAGCTTTACAGAATCAAAAGAAACTTGGGAAAATGAATGTGAAATGTGTGAGAAACCTCAACACTGCGTGTTTCTCTGCCCAGGTACAACGCACCAAGGACAAAAGCCCACACAGATTTCGTTCATGCTGGCGCCGGGGTACCATGGAGCCTGGATACAGCAGCAGCGGAAGGTGCACGCCAGGCCCCGGACGAGGACCTCCCCACCTCCACCGCCACGCATCTTTGAAATCGCGATCCGAAACCGCTTTACTCCTTTACACGATGCGCTTATTATCAGAGACTCCATCATCTGGCACGTTCGTGCTACCACGGCTAAAGGTAAGGTGCTCACTCGCTGTTTACCTGGTGCTTGTGTTCTTGATGGCGCTGCACAGGTGCCCACAGCCCTGAGGGAGAACTTTGGACCTGTGTTCCTCCATGCTGGCACGAACGACACCAGGCTGAGCCAGACAAAGATCCTAAAGAAGTACTTCAGGAGCCTGATTGTCCACAGGAGAAGGTCCGCAGCACATCACCCATGAGAAGGAACATCGTATCCAGACCACTTCTCACATTTCAGTGAAGATTTGAGAGGTTCAGTAGATTATTTGCCTTTAATGAATGGTTACAATCTTGGTGTCAACAACAGATTACCCTTTGTTGATAACTGGAATGTTTTCTGGGAGCGTCCTAGGCTCTACTACACCGATGGCCTGCACCTTAACAGAGCTGGAGCAGCAGTCCTCTCTGACAACATCTCCAGGACACTACGAACCATCTGACTGGCAGTAAGTCATACCTTAGATTCCAGTCATAATAGCCACATTACAACTCACTATACTGATAGACGCGCACACATTGCTCGTCCTATAGAAATGATGTCTGTTACCCAAATAGTGAGAAAAAAGAATAAATTAGTTAAAATCGCTCGAAACAATCTAATAACTATAAAACCAGAAAAAGGCCAAGTAATTGAAATCTACCTCTAAAGTTTGGGCTTCACAACATCAGATCCCTTGCGCTTAAAGCACAATGAAATTATCTCAGATTAATGTCTTGACGCACTCTGCCTTATCAAATTCTGGCTTAGACCAAATGAATATATTGGTTTAAATGAGTCTACTCCGTCAGGATATTTCTATAAGCACGAACCCCGTCAAACTGGTTGTGGTGGTGGTGTTGCAACTATCTACAGTGATGTACTCACTGTTACTCAGAAAACAAGGCCCAGGTTTAACTTGTTTGAAGTGCTTATCATTAATGTTTCTCTCAGCGAAATACATAATAAACCCTTGCAACATTTTGCCGTGGAAACTGTGTACAGACCCCCGGGGCCATATGTCGATTTTCTTAAAGAGTTTAGACATCTGCTATCAGCCCTATCGGTTAACTCTGACAAATTGCTGATAGTAGGAGACTTTAACATTCATGTAGACGATGCCAACAACGCTTTAGCACTCAAATTTATGGATTCTCTAAATTCATCTGGGGTTAAACAAAATATAAATAGACCAACTCACCGCTTTAATCATACGCTAGATTTAATTATATCCCATGGTATAGATGTCTCTAATAAAGACATTCTACCTCAAAGTCATGATATCACAGACCATTACCTCTTAGTATATACTCGACCTGTAGAACAGCGTAGCTGTGCCTCCTCACGTTATTCATTTGGTAGAAATTAATCCGACTACTAAAGACAAATTCACAAGCAATCTGCCGGATCTGTCCCAATTTCTTATCAGACCCCAAAATGCAGACGATCTAGATGAAGTGAATAGCAGCATGGGCACTATTTTTACCAGTACATTAGACACTGTTGCTCCCATCAGATTAAAAAAAGTCAGAGATAAAACACTTGCACCATGGTACAACAGTCATACTCGCGCCCTAAAGAGAGCAACTCGTAACCTCGACCGAAAATGAAGAAAAACTAAATTAGAAGTTTTTAGAATCGAGTATAAAGGTAGTATGTGCAGCTATAGACGGGCTCTAAAAGCGGCTAGGGCCGAGCATCTGAGCCAACTCATAGCAAGAAACCAAAACAATCCCAGGTTCCTATTTAGTACAGTGGCTAGCCTAACAAACCCTAAGATACCTGCAGGGAGAATCCCATCACAGCTTAGAAGTGAAGACTTCATGAACTTCTTCAATGAAAAGATTGATAGTATCAGGAAGAAAATAATGGAATTTCAACCTCTAATAGCATCTCATGATCCAGTTCAGTCAAAAACGTTACATTTATATTTTCAGTGCTTTACAGGTGTAGGACAGGAAGAGCTGTATAAACTTATCACCTCAGCTAAATCAACAACATGCTTGCTGGATCCAATCCCAACCAGATTTCTAAAAGACATGTTATGGCCTCTTTAAGATGAATAGATGGAGAGCCACTTCTAAACTCTTCATTATGTCTAGGTCACGTCCCTAAATCTTTCAAGTTGGCAGTTATTAAGCCTCTTCTTAAAAAAATCAAATTTAGACCCGAATGAAATAAATTACAGACCATTTTCAAACCTTCAATTTATATAAAAAATATTAGAAAAGGTAGTATCAGCTCAAATATGCACATTCTTGCAGGAAAACGATATCCTAGAGGAATTTCAGTCTGGTTTCAGGCCCCATCATAGTACAGAAACTGCACTAGTTGAAACTGCAAATGACTTGTTTTTAGCTTCGAACCAAGGCTGCATCTCAATACTCGTCTTATTTGATCTTAGTGTCCCATCTCAGACCCCATCTGCCCTCTGCACCTGCTGACTCATCCCTGTGCTGAACTTGACTTCATGTTAATTTTCAGCTGCATACCACACATAATGTTATATAATTTCTGTTATTTGTTATCACCCAAATGACGCCATTTATATTGACATCTCAGGGAGTTTTTCCTTGCCACTGTTGCTGTCAACCTTGGCTTGCTCATCAGGGACAATCTCATTGTCTAGATACATTTCTCTCACACATACACACTTCCGTAATTTTCTTTTCATTTTTGTGAAGCTGCTTTGAGACAACGACCATTGTTAAAGGTGCTACAGAAATAAAATTGAATTGAATTGAATTTATACAGGATATAGTTGTCACGTCTCCGGGTGCGAGGCATAAACGCAAAGGCGGATGTTCCACAGAAATGGATTTTATTTTATTAATGAAAATCAGGGAAAAACTACAAACAAAACACTTTTCTTGTAAAAATAACCAAACCACGAATAACCAGACGAGACATACACTTTGAACTTAATGTAACAAATGCAAGACAAAAACTAGAACTCAAACACACCTTTTATAATGAAATTAATGATCAACTCGGATCAGGTGCGCGCCCACGTGACCTGACCGAGTTGCGAACTGGGAAATGAAGTATATAACTGAAACTTAAAAGAACTACACAAAAATGTCTTAGAGCGCTTTGGTGCCCTCTAGGGGTTATCCCTGACAATAGTACATACAATACAGGATATTGTCTAAAATGAAAGTTAGCAGAGATGGCATGGTGGTCTTGCACCTTCAGTATCGAGGGTTCGATTTTTATCTCGAGTCTTTGTGTGTGTATGGAGTTTGCATGTTGCATGAAGGAATAAATATAGTTAGCAGATGAGTTGCAAAAATATATGGGAGATGATATGAATGAAGTAGCAAGAATGATGTAGTTAATTTTTATTATTATTTCTCATTTTTTGGAAGCATTGATAATGTCTTGTTATAATATTTTCACATTTGGATATAATTAGTTTTTTCTTTATTTTTATACTATCTTTATCATATTAACATAAGCAAGTAAATAAAATAAAAAAAAACATCAGTAATCTTCACCCTTTCCTGCTCATTATTAGTTGTTTAACTAGTAGTTTTTGTTTAAAAGATGCTTATTTCCCCCTAAAATTACTAGTTTTACCACTGATAAATGTAATATTTTGCAAGCTCCAACATAGTTAAATGCCTGTAACTGTTTAAACATGTTTAGAGACATGACGATGAAGATTGCAAAGAAGATGGAATTTGAAATATTCCAGTAAACTCTAGTTGATCTTCTTCAGAATAATTAAGAAATGCTTTCGTTTCTCAGGAACTAGGGGAGACGTTGGTGTAACTGTGCGTGTGTGAAAGATGAGATTCCATAAAGAGAAACTCTTAGTTATTTTGGCATTTAAACATTTCCTGATGTACAGAGGAAATACGAATTACTCAGGTACACCTTGTGCAGTCAACCATTTATTGAAAATGTTCATAAACAGGTAACAGCTTCTTACTTTAATGATTGATTATTATTTAATCCAGGAGATAAACACTCTTGCATTAAATTAAATTGAGCAGAGGGGTCCTCAAAATATATTTAGACCAATTAGTAAAGATTATTTAAGGAAGAATGATGTAAATGGATGTTATTTTTTTGCTGATATTTTAAGAAAAGCCTTGATAGCATCTGACATGAGAGTAATTAATGATAATTCCCGTTAAATATTCTGTGCTATTGTACTGTTTCTGCTATTTCACATGATTGCTAAATCATGTGATCCAATTCCTATGGACCACTTAATATACATATCTCCTCTTTATATTTAAACTAAAAGACGCTAATTATCGCTAATTCGCTGATTATTTTGGTCTGGAGAATTGGGTGTTGTTATGTCAGTAAAATGATTTATATCTGTAAATAAAACTTAATTTCCATTAAAGTGAAAACAAATTCTTCACGCATATACCCAGCGCCATTGGAACTCAAAACTACCTCTTAATTTTGCTGTGATCTCCTCGCCTCATAGCCAGCATAAACTGTGATTTAGAATATTGTGCAGCACTTTGACTCACACTTGTTGCCTCTGTTAAATGCAATATAGAAATATAGGACTTGATGTGACGTCTGCAACCCAAACAGCTTGTGCTCTTCATTCAGGATTGTTTCAAACCACTCTAGATTCTCAGAACATGGTAGAACCTGTACTCCTGTTTTGTATACATGCATATTTGTATGTTTTGTACAGGATCTTTACTGGGACCAAATAATCTCCAGGAAGATATTCCACAGTTTGACCCGACAGTTTAACCCTGTGGGAACACTTGATTGGTCATCACAAAGGGAACTTAAAAGAATAATAAAAAAAAAAAAAAGCTGAAAGGTGGCCCTGTAGATGGAGCCCAGCATTTTAGGAAATAAAATAACCTTAAATCTGGTTGCATTAGTGTGCACACACATAAACTAATGCTTAGTTGAAGCACCTTTGAGTAAGCATTTATCAGTTTCATACGCCTTGACTTAACAATCTTCCTTGCAGGCATTGCAAAATAATTTTATCTGTCAAAATGCCTGGGCATCCCCTGTGTACTGCTTTTCGTTGCCCCACAGACCATAACACATTATTCCACAAAACAGTTTAGAGAAATATATTTTTTTCTATGCAATATATTATTATTATTTATTCATAATTAGTTATTCATCTATTTAAAAAAGGCTTTTATTTGCCACACTATTTGCAATTTTTTACAGGGGTGAGTATACATTTTATATCCTCTCTATATAAACTTAATAAATCCCCAAAGGAAGATTGTGTGATGGCGCTTGTTTTTTCTCAAATTACCATTTTCCAAGCGGTAGAAATAAAATTCTCAAAAAAGAACACTCTAGCATTGTTCAAGCTTCATACTTAATGAACTTCTCCTACCACCAATACAATGTCTTCTACCAAACAAGGAAAACCAGGCGAGATTTTTATGCCATTTCCGTGTTACTCTGGTACATTACGTATTTTAAAAAAAATTGCGCGCCAAGCAGCAAATGCAGAACCAACTGCCAACCTTTGAACCTGTGCTATTTACACCCACAATCTGATGCACTCACTCAAGCACTCTGTGGTGAGCTATGAGAACTAACTATGATAGCATAACCAAAAGAGAGAACGGAAAGGAAACACAGATATGAGGGCTTCCTTGGAAGTAAGGTAACCAACCAAGTAAATCAACCGAGTTTAAAGACCTTCAGAAAATGTACCTTAATTAATTATTCAGTTGTCCAAGGGCATTGGTGGCTCAGTGGTAGGTGTTTCACCTGCCATGGGGAATACCGAAAGCCAATGCCCAAATCCCAGCTACTGGATGCAGTGCCAATCCCAAGCCTAGATAAAAATGGAAAGATTACATCAGGAAGGGCATCTGGTCTAAAACCTGTGCCAAGTTGTTGGGCAGCCAAAAGACTAACATCATAATTATTTGATTAGCCCAATTATGAAAACAATGTTTTTAACCTAGTCATACAACCATTCATCATTATAGTTAAGGCCTTGTAGAACAATAGCTCACAGAAGAAATTAACAGGCCTTAAAGCAGGGGGAAAAAAAATCTGTGCCATAAAAGGTTTTGGTCACTAAAGAGAGAATGAATGGATGGACAGTGGGTTAATAAAATAACAAATAAATAAATAACTGAAATTGAGGATGTTTAGGGCAGCATGGTGGCATAGTGGTTAGCACTGCGATCATAAGGTCAAGCGTTTGTTTCTCACCCTGGGTCTGTGTGCGTGGAGTTTGCACATTCTCCCTGTGCTTGGTGGGTTTCCCCGGTTTCCTTCCGCAGTCCAAACAGTTGCAAATTAGGTTAATTGGATCCGCCTCATCCTGGGATATGATCCAGGCCCCTGTGACCCAAGACTGTTATCACGCTGGGTGTGTTGAGGGTGAGGCATAATAACAGAGATTAAGTTTTAAAAGTTTTAATGAAAATAAAGGACCATAGTTTAAACCAATCATGACTAAACAGAACAGGTAATGGTTTAAACTAAGCAGGATGGGACAAAACAGCATTACAACGCAAACTATTACCAATGAAAATGCAAGACACAAAGTAAACTTAGGCAAGACTATTTATAACAAAACTGATTAGCAACCTCGGTTCAGGTGAGAGGTCCCATCACCTAGAGGTTATCCCTGACAGATATGAAAGATGAATGAATGAATTAATTTATAAGTTTATAACCACAACTGATACAAATAAACAATAACCCACTTGCAAAATAAATAATAAGGACTGTTTAGTTCCTGACTGCTTTGGGATTGTAAATATAATCCTTGAGCTAATCTGCACTTCCTTTATAAACAAGAATGGATCTCCTCCAACATGGACTCACCTGGTGGGGATTGAAATGCCCTCGTGGCCACTGTGGCTGCTGACCAAGAGCCCTTGTGCTGATGCAGGCTTGACTGAGTCAGGTTTGCATGGCATGAAAACTGTGTTACACACGCTCCATGGCATGCTGCTATAGCAAAACTCTGCGTAACTTCACAGATGATGAGCCTCTCTGTCTGAAGCCATCGGCAGGTGGTCCTATACAGGCAATCCAGCTGATACTGCGGTGGAACTGGTGGATCGTGTGTCCACTGGTGGAACTTAGTGGCCACCTAACTGCTGGAAAGTCCACAGTGAGCTAAGATCTTGACCTACAGTTAATCGTAGTCCACAGCTTCTTCACTCATTATAGCAAAATAGAAGGATAATGCTCCACTCCTGTTTGGGTCATCCTTCCTGATCCAGTGCATTTTCAAAAGTAACCAGAAAGGCCTCCAGATCGTCATGTGGCATGAGGCAGGAGAGCTCAGCCGTTGGAACCCTGCAGCCACTGTGTCAGCTGCTGCAGGAACCTCTGTTGCTCCAAATCGTCATGTGGCATGAGCTGGCTCAATGGGGTTGTGCCTTCCAGCGGGGGTCAGGCAGGGAAAACTGGATGCTAGTTTGCAGGAGATCCGTGAGTAACTACTCTGGTGTGAGCTGAGCCCCAAGGTCCTGCCTGTTCTTACCATCTTTTTCTATTTCAACTTTAATTTTTTAGGTCACAAACAGTCATGTAAGCATTGCACTGCATATTATACTGTGTATAGTTGTGTATGTAACAAATAAAAATATATATTTGATTTTGCTTTGAATGTTAGCATTCTCCACTGGTTTAAAGAGTTACAGCAGGGTAGGTCAGAATATTTAACATTACGTGGTCAGTGTCTCCAGTCACACATTTAGTGAAAATTCTAATGTAATCTCACTATAATTCACTGTACAGTAGATTACATCATGATAACAATTCAATTCAAGTCATAATATAATATAACATATCTTTTTGTAGTTTATTTTTATGTGTGCATAAGAATTGCATGTCAGTGAATGTTCCAGAAACCATGCGTTATGTTTTTGTTTCTCTCAAAAGAAGCATTGTGTTTGTGTGAGGAATCTGAGTGTATAGGTGTGAACAGCTGACACATCAATACGAGTCCTGGGAAGCAGTTGTCAATAGGTCTTACGTATTCATAAGAAATCATAGATTATTCAGTGAAACAAAATTCTCTGCTAAAGGAAGTTAGGCCCTTAGTAAAAGTAAGTTAATCACAGTCACTTAACCCCAAACAAAAAGTTTTTTTTTTTTTTTTTCTGAGTGTTACAAAACAATCTGTCAGGTTTTCAATAAGTAAAGTATCAAATCCAACTATGAAGTCTGATTTAATTGCTACCATTAAACATTTTTATCTATTTTATGTGTTGCGGAAGAAATACATTTTAGGCAGAGATGTCTGCTCTGTTAATTCATCTTAAAACCCCCTATTTGCCAACAGCAAAACTGGTTTGATAACTTATTCACACGTATTGTGAATGAATGGTGAGATAAGATTCCTGCAGAATCCCCTGACATGAATCCTAGTAACATGCTCTGAAGGAATATATTAGACAAGAACATAGAGAATAAGAATTTTTAGAATAAGAATCTTTCCCCGAGAAAATGACTTGTCACATGAATCCATGCGAAGCCCTTCAGGCTTTTAAATTTTTTTTTTTAATAATAGTAATCATCATGCTTTTTTTGCTGTTTGTGTTCAACATTGAATAATTATTTGTGATCTGAGTAATTGATCCCCCAGAAATGCAACAAAACACAAACGTATACTTGGTAAATAAACGCTGCCTTTTGCAAAGTGAAAGTAAGTGCCATTGTGAGCAGCTTTATTTCACTCATAAAATACTCAGATCACAAAAAAGACATAGCACAATGCACACTGTATGTGAATGGCTTAGATGTGATTGTGAATATACGTTTTAGCTAACGTAAAATGGTTGTGTGAAACTGTTGCGCTTTTACTTTACAAAAGGCAACATTTTGTCTAAGAATTCAGAGTGTAAAGGTGTGAACAGGTAAGACGTCAACAGGAGTTCTGGTGAAACCTAAGCCAATTGATATTGTTACCATTGACACTGACATTGTTTTTTAACCCTTAGGGGTCAACAGCAAGTTTTTTTGTGAATAAAATTATATTGTAGCAACCAAGAGAAAATATGTACAAAAACAATAGACAGTTTTCTTTCCAAAAAGTTTATTGCTAAATAAATTATTGCTATTATCACTTTCACTTTGAAAAGGGCAGCTTTAATTCAATGTTAATATATGTGTGCTATGTTGTTTTTCTGGGGTACTGATTTTACCCGAGTATAGTATGACTGAAAGTTGCTCATATCGGTTCATATCGACAGGGTTTTGATCAAAGGGGAGATGAAAAGTGCAAAGTTTGCACCAAAGAGAGTAGTTTTATTTCATTCATAAAATACACAGATCAGAAGCAACAACATAGTGCAATGCACATTGTCTGTGAATGGCTAAAATTTTGTGAATCAGACTGTTAGTGAATGTAAAATGTCTGTGATCAAAAAGCAGATGAATGTGTGCGCCCACATGAAAGATTCACAAGAGATTTATTTTGAAAACAAACACAGGTTCTTTTTCACATAATCCCCCAGTGCAGTACATCAAGGCTACATTTTACTGTAAATGTAGACCCTTTTACCTTCTGAGGGAGTTTACTGTGATCATGTTAACTGCGGGGTATATACCACCCAGTGCTAATGCTAACTTGGCTCTAGGACATTTGCATAGCATTATTAGCTGCTAGGAAGACAAATATCCTGAGGCTGTGCATGTTATTGCTGGGGACTTCAACCACGCTGGAGCACCCATCTGGAGCACCCGGGGACTTATGTCAGATGCCTGCAGGGAGTATCCCATCACAGCTTAGAAGTGAAGACTTCATGAACTTCTTCAATGAAAAGATTGATAGTATCAGGCAGAAAATAATGGAATTTCAACCTCTAATAGCATCTCATGATCCAGTTCAGTCAAAAACGTTACATTTATATTTTCAGTGCTTTACAGGTGTAGGACAGGAAGAGCTGTATAAACTTATCACCTCAGCTAAATCAACAACATGCTTGCTGGATCCAATCCCAACCAGATTTCTAAAAGACATGTTATGGCCTCTTTAAGATGAATAGATGGAGAGCCACTTCTAAACTCTTCATTATGTCTAGGTCACGTCCCTAAATCTTTCAAGTTGGCAGTTATTAAGCCTCTTCTTAAAAAAATCTAATTTAGACCCGAATGAAATAAATTACAGACCATTTTCAAACCTTCAATTTATATAAAAAATATTAGAAAAGGTAGTATCAGCTCAAATATGCACATTCTTGCAGGAAAACGATATCCTAGAGGAATTTCAGTCTGGTTTCAGGCCCCATCATAGTACAGAAACTGCACTAGTTGAAACTGCAAATGACTTGTTTTTAGCTTCGAACCAAGGCTGCATCTCAATACTCGTCTTATTTGATCTTAGTGTCCCATCTCAGACCCCATCTGCCCTCTGCACCTGCTGACTCATCCCTGTGCTAAACTTGACTTCATGTTAATTTTCAGCTGCATAACACACATAATGTTATATAATTTCTGTTATTTGTTATCACCCAAATGACGCCATTTATATTGACATCTCAGGGAGTTTTTCCTTGCCACTGTTGCTGTCAACCTTGGCTTGCTCATCAGGGACAATCTCATTGTCTAGATACATTTCTCTCACACATACACACTTCCGTAATTTTCTTTTCATTTTTGTGAAGCTGCTTTGAGACAACGACCATTGTTAAAGGTGCTACAGAAATAAAATTGAATTGAATTGAATTTATACAGGATATAGTTGTCACGTCTCCGGGTGTGAGGCATAAACGCAAAGGCGGATGTTCCACAGAAATGGATTTTATTTTATAAATGAAAATCAGGGAAAAACTACAAACAAAACACTTTTCTTGTAAAAATAACCAAACCACGAATAACCAGACGAGACATACACTTTGAACTTAATGTAACAAATGCAAGACAAAAACTAGAACTCAAACACACCTTTTATAATGAAATTAATGATCAACTCGGATCAGGTGCGCGCCCACGTGACCTGACCGAGTTGCGAACTGGGAAATGAAGTATATAACTGAAACTTAAAAGAACTACACAAAAATGTCTTAGAGCGCTTTGGTGCCCTCTAGGGGTTATCCCTGACAATAGTACATACAATACAGGATATTGTCTAAAATGAAAGTTAGCAGAGATGGCATGGTGGTCTTGCACCTTCAGTATCGAGGGTTCGATTTTTATCTCGAGTCTTTGTGTGTGTATGGAGTTTGCATGTTGCATGAAGGAATAAATATAGTTAGCAGATGAGTTGCAAAAATA
The DNA here is from genome assembly GCA_013621035.1 of Clarias magur. Lineage (NCBI taxonomy): Eukaryota > Metazoa > Chordata > Actinopteri > Siluriformes > Clariidae > Clarias > Clarias magur. Next base: position 136,135 of record QNUK01000553.1, on the reverse strand, counting down.
TATGGGAGATGATATGAATGAAGTAGCAAGAATGATGTAGTTCATTTTTATTATTATTTCTCATTTTTTGGAAGCATTGATAATGTCTTGTTATAATATTTTCACATTTGGATATAATTAGTTTTTTCTTTATTTTTATACTATCTTTATCATATTAACATAAGCAAGTAAATAAAATTAAAAAAAAACATCAGTAATCTTCACCCTTTCCTGCTCATTATTAGTTGTTTAACTAGTAGTTTTTGTTTAAAAGATGCTTATTTCCCCCTAAAATTACCAGTTTTACCACTGATAAATGTAAGATTTTGCAAGCTCCAACATAGTTAAATGCCTGTAACTGTTTAAACATGATTAGAGACATGACGATGAAGATTACAAAGAAGATGGAATTTGAAATATTCCAGTAAACTCTAGTTGATCTTCTTCAGAATAATTAAGAAATGCTTTCGTTTCTCAGGAACTAGTGGAAACGTTGGCGTAACTGTGCGTGTGTGAAAGATGAGATTCCATAAAGAGAAACTCTTAGTTATTTTGGCATTTAAACATTTCCTGATGTACAGAGGAAATACGAATTACTCAGGTACACCTTGTGCAGTCAACCATTTACTAAAAATGTTCATAAACAGGTAACAGCTTCTTACTTTAATGATTGATTATTATTTAATCCAGGAGATAAACACTCTTGCATTAAATTAAATTGAGCAGAGGGGTCCTCAAAATATATTTAGACCAATTAGTAAAGATTATTTAAGGAAGAATGATGTAAATGGATGTTATTTTTTTGCTGATATTTTAAGAAAAGCCTTGATAGCATCTGACATGAGAGTAATTAATGATAATTCCCGTTAAATATTCTGTGCTATTGTACTGTTTCTGCTATTTCACATGATTGCTAAATCATGTGATCCAATTCCTATGGACCACTTAATATACATATCTCCTCTTTATATTTAAACTAAAAGACGCTAATTATCGCTAATTCGCTGATTATTTTGGTCTGGAGAATTGGGTGTTGTTATGTCAGTAAAATGATTTATATCTGTAAATAAAACTTAATTTCCATTAAAGTGAAAACAAATTCTTCACGCATATACCCAGCGCCATTGGAACTCAAAACTACCTCTTAATTTTGCTGTGATCTCCTCGCCTCATAGCCAGCATAAACTGTGATTTAGAATATTGTGCAGCACTTTGACTCACACTTGTTGCCTCTGTTAAATGCAATATAGAAATATAGGACTTGATGTGACGTCTGCAACCCAAACAGCTTGTGCTCTTCATTCAGGATTGTTTCAAACCACTCTAGTTTCTCAGAACATGGTAGAACCTGTACTCCTGTTTTGTATACATGCATATTTGTATGTTTTGTACAGGATCTTTACTGGGACCAAATAATCTCCAGGAAGATATTCCACAGTTTGACCCGACAGTTTAACCCTGTGGGAACACTTGATTGGTCATCACAAAGGGAACTTAAAAGAAAAAAAGCTGAAAGGTGGCCCTGTAGATGGAGCCCAGCATTTTAGGAAATAAAATAACCTTAAATTTGGTTGCATTAGTGTGCACACACATAAACTAATGCTTAGTTGAAGCACCTTTGAGTAAGCATTTATCAGTTTCATACGCCTTGACTTAACAATCTTCCTTGCAGGCATTGCAAAATAATTTTATCTGTCAAAATGCCTGGGCATCCCCTGTGTACTGCTTTTCGTTGCCCCACAGACCATAACACATTATTCCACAAAACAGTTTAGAGAAATATATTTTTTTCTATGCAATATATTATTATTATTTATTCATAATTAGTTATTCATCTATTTAAAAAAAGGCTTTTATTTGCCACACCATTTGCAATTTTTTACAGGGGTGAGTATACATTTTATATCCTCTCTATATAAACTTAATAAATCCCCAAAGGAAGATTGTGTGATGGCGCTTGTTTTTTCTCAACTTACCATTTTCCAAGTGGTAACTCATAGCAAGAAACCAAAACAATCCCAGGTTCCTATTTAGTACAGTGGCTCGCCTAACAAACCCTAAGATGCCTGCAGGGAGTATCCCATCACAGCTTAGAAGTGAAGACTTCATGAACTTCTTCAATGAAAAGATTGATAGTATCAGGAAGAAAATAATGGAATTTCAACCTCTAATAGCATCTCATGATCCAGTTCAGTCAAAAACGTTACATTTATATTTTCAGTGCTTTATAGGTGTAGGACAGGAAGAGCTGTATAAACTTATCACCTCGGCTAAATCAACAACATGCTTGCTGGATCCAATCCCAACCAGATTTCTAAAAGACATGTTATGGCCTCTTTAAGATGAATAGATGGAGAGCCACTTCTAAACTCTTCATTATGTCTAGGTCACGTCCCTAAATCTTTCAAGTTGGCAGTTATTAAGCCTCTTCTTAAAAAATCTAATTTAGACCCGAATGAAATAAATTACAGACCATTTTCAAACCTTCAATTTATATAAAAAATATGAGAACAGGTAGTATCAGCTCAAATATGCACATTCTTGCAGGAAAACGATATCCTAGAGCAATTTCAGTCTGGTTTCAGGCCCCATCATAGTACAGAAACTGCACTAGTTGAAACTGCAAATGACTTGTTTTTAGCTTCGAACCAAGGCTGCATCTCAATACTCGTCTTATTTGATCTTCGTGTCCCATCTCAGACCCCATCTGCCCTCTGCACCTGCTGACTCATCCCTGTGCTGAACTTGACTTCATGTTAATTTTCAGCTGCATAACACACATAATGTTATATAATTTCTGTTATTTGTTATCACCCAAATGACGCCATTTATATTGACATCTCAGGGAGTTTTTCCTTGCCACTGTTGCTGTCAACCTTGGCTTGCTCATCAGGGACAATCTCATTGTCTAGATACATTTCTCTCACACATACACACTTCCGTAATTTTCTTTTCATTTTTGTGAAGCTGCTTTGAGACAACGACCATTGTTAAAGGTGCTACAGAAATAAAATTGAATTGAATTGAATTTATACAGGATATAGTTGTCACGTCTCCGGGTGTGAGGCATAAACGCAAAGGCGGATGTTCCACAGAAATGGATTTTATTTTATAAATGAAAATCAGGGAAAAACTACAAACAAAACACTTTTCTTGTAAAAATAACCAAACCACGAATAACCAGACGAGACATACACTTTGAACTTAATGTAACAAATGCAAGACAAAAACTAGAACTCAAACACACCTTTTATAATGAAATTAATGATCAACTCGGATCAGGTGCGCGCCCACGTGACCTGACCGAGTTGCGAACTGGGAAATGAAGTATATAACTGAAACTTAAAAGAACTACACAAAAATGTCTTAGAGCGCTTTGGTGCCCTCTAGGGGTTATCCCTGACAATAGTACATACAATACGGGATATTGTCTAAAATGAAAGTTAGCAGAGATGGCATGGTGGTCTTGCACCTTCAGTATCGAGGGTTCGATTTTTATCTCGAGTCTTTGTGTGTGTATGGAGTTTGCATGTTGCATGAAGGAATAAATATAGTTAGCAGATGAGTTGCAAAAATATATGGGAGATGATATGAATGAAGTAGCAAGAATGATGTTGTTAATTTTTATTATTATTTCTCATTTTTTGGAAGCATTGATAATGTCTTGTTATAATATTTTCACATTTGGATATAATTAGTTTTTTCTTTATTTTTATACTATCTTTATCATATTAACATAAGCAAGTAAATAAAAAAAAAAAAAACATCAGTAATCTTCACCCTTTCCTGCTCATTATTAGTTGTTTAACTAGTAGTTTTTGTTTAAAAGATGCTTATTTCCCCTGTAAATTACCAGTTTTACCACTGATAAATGTAAGATTTTGCAAGCTCCAACATAGTTAAATGCCTGTAACTGTTTAAACATGTTTAGAGACATGACGATGAAGATTGCAAAGAAGATGGAATTTGAAATATTCCAGTAAACTCTAGTTGATCTTCTTCAGAATAATTAAGAAATGCTTTCGTTTCTCAGGAACTAGGGGAGACGTTGGTGTAACTGTGCGTGTGTGAAAGATGAGATTCCATCAAGAGAAACTCTTAGTTATTTTGGCATTCAAACATTTCCTGATGTACAGAGGAAATACGAATTACTCAGGTACACCTTGTGCAGTCAACCATTTACTAAAAATGTTCATAAACAGGTAACAGCTTCTTACTTTAATGATTGATTATTATTTAATCCAGGAGATAAACACTCTTGCATTAAATTAAATTGAGCAGAGGGGTCCTCAAAATATATTTAGACCAATTAGTAAAGATTATTTAAGGAAGAATGATGTAAATGGATGTTATTTTTTTGCTGATATTTTAAGAAAAGCCTTGATAGCATCTGACATGAGAGTAATTAATGATAATTCCCGTTAAATATTCTGTGCTATTGTACTGTTTCTGCTATTTCACATGATTGCTAAATCATGTGATCCAATTCCTATGGACCACTTAATATACATATCTCCTCTTTATATTTAAACTAAAAGACGCTAATTATCGCTAATTCGCTGATTATTTTGGTCTGGAGAATTGGGTGTTGTTATGTCAGTAAAATGATTTATATCTGTAAATAAAACTTAATTTCCATTAAAGTGAAAACAAATTCTTCACGCATATACCCAGCGCCATTGGAACTCAAAACTACCTCTTAATTTTGCTGTGATCTCCTCGCCTCATAGCCAGCATAAACTGTGATTTAGAATATTGTGCAGCACTTTGACTCACACTTGTTGCCTCTGTTAAATGCAATATAGAAATATAGGACTTGATGTGACGTCTGCAACCCAAACAGCTTGTGCTCTTCATTCAGGATTGTTTCAAACCACTCTAGTTTCTCAGAACATGGTAGAACCTGTACTCCTGTTTTGTATACATGCATATTTGTATGTTTTGTACAGGATCTTTACTGGGACCAAATAATCTCCAGGAAGATATTCCACAGTTTGACCCGACAGTTTAACCCTGTGGGAACACTTGATTGGTCATCACAAAGGGAACTTAAAAGAATAATAAAAAAAAAAAAAAGCTGAAAGGTGGCCCTGTAGATGGAGCCCAGCATTTTAGGAAATAAAATAACCTTAAATCTGGTTGCATTAGTGTGCACACACATAAACTAATGCTTAGTTGAAGCACCTTTGAGTAAGCATTTATCAGTTTCATACGCCTTGACTTAACAATCTTCCTTGCAGGCATTGCAAAATAATTTTATCTGTCAAAATGCCTGGGCATCCCCTGTGTACTGCTTTTCGTTGCCCCACAGACCATAACACATTATTCCACAAAACAGTTTAGAGAAATATATTTTTTTCTATGCAATATATTATTATTATTTATTCATAATTAGTTATTCATCTATTTAAAAAAGGCTTTTATTTGCCACACTATTTGCAATTTTTTACAGGGGTGAGTATACATTTTATATCCTCTCTATATAAACTTAATAAATCCCCAAAGGAAGATTGTGTGATGGCGCTTGTTTTTTCTCAAATTACCATTTTCCAAGCGGTAGAAATAAAATTCTCAAAAAAGAACACTCTAGCATTGTTCAAGCTTCATACTTAATGAACTTCTCCTACCACCAATACAATGTCTTCTACCAAACAAGGAAAACCAGGCGAGATTTTTATGCCATTTCCGTGTTACTCTGGTACATTACGTATTTTAAAAAAAATTGCGCGCCAAGCAGCAAATGCAGAACCAACTGCCAACCTTTGAACCTGTGCTATTTACACCCACAATCTGATGCACTCACTCAAGCACTCTGTGGTGAGCTATGAGAACTAACTATGATAGCATAACCAAAAGAGAGAACGGAAAGGAAACACAGATATGAGGGCTTCCTTGGAAGTAAGGTAACCAACCAAGTAAATCAACCGAGTTTAAAGACCTTCAGAAAATGTACCTTAATTAATTATTCAGTTGTCCAAGGGCATTGGTGGCTCAGTGGTAGGTGTTTCACCTGCCATGGGGAATACCGAAAGCCAATGCCCAAATCCCAGCTACTGGATGCAGTGCCAATCCCAAGCCTAGATAAAAATGGAAAGATTACATCAGGAAGGGCATCTGGTCTAAAACCTGTGCCAAGTTGTTGGGCAGCCAAAAGACTAACATCATAATTATTTGATTAGCCCAATTATGAAAACAATGTTTTTAACCTAGTCATACAACCATTCATCATTATAGTTAAGGCCTTGTAGAACAATAGCTCACAGAAGAAATTAACAGGCCTTAAAGCAGGGGGAAAAAAAATCTGTGCCATAAAAGGTTTTGGTCACTAAAGAGAGAATGAATGGATGGACAGTGGGTTAATAAAATAACAAATAAATAAATAACTGAAATTGAGGATGTTTAGGGCAGCATGGTGGCATAGTGGTTAGCACTGCGATCATAAGGTCAAGCGTTTGTTTCTCACCCTGGGTCTGTGTGCGTGGAGTTTGCACATTCTCCCTGTGCTTGGTGGGTTTCCCCGGTTTCCTTCCGCAGTCCAAACAGTTGCAAATTAGGTTAATTGGATCCGCCTCATCCTGGGATATGATCCAGGCCCCTGTGACCCAAGACTGTTATCACGCTGGGTGTGTTGAGGGTGAGGCATAATAACAGAGATTAAGTTTTAAAAGTTTTAATGAAAATAAAGGACCATAGTTTAAACCAATCATGACTAAACAGAACAGGTAATGGTTTAAACTAAGCAGGATGGGACAAAACAGCATTACAACGCAAACTATTACCAATGAAAATGCAAGACACAAAGTAAACTTAGGCAAGACTATTTATAACAAAACTGATTAGCAACCTCGGTTCAGGTGAGAGGTCCCATCACCTAGAGGTTATCCCTGACAGATATGAAAGATGAATGAATGAATTAATTTATAAGTTTATAACCACAACTGATACAAATAAACAATAACCCACTTGCAAAATAAATAATAAGGACTGTTTAGTTCCTGACTGCTTTGGGATTGTAAATATAATCCTTGAGCTAATCTGCACTTCCTTTATAAACAAGAATGGATCTCCTCCAACATGGACTCACCTGGTGGGGATTGAAATGCCCTCGTGGCCACTGTGGCTGCTGACCAAGAGCCCTTGTGCTGATGCAGGCTTGACTGAGTCAGGTTTGCATGGCATGAAAACTGTGTTACACACGCTCCATGGCATGCTGCTATAGCAAAACTCTGCGTAACTTCACAGATGATGAGCCTCTCTGTCTGAAGCCATCGGCAGGTGGTCCTATACAGGCAATCCAGCTGATACTGCGGTGGAACTGGTGGATCGTGTGTCCACTGGTGGAACTTAGTGGCCACCTAACTGCTGGAAAGTCCACAGTGAGCTAAGATCTTGACCTACAGTTAATCGTAGTCCACAGCTTCTTCACTCATTATAGCAAAATAGAAGGATAATGCTCCACTCCTGTTTGGGTCATCCTTCCTGATCCAGTGCATTTTCAAAAGTAACCAGAAAGGCCTCCAGATCGTCATGTGGCATGAGGCAGGAGAGCTCAGCCGTTGGAACCCTGCAGCCACTGTGTCAGCTGCTGCAGGAACCTCTGTTGCTCCAAATCGTCATGTGGCATGAGCTGGCTCAATGGGGTTGTGCCTTCCAGCGGGGGTCAGGCAGGGAAAACTGGATGCTAGTTTGCAGGAGATCCGTGAGTAACTACTCTGGTGTGAGCTGAGCCCCAAGGTCCTGCCTGTTCTTACCATCTTTTTCTATTTCAACTTTAATTTTTTAGGTCACAAACAGTCATGTAAGCATTGCACTGCATATTATACTGTGTATAGTTGTGTATGTAACAAATAAAAATATATATTTGATTTTGCTTTGAATGTTAGCATTCTCCACTGGTTTAAAGAGTTACAGCAGGGTAGGTCAGAATATTTAACATTACGTGGTCAGTGTCTCCAGTCACACATTTAGTGAAAATTCTAATGTAATCTCACTATAATTCACTGTACAGTAGATTACATCATGATAACAATTCAATTCAAGTCATAATATAATATAACATATCTTTTTGTAGTTTATTTTTATGTGTGCATAAGAATTGCATGTCAGTGAATGTTCCAGAAACCATGCGTTATGTTTTTGTTTCTCTCAAAAGAAGCATTGTGTTTGTGTGAGGAATCTGAGTGTATAGGTGTGAACAGCTGACACATCAATACGAGTCCTGGGAAGCAGTTGTCAATAGGTCTTACGTATTCATAAGAAATCATAGATTATTCAGTGAAACAAAATTCTCTGCTAAAGGAAGTTAGGCCCTTAGTAAAAGTAAGTTAATCACAGTCACTTAACCCCAAACAAAAAGTTTTTTTTTTTTTTTTTCTGAGTGTTACAAAACAATCTGTCAGGTTTTCAATAAGTAAAGTATCAAATCCAACTATGAAGTCTGATTTAATTGCTACCATTAAACATTTTTATCTATTTTATGTGTTGCGGAAGAAATACATTTTAGGCAGAGATGTCTGCTCTGTTAATTCATCTTAAAACCCCCTATTTGCCAACAGCAAAACTGGTTTGATAACTTATTCACACGTATTGTGAATGAATGGTGAGATAAGATTCCTGCAGAATCCCCTGACATGAATCCTAGTAACATGCTCTGAAGGAATATATTAGACAAGAACATAGAGAATAAGAATTTTTAGAATAAGAATCTTTCCCCGAGAAAATGACTTGTCACATGAATCCATGCGAAGCCCTTCAGGCTTTTAAATTTTTTTTTTTAATAATAGTAATCATCATGCTTTTTTTGCTGTTTGTGTTCAACATTGAATAATTATTTGTGATCTGAGTAATTGATCCCCCAGAAATGCAACAAAACACAAACGTATACTTGGTAAATAAACGCTGCCTTTTGCAAAGTGAAAGTAAGTGCCATTGTGAGCAGCTTTATTTCACTCATAAAATACTCAGATCACAAAAAAGACATAGCACAATGCACACTGTATGTGAATGGCTTAGATGTGATTGTGAATATACGTTTTAGCTAACGTAAAATGGTTGTGTGAAACTGTTGCGCTTTTACTTTACAAAAGGCAACATTTTGTCTAAGAATTCAGAGTGTAAAGGTGTGAACAGGTAAGACGTCAACAGGAGTTCTGGTGAAACCTAAGCCAATTGATATTGTTACCATTGACACTGACATTGTTTTTTAACCCTTAGGGGTCAACAGCAAGTTTTTTTGTGAATAAAATTATATTGTAGCAACCAAGAGAAAATATGTACAAAAACAATAGACAGTTTTCTTTCCAAAAAGTTTATTGCTAAATAAATTATTGCTATTATCACTTTCACTTTGAAAAGGGCAGCTTTAATTCAATGTTAATATATGTGTGCTATGTTGTTTTTCTGGGGTACTGATTTTACCCGAGTATAGTATGACTGAAAGTTGCTCATATCGGTTCATATCGACAGGGTTTTGATCAAAGGGGAGATGAAAAGTGCAAAGTTTGCACCAAAGAGAGTAGTTTTATTTCATTCATAAAATACACAGATCAGAAGCAACAACATAGTGCAATGCACATTGTCTGTGAATGGCTAAAATTTTGTGAATCAGACTGTTAGTGAATGTAAAATGTCTGTGATCAAAAAGCAGATGAATGTGTGCGCCCACATGAAAGATTCACAAGAGATTTATTTTGAAAACAAACACAGGTTCTTTTTCACATAATCCCCCAGTGCAGTACATCAAGGCTACATTTTACTGTAAATGTAGACCCTTTTACCTTCTGAGGGAGTTTACTGTGATCATGTTAACTGCGGGGTATATACCACCCAGTGCTAATGCTAACTTGGCTCTAGGACATTTGCATAGCATTATTAGCTGCTAGGAAGACAAATATCCTGAGGCTGTGCATGTTATTGCTGGGGACTTCAACCACGCTGGAGCACCCATCTGGAGCACCCGGGGACTTATGTCAGATGCCTGCAGGGAGTATCCCATCACAGCTTAGAAGTGAAGACTTCATGAACTTCTTCAATGAAAAGATTGATAGTATCAGGCAGAAAATAATGGAATTTCAACCTCTAATAGCATCTCATGATCCAGTTCAGTCAAAAACGTTACATTTATATTTTCAGTGCTTTACAGGTGTAGGACAGGAAGAGCTGTATAAACTTATCACCTCAGCTAAATCAACAACATGCTTGCTGGATCCAATCCCAACCAGATTTCTAAAAGACATGTTATGGCCTCTTTAAGATGAATAGATGGAGAGCCACTTCTAAACTCTTCATTATGTCTAGGTCACGTCCCTAAATCTTTCAAGTTGGCAGTTATTAAGCCTCTTCTTAAAAAAATCTAATTTAGACCCGAATGAAATAAATTACAGACCATTTTCAAACCTTCAATTTATATAAAAAATATTAGAAAAGGTAGTATCAGCTCAAATATGCACATTCTTGCAGGAAAACGATATCCTAGAGGAATTTCAGTCTGGTTTCAGGCCCCATCATAGTACAGAAACTGCACTAGTTGAAACTGCAAATGACTTGTTTTTAGCTTCGAACCAAGGCTGCATCTCAATACTCGTCTTATTTGATCTTAGTGTCCCATCTCAGACCCCATCTGCCCTCTGCACCTGCTGACTCATCCCTGTGCTAAACTTGACTTCATGTTAATTTTCAGCTGCATAACACACATAATGTTATATAATTTCTGTTATTTGTTATCACCCAAATGACGCCATTTATATTGACATCTCAGGGAGTTTTTCCTTGCCACTGTTGCTGTCAACCTTGGCTTGCTCATCAGGGACAATCTCATTGTCTAGATACATTTCTCTCACACATACACACTTCCGTAATTTTCTTTTCATTTTTGTGAAGCTGCTTTGAGACAACGACCATTGTTAAAGGTGCTACAGAAATAAAATTGAATTGAATTGAATTTATACAGGATATAGTTGTCACGTCTCCGGGTGTGAGGCATAAACGCAAAGGCGGATGTTCCACAGAAATGGATTTTATTTTATAAATGAAAATCAGGGAAAAACTACAAACAAAACACTTTTCTTGTAAAAATAACCAAACCACGAATAACCAGACGAGACATACACTTTGAACTTAATGTAACAAATGCAAGACAAAAACTAGAACTCAAACACACCTTTTATAATGAAATTAATGATCAACTCGGATCAGGTGCGCGCCCACGTGACCTGACCGAGTTGCGAACTGGGAAATGAAGTATATAACTGAAACTTAAAAGAACTACACAAAAATGTCTTAGAGCGCTTTGGTGCCCTCTAGGGGTTATCCCTGACAATAGTACATACAATACAGGATATTGTCTAAAATGAAAGTTAGCAGAGATGGCATGGTGGTCTTGCACCTTCAGTATCGAGGGTTCGATTTTTATCTCGAGTCTTTGTGTGTGTATGGAGTTTGCATGTTGCATGAAGGAATAAATATAGTTAGCAGATGAGTTGCAAAAATATATGGGAGATGATATGAATGAAGTAGCAAGAATGATGTAGTTCATTTTTATTATTATTTCTCATTTTTTGGAAGCATTGATAATGTCTTGTTATAATATTTTCACATTTGGATATAATTAGTTTTTTCTTTATTTTTATACTATCTTTATCATATTAACATAAGCAAGTAAATAAAATTAAAAAAAAACATCAGTAATCTTCACCCTTTCCTGCTCATTATTAGTTGTTTAACTAGTAGTTTTTGTTTAAAAGATGCTTATTTCCCCCTAAAATTACCAGTTTTACCACTGATAAATGTAAGATTTTGCAAGCTCCAACATAGTTAAATGCCTGTAACTGTTTAAACATGATTAGAGACATGACGATGAAGATTACAAAGAAGATGGAATTTGAAATATTCCAGTAAACTCTAGTTGATCTTCTTCAGAATAATTAAGAAATGCTTTCGTTTCTCAGGAACTAGTGGAAACGTTGGCGTAACTGTGCGTGTGTGAAAGATGAGATTCCATAAAGAGAAACTCTTAGTTATTTTGGCATTTAAACATTTCCTGATGTACAGAGGAAATACGAATTACTCAGGTACACCTTGTGCAGTCAACCATTTACTAAAAATGTTCATAAACAGGTAACAGCTTCTTACTTTAATGATTGATTATTATTTAATCCAGGAGATAAACACTCTTGCATTAAATTAAATTGAGCAGAGGGGTCCTCAAAATATATTTAGACCAATTAGTAAAGATTATTTAAGGAAGAATGATGTAAATGGATGTTATTTTTTTGCTGATATTTTAAGAAAAGCCTTGATAGCATCTGACATGAGAGTAATTAATGATAATTCCCGTTAAATATTCTGTGCTATTGTACTGTTTCTGCTATTTCACATGATTGCTAAATCATGTGATCCAATTCCTATGGACCACTTAATATACATATCTCCTCTTTATATTTAAACTAAAAGACGCTAATTATCGCTAATTCGCTGATTATTTTGGTCTGGAGAATTGGGTGTTGTTATGTCAGTAAAATGATTTATATCTGTAAATAAAACTTAATTTCCATTAAAGTGAAAACAAATTCTTCACGCATATACCCAGCGCCATTGGAACTCAAAACTACCTCTTAATTTTGCTGTGATCTCCTCGCCTCATAGCCAGCATAAACTGTGATTTAGAATATTGTGCAGCACTTTGACTCACACTTGTTGCCTCTGTTAAATGCAATATAGAAATATAGGACTTGATGTGACGTCTGCAACCCAAACAGCTTGTGCTCTTCATTCAGGATTGTTTCAAACCACTCTAGTTTCTCAGAACATGGTAGAACCTGTACTCCTGTTTTGTATACATGCATATTTGTATGTTTTGTACAGGATCTTTACTGGGACCAAATAATCTCCAGGAAGATATTCCACAGTTTGACCCGACAGTTTAACCCTGTGGGAACACTTGATTGGTCATCACAAAGGGAACTTAAAAGAAAAAAAGCTGAAAGGTGGCCCTGTAGATGGAGCCCAGCATTTTAGGAAATAAAATAACCTTAAATTTGGTTGCATTAGTGTGCACACACATAAACTAATGCTTAGTTGAAGCACCTTTGAGTAAGCATTTATCAGTTTCATACGCCTTGACTTAACAATCTTCCTTGCAGGCATTGCAAAATAATTTTATCTGTCAAAATGCCTGGGCATCCCCTGTGTACTGCTTTTCGTTGCCCCACAGACCATAACACATTATTCCACAAAACAGTTTAGAGAAATATATTTTTTTCTATGCAATATATTATTATTATTTATTCATAATTAGTTATTCATCTATTTAAAAAAAGGCTTTTATTTGCCACACCATTTGCAATTTTTTACAGGGGTGAGTATACATTTTATATCCTCTCTATATAAACTTAATAAATCCCCAAAGGAAGATTGTGTGATGGCGCTTGTTTTTTCTCAACTTACCATTTTCCAAGTGGTAACTCATAGCAAGAAACCAAAACAATCCCAGGTTCCTATTTAGTACAGTGGCTCGCCTAACAAACCCTAAGATGCCTGCAGGGAGTATCCCATCACAGCTTAGAAGTGAAGACTTCATGAACTTCTTCAATGAAAAGATTGATAGTATCAGGCAGAAAATAATGGAATTTCAACCTCTAATAGCATCTCATGATCCAGTTCAGTCAAAAACGTTACATTTATATTTTCAGTGCTTTACAGGTGTAGGACAGGAAGAGCTGTATAAACTTATCACCTCAGCTAAATCAACAACATGCTTGCTGGATCCAATCCCAACCAGATTTCTAAAAGACATGTTATGGCCTCTTTAAGATGAATAGATGGAGAGCCACTTCTAAACTCTTCATTATGTCTAGGTCACGTCCCTAAATCTTTCAAGTTGGCAGTTATTAAGCCTCTTCTTAAAAAATCTAATTTAGACCCGAATGAAATAAATTACAGACCATTTTCAAACCTTCAATTTATATAAAAAATATGAGAACAGGTAGTATCAGCTCAAATATGCACATTCTTGCAGGAAAACGATATCCTAGAGCAATTTCAGTCTGGTTTCAGGCCCCATCATAGTACAGAAACTGCACTAGTTGAAACTGCAAATGACTTGTTTTTAGCTTCGAACCAAGGCTGCATCTCAATACTCGTCTTATTTGATCTTCGTGTCCCATCTCAGACCCCATCTGCCCTCTGCACCTGCTGACTCATCCCTGTGCTGAACTTGACTTCATGTTAATTTTCAGCTGCATAACACACATAATGTTATATAATTTCTGTTATTTGTTATCACCCAAATGACGCCATTTATATTGACATCTCAGGGAGTTTTTCCTTGCCACTGTTGCTGTCAACCTTGGCTTGCTCATCAGGGACAATCTCATTGTCTAGATACATTTCTCTCACACATACACACTTCCGTAATTTTCTTTTCATTTTTGTGAAGCTGCTTTGAGACAACGACCATTGTTAAAGGTGCTACAGAAATAAAATTGAATTGAATTGAATTTATACAGGATATAGTTGTCACGTCTCCGGGTGTGAGGCATAAACGCAAAGGCGGATGTTCCACAGAAATGGATTTTATTTTATAAATGAAAATCAGGGAAAAACTACAAACAAAACACTTTTCTTGTAAAAATAACCAAACCACGAATAACCAGACGAGACATACACTTTGAACTTAATGTAACAAATGCAAGACAAAAACTAGAACTCAAACACACCTTTTATAATGAAATTAATGATCAACTCGGATCAGGTGCGCGCCCACGTGACCTGACCGAGTTGCGAACTGGGAAATGAAGTATATAACTGAAACTTAAAAGAACTACACAAAAATGTCTTAGAGCGCTTTGGTGCCCTCTAGGGGTTATCCCTGACAATAGTACATACAATACGGGATATTGTCTAAAATGAAAGTTAGCAGAGATGGCATGGTGGTCTTGCACCTTCAGTATCGAGGGTTCGATTTTTATCTCGAGTCTTTGTGTGTGTATGGAGTTTGCATGTTGCATGAAGGAATAAATATAGTTAGCAGATGAGTTGCAAAAATATATGGGAGATGATATGAATGAAGTAGCAAGAATGATGTTGTTAATTTTTATTATTATTTCTCATTTTTTGGAAGCATTGATAATGTCTTGTTATAATATTTTCACATTTGGATATAATTAGTTTTTTCTTTATTTTTATACTATCTTTATCATATTAACATAAGCAAGTAAATAAAAAAAAAAAAAACATCAGTAATCTTCACCCTTTCCTGCTCATTATTAGTTGTTTAACTAGTAGTTTTTGTTTAAAAGATGCTTATTTCCCCTGTAAATTACCAGTTTTACCACTGATAAATGTAAGATTTTGCAAGCTCCAACATAGTTAAATGCCTGTAACTGTTTAAACATGTTTAGAGACATGACGATGAAGATTGCAAAGAAGATGGAATTTGAAATATTCCAGTAAACTCTAGTTGATCTTCTTCAGAATAATTAAGAAATGCTTTCGTTTCTCAGGAACTAGGGGAGACGTTGGTGTAACTGTGCGTGTGTGAAAGATGAGATTCCATCAAGAGAAACTCTTAGTTATTTTGGCATTCAAACATTTCCTGATGTACAGAGGAAATACGAATTACTCAGGTACACCTTGTGCAGTCAACCATTTACTAAAAATGTTCATAAACAGGTAACAGCTTCTTACTTTAATGATTGATTATTATTTAATCCAGGAGATAAACACTCTTGCATTAAATTAAATTGAGCAGAGGGGTCCTCAAAATATATTTAGACCAATTAGTAAAGATTATTTAAGGAAGAATGATGTAAATGGATGTTATTTTTTTGCTGATATTTTAAGAAAAGCCTTGATAGCATCTGACATGAGAGTAATTAATGATAATTCCCGTTAAATATTCTGTGCTATTGTACTGTTTCTGCTATTTCACATGATTGCTAAATCATGTGATCCAATTCCTATGGACCACTTAATATACATATCTCCTCTTTATATTTAAACTAAAAGACGCTAATTATCGCTAATTCGCTGATTATTTTGGTCTGGAGAATTGGGTGTTGTTATGTCAGTAAAATGATTTATATCTGTAAATAAAACTTAATTTCCATTAAAGTGAAAACAAATTCTTCACGCATATACCCAGCGCCATTGGAACTCAAAACTACCTCTTAATTTTGCTGTGATCTCCTCGCCTCATAGCCAGCATAAACTGTGATTTAGAATATTGTGCAGCACTTTGACTCACACTTGTTGCCTCTGTTAAATGCAATATAGAAATATAGGACTTGATGTGACGTCTGCAACCCAAACAGCTTGTGCTCTTCATTCAGGATTGTTTCAAACCACTCTAGTTTCTCAGAACATGGTAGAACCTGTACTCCTGTTTTGTATACATGCATATTTGTATGTTTTGTACAGGATCTTTACTGGGACCAAATAATCTCCAGGAAGATATTCCACAGTTTGACCCGACAGTTTAACCCTGTGGGAACACTTGATTGGTCATCACAAAGGGAACTTAAAAGAATAATAAAAAAAAAAAGCTGAAAGGTGGCCCTGTAGATGGAGCCCAGCATTTTAGGAAATAAAATAACCTTAAATCTGGTTGCATTAGTGTGCACACACATAAACTAATGCTTAGTTGAAGCACCTTTGAGTAAGCATTTATCAGTTTCATACGCCTTGACTTAACAATCTTCCTTGCAGGCATTGCAAAATAATTTTATCTGTCAAAATGCCTGGGCATCCCCTGTGTACTGCTTTTCGTTGCCCCACAGACCATAACACATTATTCCACAAAACAGTTTAGAGAAATATATTTTTTTCTATGCAATATATTATTATTATTTATTCATAATTAGTTATTCATCTATTTAAAAAAGGCTTTTATTTGCCACACTATTTGCAATTTTTTACAGGGGTGAGTATACATTTTATATCCTCTCTATATAAACTTAATAAATCCCCAAAGGAAGATTGTGTGATGGCGCTTGTTTTTTCTCAAATTACCATTTTCCAAGCGGTAGAAATAAAATTCTCAAAAAAGAACACTCTAGCATTGTTCAAGCTTCATACTTAATGAACTTCTCCTACCACCAATACAATGTCTTCTACCAAACAAGGAAAACCAGGCGAGATTTTTATGCCATTTCCGTGTTACTCTGGTACATTACGTATTTTAAAAAAAATTGCGCGCCAAGCAGCAAATGCAGAACCAACTGCCAACCTTTGAACCTGTGCTATTTACACCCACAATCTGATGCACTCACTCAAGCACTCTGTGGTGAGCTATGAGAACTAACTATGATAGCATAACCAAAAGAGAGAACGGAAAGGAAACACACATATGAGGGCTTCCTTGGAAGTAAGGTAACCAACCAAGTAAATCAACCGAGTTTAAAGACCTTCAGAAAATGTACCTTAATTAATTATTCAGTTGTCCAAGGGCATTGGTGGCTCAGTGGTAGGTGTTTCAGCTGCCATGGGGAATACCGAAAGCCAATGCCCAAATCCCAGCTACTGGATGCAGTGCCAATCCCAAGCCTAGATAAAAATGGAAAGATTACATCAGGAAGGGCATCTGGTCTAAAACCTGTGCCAAGTTGTTGGGCAGCCAAAAGACTAACATCATAATTATTTGATTAGCCCAATTATGAAAACAATGCTTTTAACCTAGTCATACAACCATTCATCATTATAGTTAAGGCCTTGTAGAACAATAGCTCACAGAAGAAATTAACAGGCCTTAAAGCAGGGGGAAAAAAAATCTGTGCCATAAAAGGTTTTGGTCACTAAAGAGAGAATGAATGGATGGACAGTGGGTTAATAAAATAACAAATAAATAAATAACTGAAATTGAGGATGTTTAGGGCAGCATGGTGGCATAGTGGTTAGCACTGCGATCATAAGGTCAAGCGTTTGTTTCTCACCCTGGGTCTGTGTGCGTGGAGTTTGCACATTCTCCCTGTGCTTGGTGGGTTTCCCCGGTTTCCTTCCGCAGTCCAAACAGTTGCAAATTAGGTTAATTGGATCCGCCTCATCCTGGGATATGATCCAGGCCCCTGTGACCCTGTACAAGACTGTTATCACGCTGGGTGTGTTGAGGGTGAGGCATAATAACAGAGATTAAGTTTTAAAAGTTTTAATGAAAATAAAGGACCATAGTTTAAACCAATCATGACTAAACAGAACAGGTAATGGTTTAAACTAAGCAGGGTGGGACAAAACAGCATTACAACGCAAACCATTACCAATGAAAATGCAAGACACAAAGTAAACTTAGGCAAGACTATTTATAACAAAACTGATTAGCAACCTCGGTTCAGATGAGAGGTCCCATCACCTAGAGGTTATCCCTGACAGATATGAAAGATGAATGAATGAATTAATTTATAAGTTTATAACCACAACTGATACAAATAAACAATAACCCACTTGCAACATAAATAAAAAGGAAATGTGCACTGTTTAGTTCCTGACTGCTTTGGGATTGTAAATATAATCCTTGAGCTAATCTGCACTTCCTTTATAAACAAGAATGGATCTCCTCCAACATGGACTCATCTGGTGGGGATTGAAATGCCCTCGTGGCCACTGTGGCTGCTGACCAAGAGCCCTTGTGCTGATGCAGGCTTGACTGAGTCAGGTTTGCATGGCATGAAAACTGTGTTACACACGCTCCATGGCATGCTGCTATAGCAAAACTCTACGTAACTTCACAGATGATGCAAACAAACCCTAAGATGCCTGCAGGGAGTATCCCATCACAGCTTAGAAGTGAAGACTTCATGAACTTCTTCAATGAAAAGATTGATAGTATCAGGAAGAAAATAATGGAATTTCAACCTCTAATAGCATCTCATGATCCAGTTCAGTCAAAAACGTTACATTTATATTTTCAGTGCTTTACAGGTGTAGGACAGGAAGAGCTGTATAAACTTATCACCTCGGCTAAATCAACAACATGCTTGTTGGATCCAATCCCAACTAGACTTTTAAAAGAAGTGATAAATATAACTGGAGCGCACCTTCTAAACATTATCAACTCTTCATTATATCTAGGTCACGTCCCTAAACCTTTCAAGTTGGCAGTTATTAAGCCTCTTCTTAAAAAATCTAATTTAGACCCAAATGATATAATAAATTACAGACCAATTTCAAACCTTCTGTTTATATCAAAGATACTAGAAAATATAGTATCAACCCAAATATGCACATCTCTTGCAGGAAAACAATATCCTCGAAGAATTTCAGTCAGGTTTCAGGCCCCATCATAGTACAGAAACTGCACTAGTTCAAATTGCAAATGACTTGTTTTTAGCTTCAGACCAAGGCTGCATCTCAATTCTTGTCTTACTTGATCTTAGTGCTGCATTCGACACTATAGATCATGATATTCTCATAGATCGCTTACAAAATCACATTGGTATTCAGGGACAGGCGTTAAAATGGTTTAGCTCCTACCTGTCTGATCGATTCCATTTTGTAGATCTGAATGGAGAACAGTCTGGTGTAATGCCAGTGAAATATGGGGTGCCACAAGGGTCAGTTTTAGGACCTCTGCTGTTCTCAATATACATGCTTCCCATGGGTAACATCATCAGAAGACATGGGATTAGTTTCCATTGTTATGCTGATGATACTCAGTTATACATCTCCACAGAACCAGATGAAATACCCAAATTGTCTAGACTAACTGAGTGTATTCAAGATATAAAAGATTGGATGACCGATAATTTTCTTTTACTAAATTCAGATAAGACAGAGATATTACTTATTGGCCCAAAAACCAGTACATACCAGCTCTCACAATTCAGGCTCCGTTTAGAAGGATGTACTGTTACCACCAGCTCGACAGTGAAAGACCTGGGTGTAATATTAGACAGTAACTTATCCTTTGAAAATCATATCTCCAACATCACAAAAACAGCAAAAACTTTTTCCACCTTAGAAATATTGCCAAGCTTAGGAACATTTTATCTGTATCTGATGCAGAAAAGCTGGTTCATGCATTCATGTCCTCCAGACTGGACTACTGTAATACATTACTGGGTGGCTCAAGTCAAGTCAAGTCAAGTCAAGTAGGCTTTTATTGTCCTTCCAACCATATACAGTTAGTACACAGTGAAACGAAACAACGTTCCTCCAGGACCAGGGTGCTACATACATGTAACAACATAAATGTACAACATTAATTTTACATTTTTAAGTTACTCTAAAAGAAGAACTATCAATATCTATACAAAAATACAAAAATAGACAAAGTGCATGTGCAAATGTGCAAACAAAGTGGTACATGACAGACACAACAATGTAAGACATAACAGTACTTTTTGATGAAGGATGAATTGAGGTAGTGGGAAGAGCAGCAGTAACCAGTTTACAATTTTGACAGAAGTATTGTGTGCAAATAGCAATAAATAGCAATAAATATTGTGCAAAAAAATTGCGAGGAGCAGCACAGGTATGTAGGTATGAGCAGATTGAGATAGGTGTGCATCAGTGTGATTGTGCATGTGTGTTTATCAGTTCAGTCCAGATGTTATTTAGTTCGTCTGAGTGATTTGTGTGTGTGTGTGTGTGTGTGTGTGTGTGTGTGTGTGTGTGTGTGTATCAGTCCAGTCCCTTTGTGTTTAGGAGACGGATGGCTTGCGGATAAAAACTTTTTCTCAGTCTGGATGTGAGTGCCCGAATGCTTCGGTACCTTTTTCCAGATGGCAGGAGGGTGAAGAGTGTGTGTGAGGGGTGTGTCCAGTCAGCCACAATGCTAGTGGCTTTGCGGATGCAGCGTGTGGTGAGACCCCGATGATCTTCTCAGCTGTCCTCACTATCCGCTGTAGGGTCTTGCGCTCTGACATGGTACAATTCCCAAACCAGACAGTGATGCAGCTGCTCAGGATGCTCTCGATGGTTCCTCTATAGAAGGTGGTGAGGATCGGTGGTGGAAGCTGGACCTTTCTCAGCCTTCTCAGGAAGAAAAGACGTTGTTGGGCTTTCTTATGCAGAGAGCTGGTGTTGAGGGACCAGGAGAGGTTCTCCTCCAGGTGGACGCCCAGGAATTTTGTGCTCTTGACGATCTCCACAGAAGAGCCGTCGATGCTGAGCGGAGAGTGTTCGCTCCGAGTCCTCCTAAAGTCAACAACCATCTCTTTTGTCTTTTCGACGTTCAGAGCCAGGTTGTTGTCTTTACACCAGTCCGTTAGCCTCTGCACTTCCTCTCTGTACGCCGACTCATCGTTCTTGCTGATGAGACCCACCACGGTCGTGTCATCAGCGAACCTGATGATATGATTGGAGCTGTGTGTCGCTACACAATCATGAGTCAGCAGTGTGAACAGCAGAGGGATGAGCACGCAGCCCTGGGGGGCCCCAGTACTCAGTGTGGTGGTGCTGGAGGTGTAGCTCCCGATCCGCACTGCTTGAGGTCTTTCGGTCAGAAAGTCCAGGATCCAGTTGCAGAGGGAGGTGTTCAGGCCCAACAAGCTCAGCTTCCCGATCAGGTGTTGGGGGATGATTGTATTGAATGCTGAACTGAAGTCTATGTACAGCATTCTGGCGTAAGTGTCTTTCTTTTCAAGATGTGACAGTGCCAGGTGGAGTGTGGTGGAGATGGCATCGTTCGTTGAACGGTTTGGACAATGCGCGAACTGCAGGGGGTCCATTGAGGGGGCAGCAGGGTCTTGATGTGTCTCATGACGAGCCGTTCGAAGCACTTCATGATGATGGGTGTGCGTGCAACAGGGCGGTAGTCATTGAGACAGGACACAGAAGACTTCTTCGGCACGGCGACGATGGTGGTAGACTTGAAACATGTGGGAACGACGGCGCTGCTCAGAGAGATGTTGAATATGTCGGTGAGAACACCTGCCAGCTGTTCTGCACATTCTCTGAGCACTCTGCCTGTGATGTTGTCTGGTCCAGCAGCTTTACGTGGGTTGACTCTGCGTAGAGTTTTCCTCACATCAGCCGTGGTGAGACACAGCACCTGGTCGTTCGGCGGAGGGATAGTCTTCCTCGGCGTCACGTCGTTCTGCATGTCAAACCGTGCGTAGAAGTTATTCAGCGCATCTGGAAGGGAGCCGTCACTGTCACAGGAAGGTGATGAAGTCCTGTAGTTGGTGATGGCTTGTATACACTGCCACATGCGCCGTGTGTCACTGCTGTCCCTGAAGTGATTGTGGATTCTATTTTCAGTAGTGCACTCACCTCCGCAGTAATCCATGGTTTCTGGTTGGGTCGTGAGATGATGTTCTTGGAGACAGTGAAGTCATCGGTGCACTTGTTAATGTAGCTGGTCACTGATGACGTGTACTCCTCCAAGTCGGTGTAGTCACCGTAAGTTGCAGCCTCCCTAAACATGTTCCAGTCAGTGTTCTCGAAACAGTCCTGAAGAGCAGAGATGGCTCCTGCTGGCCACGTTTTCACCTGCTTCAGAACCGGTTTTGAACGCCTGACGAGTGGTCTGTATGCTGGAATTAGCATAACAGAGATGTGGTCTGAGTAGCCGAGGTGGGGGCGGGGCTCTGTCCGATATGCGCCGGGAATGTTTGTGTAAACAAGATCCAGCGTGTTTTCCCCTCTCGTTGCAAAGTCCACATACTGATGGAATTTAGGAAGCACTGACTTGAGATTTGCATGGTTGAAATCTCCAGCAACAATAAACAGTCGGTCCGGGTGTGTGTTCTGCAGATTACTGATCTTAGCATACAGTTCCCATAGCGCTTCCTTAGCATTAGCGCTAGGTGGAATGTACACTCTGATAATGAAAACAGTGGTGAATTCCCATGGTAAATAAAAAGGTCTACATCTAACAGTCACAATGTCCACCAGCGATGAGCAAAAGCTAGAAACTAGCACAGAGTTCTTACACCATTGTAGTACACTGTCCTGCATCCTCCATTAACAAGCTACAGTTAGTCCAAAATGCAGGGTTCTCACTAGATCCAGAAAATATGATGATATAACCCCAATATTATCATCCCTGCACTGGCTACCTGTTCAGTTTAGAATTAATTACAAAATAGCATTACTTATGTACAAGGCTCTAAACGGTCTCGCTCCCACATACCTAACCAGTCTTCTGACACGTTACAATCCACCACGCTCCTTAAGATCAGAAAACTCCGGACTTCTGGTAGTTCCCAGAATATCAAAATCTACAAAAGGAGGTAGGGCTTTTTCATATCTAGCTCCAAAACTTTGGAATAGCTTTCCTGACAGTGTTCGGGGCTCAGACACAGTTTCCCAATTTAAAAGTAGACTCAAGACGCATCTCTTTAATCTGGCATACACATAATTAATTTCTTTACCTGATACTCCAGTACATCTATCCTGAATGGCAACCACGCTAATTCTTTTCACCTGCTCTTTATTTTTCCACCCATCTCGAGGCATCTGGATATTGCGCCAGCTTCAGTAGACAGAGGCCAACCCTGCTTTGTTCCTGAGGCATCCAGAGAAGGACTTGCTCCAGCTGGATTCTTCTTCATGTTGGTTTGGAACTACACATCCTGCTCCTTGTCAGGGATAACCCCTAGAGGGCGCCAAAGCGCCCTGTGATTTTGTGTGTAGTTCCTTTTATTTTCACTTCATTTCCCATTAAGCACCTCGGTCAGGTGACGTGGGGCGCTCACATGAACCAACTTGTTCATTAGTTTTATTATAAATGGTTTGTTTTAGTTCAGTTTCTTGTCTTGCATCTGCTGATTTTCACCTCGTTCATGTCCGTTCATTGTGCTTCGTGTTTTGGTTTGTTTTATATTAAAGTCTATTTGTTTATTTAATTTCCCTGTTTTGTGTTTAAAATAATAAACATAGTTTCCTTTAACACCTCTGCATTTATGCCTAGAACCCCGATACATGACAGAATGCAAGACCGAACAAGAGGCATAGCAGAGGAGCCCTTCCCCCGGGAGATTATTTTGGGGGGGGGGCAACGATGTATGCGTTGGTGGGGAGCCAGCGCGGAAGGCGAGTGGATTCCCAAGCGGCGTAGCGGAAGGAGGAGAAGGAAGAGACCTGGCAAGGTAGCTCAGGTAATGGCAGAGCAGGAGGAGCTGAGAGAGCAGCCAAACTGGGGTGGCTGCCGGCTGGCGATACGGCGCATGCCGTTCAAGAATGACGCAGCATGGGGTGACATGAGTCCCCGCACCGGCCGGAGTGCAGAGACCAGGAGGTCCAGACTCGGCCCTGACCAGGGTGGAAGGACACCCCACAGCGTGCGGCCACAGGAAACAGCGTGTGGGCGGTATGCACAGTCGGGAGCAGCCTCCCAGCTAGATTGGCGCAGCGTCAGGCGGAGTGCCGAAGGAAACGAGCGGCGCATTCGAGACCTGCAAGAGCAGGTAGCTGCGCTCCAAGTGCTGCTAACGCAGCTAAGCCCAAACCTGCCAACCCCTTTCTTTGGTGCCAGCGATGACGCCAGCGAGCTGGTTTACATCCCTTGCAGCGACGACGACAGCGAGCTCTGCTACCCGCTGTATGACAGGGACAGCGAAGGCGAGCCCGACGACGAGCACCACTTTCTGCCGCACGACTGCGGCGACGTTAGCGAGCTCTTTATCCTGCCGCGTAGTTGCTTTGTCCAGGACAGCGAGCCGCCGCCGCTGCACAGCGCCTTCGAGGACAGCGAGCCGCCGCCGCTGCACAGCGCCTTCGAGGACAGCGAGCCGCCGCCGCTGCACAGCGCCTTCGAGGACAGCGAGGCGCCGAGGCACGGCGCCTTCGAGCCGACCGGCGCTGCACGGCGCCTTCGAGGACAGCGAGCCACCGGCGCTGCACGGCGCCTTCGAGGACAGCGAGCCGCCGCCGCTGCACGGCGCCTTCGAGGACAGCGAGCCGCCGCCGCTGCACAGCGCCTTCGAGGACAGCGAGCCGCCGCCGCTTCACAGCGCCTTCGAGGATCGTGAGCTTCCTCTTCATCCGCCGTCGCCTTCATGTGCCGCCGAGGATCACGAGCTCCATTCTCTTCCTCTGCCGTCACCTTCATGCGCCGCTGAGGATCACGAGCTTCCTCTTCCTCCGCCGCCGCCTTCATGCGCCGCCGAGGTCAGCGAGCTGCCTCTTCCTCTGCCGCCATCACACGCCGCTGAGGACGACAAGCTGCCTCTTCCTCCGCCGCCGAGGTCAGCGAGCTGCCTCATCCTCTGCCTCTTCATGCGCCGCTGAGGACGACAAGCTTCCTCTTCCTCTGCCGCCGCCTTCATGCACCGCCGAGGAAAGCTTTCCACCACCACCGCCCTGCATCACTGAGGACGGCGAACGTCTTCTGCATCCGCTTCCCTGCATCACGGAGGACGTCGAGCTTCCTCTACATCCGCCGCCACCGTCCTACGCCATTGAGGATGACGAGCTTCCGCTCCCTCCGCCGCCTCCTTCATGCGACGTCGAGCTTCCTCTACCTCCGCCGCCCCCGTCCTACGCCATTGAGGACGACGAGCTCCCACTTCCTCCACCACCGCCTTCATGCGACGTCGAGGACGGCGAGCATTCACTGCCTTCGCCACCCTACGTCAACGAGGACGGCGAGCTTCCTCCATCTCTGTGGACGGCGAGCTTTCTCCGTCTCCACCGCCCTGCTTCAATGAGGACGGCGAGCTTCCTCTGTCTCCGCCGCCCTGCATCAACGGGGACATCAAGCCACCTGGCCCACAGGACTTAGGTGCCAGCCTCTGGGTAAGAGGGGCAGACATTGGACCCTGGGGGGGATGCCCTGGACCTCCTGTGGCGCCCCGGAGTTGCGCCCTTTGAGGGGGGGTTTGTGTGTAGTTCCTTTTATTTTCACTTCATTTCCCATTAAGCATCTCGGTCAGGTGACGTGGGGCGCTCACCTGAACTGACTTGCTCATTAGTTTTATTATAAATGGTTTGTTTTAGTTCAGTTTCTTGTCTTGCATCTGTTGATTTATCTCCGTAAATGTCTGTATGTTTAGTTTGTGTCCTGTTTGTTTAGTTTGTTTGAATTCGTGGTTCTACTGAATTCAAATTCAAATTCAAATTTCAAATTCAAATTTTATTTGTCACATACACAGTCATACACAGTACGATATGCAGTGAAATGCTTATACGACCGCTCCGTGACCTTAAATATTTTTACAAAAGGAACCTATAAAACAGATTCCAACAAAATTACAAAATAGATATATATACATAAAATCTGAAGTATGATGTGATGTAATATATTATATATTACGACTATAGTCTGTGAAAAACTTGAGGTAGTATTTTAATGAGATGAGGGGGGTGTGAAAAGAAGTCCTTGAAGTGTGCAAAATGTGCATATGTGCATATATGTGCAATGTGCATTGACATAATTGTCCGTTCTGTGTGTGCAAGAAAATGCAAAGGTGTTTAGTCCAGTGTATTGGTTTGATTGAGAGACCGTATCGCCTGCGGGAAGAAGCTCCTTCTCAGTCTCTCTGTATTGGCCTTGAGGGAGCGGAAGCGCTTCCCAGACTGCAACAGAAAGAACAGTCCATTGCTGGGGTGGCTGAGGTCCTTCATGATCTTCCTGGCCTTGGTCCAGCACCGCTTGCTGTAGACAGAGTGCAGGTCAGGGAGCTCAGTTTGGATGATGCGCTCAGCTGATCGCACCACCCTCTGTAAGGCTCGTCTGTACTGCATGGTGCTGTTCCCGAACCAGGATGCGATGTTTCCCGTCAGGATGCTCTCTATGGTGCAGGAGTAAAAGTTCCTGAGCACCTTGGAGGGCAGTCTAAAGTCTCTCAGGCGTCTGAGGTGGTAGAGACGCTGTTGGGCCTTTTTCACCACGGTGTTGATGTGACAGGACCATGATAGGTCCTGCGTGATGTGAACACTGAGGTACTTGAAGCAGTCTACTCTTTCCCTAGGCTCTCGTTGATGACGGGGGTCTGGTAGTTCCTCTCCTGCTTAGTGCTGAAGTCCACTATCAGCTCCTTTGTCTTACTGACATTTAGAAGAAGGTTGTTCCTCTGGCACCAGTTCTCCAGATTTCCAATCTCCTTCAAGTAGGCCATCTCGTCGTTGTCAGAGATTAGGCCCACCACGACGGTGTCGTCAGCAAACTTAATGATGGTGGTGGAGCTGGTAGTGGCAGAGAGTACAGCAGGGGGCTCAGAACACAGCCCTGTGGGGCTCCAGTGCTGAGAGTGAGAGAGGCTGAGACGTGTCCACCCATCCTTACTGCCTGTGGTCTCCCAGTTAGGAAATTAGAGATCCACTGACACAGAGATGAGCTGAGTCCCAGGTGCTCCAGCTTGGTGGTGAGTGTGGAGGGAATTATGGTGTTAAATGCTGAGCTGTAGTCGATGAAAAGCATTTTAACATAATTCCCCCTTCTAGTGTCTAGGTGAGTGAGTGTTGTGTGGAGGAGATGAGAGATGGCATCATCTGTTGAGCGGTTCGGGCGGTATGCAAACTGTAGTGGGTCCAGAGTGTCGGGTAGTGAAGAGATGATGAAGTCTCTGACCAGCCGTTCAAAGCACTTCATCACCACTGAGGTGAGGGCTACAGGTCGATAGTCATTGAGGGAAGCAGGGTGTGGTTTCTTCGGAACAGGAACAATGATGGACTCTTTGAAGCATGTGGGGATCACCGACTATAAGAAGGAAAGATAAGGAGAGGTTGAATATCTCTGTGAACACAGGTGCAAGCTGGTCTGCGCAGGCTCTGAGGACTCGACCTGAGATGCCGTCTGGTCCTGCTGCTTTCCTGATGTTCACTCTCTTGAAGGCTCTCCTCACGTCATGCTCGGAGATGATGAACGCGTTTCCGGTGCTGGCAGTGACTTCCTCTCTGCAGCCGTTAGCACCGCTAGCATTAGCAACACTAGCGTCTTTAGCTGCAGCCTCGAAGCGAGCATAAAAGGTGTTCAGCTTGTCTGCCAGACTCATGTCCGCGTTCGTCATACCGGATGTTGGTGTTTTATAGTCCGTTATTGTCCTTAGTCCCTGCCACAGGCTCCTAGAGTCATTCTGTTGGAGTTGTGACTCTAGTTTCCTTCCGTAGCGCTATTTCGCCTCTTTAACCGCCTTCCGGACGTTATAGGACGCAGCCTTGTAGTGGTTCATGTCCCCTGATGCAAGTCCCGCGTTGTAGGCAGCGGCGCGAGATCTCAGAGCGTCGCGGATGGTTTTATCCACCCACGGCTTCTGATTGGGAAACGTTCTGATGGTCGTTTTCTGCACGGTATCATCCGCTAGTTTCCCGACGAATCCCACGACCGCTTCCGTAAACATGCTGACGTCATCGGAGCTGTTCCGGAACATGTCCCAGTCTGCGTCATCGAGTGCGTCCTGAAGCGCGGCCACCGATTGGTCCGTCCAGCGCGCGACCTCCCTCTGAACCGGAAGTTCCTGTTTAAGCCTTTGTTTATATTTTGGCATGAGGAAGATGGCGGCATGGTCGGATTTCCCAAACGGTGGACGAGATTGTGCCTTGTAGCCGTCCTTGACTGTTTTATAACAATGGTCCAGTGTCCTTTCACCCCTGGTTGGGCATGTGATGTGCTGATAAAAGTTCGGCGCTGCGTGTTTGAGGTTGGCACTGTTAAAGTCTCCCGCCACAATGAGCGCAGCGTCCCGGTGTTGTGTCTGGTGCTGTGAGAGTGCCTCATGCAGCTCGCATAAGGCAGTGTCCGTGTCCGCTTGTGGTGGAATATAAACGGCGCTGATTATGACCGATGTAAACTCCCGAGGAAGATAAAAAGGACGACACATGATGGTCAATAGCTCGCGCTGTTGCACCAGCCGCTGTTCACCATTACACACACGCCGCCTCCCCTTGTCTTCCCCGAGTCCCTTGTCCTGTCCATGCGGTGAACCGAGAAGAACTCGGCCGGCTGGATGGCGTGGTCCGGTACCGCTGGGTTCAGCCATGTCTCGGTGAAGCAGAGAAGATTGCAGTCCCGAATGTCTCTCTGGAATTTTATCCTGGCCCTGAGGTCATCGAGCTTGTTCTCCAGTGACTGGACGTTGGCGAGCAGGATGCTAGGCAGAGGTGTGCGGTGTGCACGGGCTCTCAGCCTGTTCCTGACGCCGGCTCGTTTTCCTCGGGGCCGCCACTTCGCGTCGCGTCCTTTGTTTTCCCTTAGGATCTCACTCGGCCAGCTCGGATCTGGAGTTAAAAACATCGAATTGTGAGTACATTGTAGACCAATAGAAATAAGAGTATCTCTATCGTACTTAATGCACTCAATGGTGATGAATTTGCCGGTTTAAAGTTGCTAGAAATAAAATAAAAAGACGAAAACAAAGTAAAGTCGGTCGGAGCAGTCGTGATGGCAGCCGACCTCACCGGCGCCATCTTGGGCATCTATACGTGTTTTAGTTTCATTTTCATTTAAAGTATATTTGTTCATTTCCCTGTTTTTCTTTATAAATAAAAAACATCGTTTCCTTTTACCACCTGGACCTCTGCGTTTATGCCTCGCACCCCGATTCATGACACTCCTGAGCTCCCAGTGATCCAGACCCCCATCTGCCCTCTGCACCTGCTGACTCATCCCTGAGCTGAACTGGACTTTGTGTTAATTTAAATAACTTCTGTTATATCTGTTCATCTGCATAACACACATGATGTTATACAATTTCTGTTATCTGTTATCACCCAGATGAGGATGGGTTCCCTGTTGAGTCTGGTTCCTCTCAAGGTTTCTTCCAATTGCCATCTCAGGGAGTTTTTCCTTGCCACTCTCACCGTCACCCTTGGCTTGCTCATCAGGGACAATCTCATTATCTAGAAACATTTTTCTTACACACATATACATTTCCATAAGTCTTCTTTTCATTTTCTTTTCATTTCTGTGAAGCTGCTTTGAGACCATTGTGACCATTGTCAAAGCGCTATAGAAATTAAATTGAATTGAATTGAATTGGTGTTTGTGAATGTTTCATCTGTATCTACATTTTCTTGAAAAAAAAATCTATACTATGTGGTAGTTCCTTGTTTCACTTCCTGCACTCGTCTCTCAATGCAATCGGATATGGCAGCTTGCCAGTTTGCCTTTTATCAGTTCTTACACAATCAACGATGTAAAGACAAACTGGCAAGCTGCCATATCAGATTGCACAAAGAGAGGAGTGCAGGAAGTGAAACAAGGAAATACATAGTAGATATTTTTACAAGAAAAAATATGTAAAGGGATGAGAGGATGGCACATTTTCACTTTTAAAAATTCAGTGTTTATTCAGCAAGTACATGTTTCTGCTCTGTTTTTTTCTCTGGGGTACCAAGTTTTTGCTTTGCAAAAGTTGCCCTCTTTGTGATTTGTGTATATTATGAATGAAACAAAGCTTCTCGTATCGCATATCGGCAGCGTTTTGATCAAACTGGAGATGAAAAGTGCAAGTGAAAGTGTACAAAGTGTAAAATTCTTAGATCACAAACAAGCAAGCACAATTTTATAATTCAAATAAATGTTTTGTGCTTCACAGTATATCCAGCAGGTAGCGCATGGAAGTACTTTATCTAAAAGCCAGACTAAATGCAACAAAGAATTGTCTATAATTAGTTGGCCTAAAACAATTGTTTCCAATGAAGTAAACGTCTTGGGTTACTTGACTGTAACCCTGTTCCCTGATAAAGCAGGAACGAGATGCTGCGTGAAAACACTATGGGAACATCTCTTTGTTGCCCGGTTGTGAAGCCTGTGCATGTCAAACCCGCCGAAAACCTTCGGCTTATAACCTGTGCCAGGCATGACGTCACCGAATAAGGTGCACCTGCAGGTTATAAATAGGAGTGAACCGGAAACATCTTCAGGTCAATTTTGTCTGAAGGACGTCCAGGCCAGATGTCAAGTAACCCGAGACATTCCCTTTCAAAAGCTACACTCAATGCTGTGTGAAAACGCTATGGGAACGAGAATACCAACGCTGCCGCACTGCAAGTGTCTGGACCCCCAGGTTGTGTAGCGTGTGCGCACAAGCCGAGGAGGTCTCAGACCTAGCTCTGGGATGCTGACTCAAGGACCCGTGAACCCAGAGTAGCATTGACATCCAGACTATAAAATCTAACAAACGTGTGTGGAGAGGACCAGCCCGCCGCATCACACACCTGCTGCAGGGGGACGCCTCTTGCCAAGGCAATCGATGAGGCAATCGCCTTGGTTGAGTGAGCCCTGATTCCCAGAGGTGAAATGTGACCACGCGGCTCATAGGCTAGGGCAATGGCATCTCTCACCCAGTGTGACAGAGTCTGTCTAGTGGCAGCCGCCCCCCGGTTGCGACTCCCATGGGAAATAAAGAGCTGGTCTGACTTACGCCACTGGCTAGTGCGGTGGACGTAGATCCTAAGAGCACGTACTGGACACAGTAAATGAAGTCTTTCCTGCTCCGGAGCTGTGAAAGGCGGAGGACAGAAGGCTTCGAGAACAACTGGGTGCATGGTCGAGAATGGAACCTTGGGAAGATAGTTCGGGTGAGGATGCAGGATAGCTTTGACTAGCCCAGGGGAAAAGTCTAGGCAGGATGGGGAGACTGACACAGCCTGCAAATCCCCAATTCTCTTCAAAGAAGTAATAGCCATAAAAAAAAAACATCTTAAGAGACAGAAGCCTGACAGGCGCTGACTCTAGTGGTTCGAAAGGGGTGTCGGCCAGGCCTTCGAGTACGATAGTTAAGTCGCATGAAGGGACCGTCACTTTAGTGGGCGGCCTCAACTGTTTAGCTCCACGAATAAAACGGGCAACTAAATGGTGCTTGCCCACAGAAACCCCGTCATTCAGAGCATGACAAGCCGAAATAGCGGCTACGTACGTTCTGAGTGTACTAGGGCATAAGCCCGAGGACAACTTTTCTTGCAGAAACTCCAGCACTGAAACAATCTGGCAGTGAACTGGGTCTATGTGTCTTGCCATGCACCAATTTTCAAATACACTCCATTTGAGGGCATAGGTTCTTCTAGTGGAGGGAGCCCTGGCACTTAAAATGGTTTCAATTACGCTGGCTGAAAGCCCAGCAATTTCTCAGTTGGTCTCGTTCAGGGGCCAAACGTGAAGGTTCCAGAGCTCGGGCCGGGGATGAAGTATTGTCCCCTGTGCCTGAAACAGAAGATCCCTCCTCACTGGAATCACCCAGGGTGAGCTGTTGAGGAGAGATATTAGATCCGAGAACCACACTCTGGTCGGCCAATGGGGCGCTATCAATAAGAGGCGCAACCCTTGTTAACAGACCCTCGCCAGGACTCCTGGGAGCAGAACTATAGGTGGAAACGCATAAAGGCGTAACCTGGGCCACGTGTGGGCCATTGCATCCAGACCCAAGGGAGCTGGAGGAGTCAGAGAGTAGTAAAGGGTGCATTGTGCTGCTTCTTGTGAGGCAAAGAGGTCCACCTCTGCTACGTAAAATCTTTCCCAGATTTGACTGAGTACTTCGGGGTGGAGCTTCCATTCCCCCTTTCTACAGCTTGTCTGGATAGCAGGTCTGCTCCTACATTCATGTGCCCTGGAATGTAAATCATCCTGAGGGAGAGGAACTTGTCCTGTGCCCAAAGCAGAACCTGGTGCGCTAGCTTGTTCAAGCGGCGCGAGCGCAGTCCACCCTGGTGATTTATGTACGAGGCTACCGCAGTGCTGTTCACCCGCACTAGGACATGGTAGCCTCTCAACTGCTGGAGGAAGTTTTTCAGGGCCAGAAACAGAGCCATCATTTCGAGGCAATTGATGTGCCACGCAAGAAGATGACCTCTCCAGCTCCCTTGTGCTGGATGGCCATCCAAGACCGCACTCCAGCCCGTGAGGGAAGCGTCTGTCGTTAGCATCTTGCGACGACAAGACGGACCTAGAGTGGGACCCAAAGTCAGGAACCAGGGTCTGAACCACATAGAAAGGGCACGAAGCCCCCGGCGCGTAACCCTTATTAGTCTCTGGGGGTTGGCCCCTGAATGAAACCCCCTGGCTCTTAGCCACAGCTGAAACACTCTCATGTACAAAAGGCCCAAAGGTATCTCCATGGACACAGCCGCCATGAGGCCTAAAGATTTCTGAAAGTGATGCACAGTGACCTTCTGGCCTAGCTTGATTTCCTTCAGGGTGTTGAGAATGGATTCGACACGAGCAGGAGACAACTGTGCCCGCATTGTGACCGAATCCCATGTGACACCCAAATATGTTGTCCTCTGAACAGGAAGGAGAACGCTTTTTGTGGCGTTGAGTCACAATCCTAAAGAATGAAGATGGGCTAGGACGACATCCCAATGTCAAAGCGCTAGCTCTTGAGACTGGGCCAGAATCAGCCAGTCGTCTATGTAATTTAAAATACGGATGCCCTGGAGTCGTAAAGGAGCCAGAGCTGCATCCATGCATTTTGTATATGTGCGGGGTGACAGAGCTAGGCCAAATGGAAAGACCAGATACTGGTAAGCTTCGCCCCCAAAGGCGAACCTCATGAACTTGAATGAACTTGAATGAAGTTGAATTTGAGAAACAATCATTTTGACAGTCAACATTTTGAATCTGGATTTCCTGAGATAGCGGTTCAAGCCGCGAAGATCCAAGATCGGACGCAACCCCCCCTCTCTTGGGCACCAAAAAGTACCGACTGTAGTAGCCCGACTCTCTGTCTGGAAGGGGAACATGTTCTATGGCCCCTATGCCTAGCAGAGTCTTTAACTCCTGGGCCAGCAGATGTGCACGGTCGGGTTTCACGGAAGTGGAGACCACGCCGTTGAAACGCGGAGGATGATGTACAAACTGAATCCTGTAGCCTCTGCCTACAGTCTTTTGTACCCAAGGAGATATGTCTGGCAGTAGTTTCCACGCTGCCAGCTTCTCTGAAAGGGGCATGAGCTTTGACACTTCGGCTGGATGAGGGGGTGTTAGGTGTCGGTTATCCTGAAGTATGGCAGGAGATACCCAAACACCCAACTCTTCATTGGAGACCGGCGCTCCCCGAAACACCAGTAGTGGCGGGGATTGAACACCGGCCTCCAGGGAGTGCCAGGGAGGAGGCCCTGTTTTGTGATGAAAATAGAGGCGCCCCTCCCTGTGGGGGAACACCCCTATGGCCCCAGGCACACGGATCTCAGGGAAGAGAGGAAGCTCCTCAGATCTGGTCTTTTTGAGGTAGATTTCTGAGAAGGGTGGCGAGCCTCACCCCAGTCTTTACAAGGGGGTGTGCGGCTGGTCACACTCTCCTTCTGGACCTCACACCTGATAGGGGCCAGACCTGGCCGGGGCCGGGTGGCCGACGGTCCTGGTTCTTGAGCACGACGGGGAAGGAACCTCCCAAAAGCCTGTTCATATAGCTTCGCCTCCCGAAACCTAGTGGCGACGGAATTAACAGCGTCACCAAAGAGGCCGGAAGGGGAGACGAGGGCATCAAGGAGGACAGCACGATCCTTATCCTTGATGCCCGAGAGGTTCAGCCACAGATGCCTCTCTGTGGATACCATCGCAGCCATGGAACGGCCCACAGCACGGGCCATCTGCTTGGTTGCACAGAGAGACAGGTCTGTGGCTCAGCGCAGCTCTGCAAACACCTTGTCATCAATCACCCCGCCGGTGCTCAGGTCCTTCAGCAGGTCAGCCTGGTAAGCCTGCTAAACCGCCATGGTGTGCAGTGAAGCGCCAGCCTGTCCTGCTGCCTGAAAAGCTTTACCCACCAAAGCAGATGTCAGTCTGCACGGCTTGGAGGGGTGAGTAGGCTTTTTCAGGGAAGATGATGTCCCAGGAGAGATATAGCCCGCAAGTGTCTCTTCTATCTGGGGCATCATCATATAACCGCGTGCTTTCGCATCAACAATATTCGAATAAATCGAAGTCGATGGTACAAAAACACGTGATGAATATGGTCTGCTCCATGAAAGGGTTAACTCATCATAGAGGTCACCAAAGAAGGGGAGAGAGAGGCGTTGAGGCTCCTCCCCCCGGCCACCTGACAGAAACCTGTTGTCTAGTCTTGAACGCTTAGGGGAATCTCGCTTCTGCGGCCAGTCGATATGCAATTGCTCGACCACACGCATTACAACCTCTAATAATTCCTCATAAGCTCTGTGAGCACTGGAGGAGCGTTGTGAGGAGGCTACCTCCTTGGAAGCGAGAGAGGAAGATTCTTCCGCTCCTTCACAAGAAGCGCCGGAGCGCGCTTGCGAAGCGGAAGCTAAAACTTCCTGATCCGGACAGAGCGAAAAAGAAATCGGAAATTCCGTCTTGTGCGCGTCTGCCAGATCAGCATGCGAGCCCCAGGAATGCGCCGCGAAGCACCTTAATAAGGAGAAGATCACAGTACTCACATTCTCCCTGAAGCCCGAGGCGAGCGTGTTCTTCCGCCAAGCACTCAAGACAAAATTCGTGAAGATCGCCCTCCGAAAGAGATCTATCGCACGGAGGCACGCATCTCTTAAGCAACTGCGCTATATTGGTGAGTTAAAGTTGTTATTTTTATTTCGCTTTCATTACGGCTTGTACATGCACATGCAAACACAAAGCGGTCCTGAAGACAAAAAGATCTGAGGATGTTTCCGGTTCACTCCTATTTATAACCTGCAGGTGCACCTTATTCGGTGACGTCATGCCTGGCACAGGTTATAAGCCGAAGGTATTCGGTGGGTTTGACATGCACAGGCTTCACAAGCGGGCAACAAAGAGATGTTCCCATAGCGTTTTCACGCAGCATTGAGTGTAGCTTTTGAAAGGGAACATGAATTTTCTTTTGTTTTACAATAAATATTTCATGATGAATTTGTGTATTTGCACTTTAAATTACGTTCATAATAATTAAATGAGATGCCCTAAATCCTGCTTTAAAATTCATAATAAAAATTGTGTTATAGAGTTTTTGTAATGTCTTAACAGGGACAAAACAATGAAAGACATTGCAATGCCTCAGTTTAAATAGTCTTAAAATTAATTCATTTCCTGATAGCGGGCTATCTGATAGTGTTAACAATGTCATGATTTGTGAATATGTCAACATATCTGCATTATAACATAAAAATGTGTTGACACTGCGCGCCATCAGAAGACATAAATGAAGAAACAATATATATTTGTTATATTATTGTTATATAGTAACCAAACACCTAACCCCACTGCCCCCTTTCGGAGAGGCTGGCAGCTGGAAAACGACTGGTTCTCGTAGGTACAAAACACTGTGGAGAGAGGCTACAGGATTAATTATGCACATTGTCCTCCGCGTTTCAATGGCGTGGTCTCCACTTCCATGAAACTGGAACGAGCGCATCTGCTGACTCGGAAATTACAGACTTTGCTGGAAAACGGGGCCATAGAACATGTTCCCCTGCCAGACAGAGGCTTAGGCTACTAAGGTCAGTATTTCATGGTTTCCAAGAGAGATGGGGAGTTGCGTCCAATTTTACATCTTTGTGGGCTGAACATCAAAATGTTGACAGCTGAAATTATTGTTTCTCAAATACAACCAGAGGACTGGTTTGTGACAATCGAGCTGAAGGACGCATATTTTCATATAGAAATATTGCCACAACATAGTTCCTGAGGTTCACTCCCCAGGGTGAAGCTTATTAGTATCGGGTCCTTCCATTTGGCCTACCCTGTCACCCCGCATCTATAAAATGCATGGATGCAGCGCTGGCTCTATGATTTCAGGGCATCCGTATACTATATTATATACTGTAGACGACTGGCTTATCCTGGCTCAGTCTTAGCAGCTAGCACTTCGACATCGAGATGTCGTCCTAGCTCACTGCCATACGTTAGGATTGAGACTCAACGCTGGGAGACACATTCTCTTTCCTGCTCAGAGGACAACATATTTGGGTGTCACATGGAATTTGATTGCAATGAAGGCACAGCTGTCTCCTGCGGGTGTCGAATCCATTCTCAATACCCTAAAGGAAATCAGGCTAGGCCAGAAGGTGATTGTTCATTACTTTCAGAGTGTTTTTAGCTCTCATGGCAGCTGCATCCACAGTGATACCTTTGGGCCTTCTGCACATGAGAGCATTTCAGTTGTGGCTAAGACCCAGGGGATTTCACTCAAAAGTCAATCCCCAGAGGCAAATACGGTTTACAAGCCAGGGGCTTTGTACTCTTTCTATATGGTTCAGACCCGGGTTTTTGACTCTGGGTCCCACTCTATGTTTGTCTTGTAATCGCAGGATGCTAACGACAGATGCTTCCCTCATGGCCTGGGGTGTGGCCTTGGATGGCCATCCAGTCCAAGGGATCTGGAAAGGTCATCTTCTCGCATGGCACATCAATTGCCTCGAAATGATGACTCAATTTCTGCCCCTGAAATACTCCCTCCAGCAGTTGAGAGGCTGCCATGTCCTAGTGCGGGTGGACAACACTACGGTAGTCTCATAAATAAATCCTCATAAATCGCCTGGACGGACTGTGCTCGCGCTGCTTAAACAAGCTAGCGCACCAGGTTCTGCTTTGGGCACAGAACAAGTTCCTGTCCCTCAGGGCGATTTACATTCCGGGGCATATTAATGTGGGAGCAGACTTTCTATTCAGACAAGCTGTGACACATGGGGAATGTAAACTCCACCCCGAAGTAGTCAGTCAAATCTGGGAAAGATTTTATGTAGCAGAGGTGGACCTCTGTGCCTCGCAAGAAACAGCACAATGTCACCTTTACTACTCTCTGACTCCTCCAGCTCCCCTGGGTCTGGATTCGATGGCCCATACGTGGCCCAGATTACGCATTTATGCATTTCCTCCTATAGGTCTGCCCCTGGGAGTGCTGGCGAGGGACCATCAACAGGGTTTATGCCTCTTATTGATAGAGCCCCGTTGGCCGACCAGAGTGTGGTTCTCCGATCTAATCTGTCCTTGACGGCTCACCATCATGATTCCAATGACGAGGGATCTTCTGTTTCAGGCGCAGGGGATAATATTTCATCCCCAGCCTGAGCTCTGGAACCTTCATGTCTGGCCCCTGAAAGGGACCAACTAAGAGATGCTGGACTTCCAGCCAGCGCAATTCAAACTATTCTATGTGCTAGGGCTCCCTCCACTAGAAGAACTTATGCCCTCAAATAGAGTGTATTTAAAAGTTGGTGCATGACAAAACTTGTAGACCCAGTCCACTGCTGAATTGTTTCAGTGCTAGAGTTTCTGCAAGAAAAATTGTCCTTGGGCATATGCCCTAGTACTCTCAGAATGTACGTAGCCACTATTTCGGCTTGCCATGTTCTTACCGATGGGATTTCTGTGGGAAAGCACCCTTTTAGTTGCCCATTTTATTCGTGAAGCTAAATGGTTGAGGCCGTTCTTGGGACTTAACTATTTTGCTCAAAGGTCTGATTGACACCCCTTTCGAACCATTCGAGTCAGCACCTGTCAGGCTTCTGACTCCTAAGATGGTTTATCTTATGGCCATTACTTCTTTGAAGAGAATTGGAGATGTGCAGGCTTTGTTGGTCTCTCCATCCTGCCTAGACTTTGCCCCTGGGCTAGTCAAAGCTATTCTGCATCCTCACCCGAACTATCTTCCAAAAGTTCCATTCTCGACCATGCACCCAGTCGTTCTCGAAGCCTTCTGTCCTCCGCCTTTTACAGCTCTGGAGCAAGAAAGACTTCATTTACTGTGTCCAGTACGTTCTCTTCAGGTTTACATCCACCGCATTAGCCAGTGGCGTAAGTCAGAGCAGCTTTTCATTTGCTATGGGGGCCGCAAACGGGAGGTGGCCGCCACTAGACAGACGTTGGCACATTGGGTGAGAGATGCTATTGCCCTAGACTACGAGGCGCGTGGTCACACTTCGCCTCTGGGAATCAGGGCTCATTCGACCAGGGGGGATTGCCGCATCAATTGCTCTGGCAAGAGGTGTCTCCTTGCAGCAAGTGTGTGATGCGGCATGCTGGTCCTCTATGCACAAATTTGTTAGATTTTATAGTCTGGATGTCAATGCTACTCCGGGCTCGCGGGTCCTCGAGGCAGCATCCCAAAGTTAGGTCTGAGAGCTCTTTGGCTATTGTCCACACACGCTACACAACCTGGGGGTCCAGACACTTGCAGTGCGGTGGCGTTGGTATTCTCGTTCCCATAGCATTTTACCTGTACCTGTAGTTAAGTAACCCGAGACGTTTTTCTCAAAAGAAGCATTGTGTTTGTGTGAGGAATCTGAGTGTATACGTGTGAACAGCTGACACATCAATACGAGTCCTGGGAAGCAGGTGTCAATAGGTCTTACATATTCATAAGAAGTCATACATTATTCAGTGAAACAAAGTCTCTGCTAAAAGAATTTAGGCCCTTAGTAAAAATAAGTTAATCACACTCACTTAACCCCAAACAAAAAGTTTTTTTTTCTGAGTGTTACAACTCAGTGTGATCGCCACACTGATCTATCTGAATAGCAAAGAGATGAAATATTATGGTTTCCATCAATTTTTAATATATTTGCGTACTGACTGAGCCAGTCCACATTGGCCAGCAGCCCACCTGGAAAACTTCCAAATTTGCTATGGACACACACCCAACAATTTCATGAACTCAGTTCTGTGTTCAAAACAATCTGTCAATTTCAACTCGAAAAATATCAAATCCAACTATGAAGTCTGATTTAATTGCTACCATTAAACATTTTTATCTATTTTATGTGTTGCGGAAGAAATACATTTTAGGCAGAGATGTCTGCTCTGTTAATTCATCTTAAAACCCCCTATTTGCCAACAGCAAAACCGGTTTGATAACTTCACAACTATTGAGAATGAATGGTGAGATAAGATTCCTGCAGAATCCCCTGACATGAATCCTAGTAACATGCTCTGAAGGAATATATTAGACAAGAATATAGAGAATAAGAATTTTTAGAATAAGAATCTTTCCCCGAGAAAATGACTTGTCACATGAATCCATGCGAAGCCCTTCAGGCTTTTCTTTTTTTATAATAGTAATCATCATGCTTTTTTTGCTGTTTGTGTTCAACATTGAATAATTATTTGTGATCTGAGTAACTGATCCCCCAGAAATGCAACAAAACACAAACATATACTTGGTAAATAAACGCTGCCTTTTGCAAAGTGAAAGTAAGTGCCATTGTGCGCAGCTTTATTTCACTCATAAAATACTCAGATCACAAAAAAGACATAGCACAATGCACACTGTATGTGAATGGCTTAGATGTGATTGTGAATAAACGTTTTACTTTACAAAAGGCAACATTTTGTCTAAGAAATCAGAGTGTAAAGGTGTGAACAGGTAAGACGTCAACAGGAGTTCTTAGCGTTCCATTCATCTCATGCAAGATGTATGTAAATGACTCTATTCAGATGTAATTAAATGCTAATTGCTGTGTTGTCAACCCCTGTTTATTCCTGAAAAAAAAAAAAATCTATACTAGGTGGTAGTTCCTTGTTTCACTTCCTGCACTCGTCTCTTTGTGCAATCTAATATGGCAGCTTGCCAGTTTGCCTTTTACCAGTTCTTACTCAGTCACTTGATATAGAGGCAAACTGGCAAGTTGCCATATTAGATTGCACAAAGAGATGAGTGCAGGAAGTGAAACAAGGAATTACCACATTGTATAGATTTTTTTTTTCAAGAAAAAAAATGTGAAGGTATGAGAGGATGGGTATAAAAGGATCATATTAACAACTGAGAATTTACTCCACCTGTCCCAGGTAGATACTGCAGGTAAGAGTCTTGGTTTATGTTCATTTTCTATGTTAGTTATTAATTAATGATATTAACTTAGTTATTCATTGATATTAATTTATTAAGTGTTATTTTTATACTCTCAAAAATATAAGCATCACAAAAATAAAGGGACGTGAAAGAGAGTGGTTTGGCATTTTCATATTAGAATGGTTTGGATAAAATTAAATATGCATAGGTGTCACAGTGGTGTACTGGTTAGCAACATGGCCGTGCACCTCCCTGATCCAGGTTTGATTCCTGCCTCAGATTTGTGTGTGTGGGATTTGTATGTTCTCCCCATGCTTGGGGGTTTCCTCCAGATATTCCTGTTTCCATCCACAGTCAAAAGACATGCAGATTAGGTTCATTGCCATTCCCAAATTATTTCTAGTGTGTGTCTGTGGATTGGCTTCCTGTACACAGGATAAGCGGTAACGATGAATGAATGAATTAATGAATGAGTGAATATCCTCATTAGTGAGTAGGAAAAAATGTGTAAAGAATTAGGGGCTGTGCTTGTTCAATGCATTTAATTTTACATAAATGTACGTTAGTGAATCTGTAGCTCCTTTGTGGGCAGTACTGTTTACTACTGGACATTACATTTACTTTAATAGCACAGCTCATAATGGTTTATTGCATGCATAATTATGGTTAAATGTGTTGGGCAAATGTGACAGTTGGGGTAAATGATAACAAAAAATAAAACAAACATTTAAAATAAATGATGAGTCAGTTGTAGACTTTTATGTTGACATGCCACAGTGCAGTTGAATATCTGAAGGTTTGTACTTTAACAGAACAAACTTTGGGAGTGTCAGTTGTAAGGTAATTGCCAGTTTATAATACACATGTTCTTATATGTTATTATTAAAATTAGGTATTATAAAATGAATAAGGTTACAAGTGTGTAATAATTCAATAGTTGTGCCTGGGTCATTACATTCAATTTTACTCAAGATGACTTAGATTTTGTTTTATCTAATTGCAGGATCTTAGAATCAGTCCATCAAAGAGTGAAAGAATAAAGGTAAGAATATCTGTTCATATCCGAGTGGATTTGCTGATTTCCAAGAACTTATACAAAACAGTGATCTGCTACCATATTGTGTTACTATAGCGGTGGAACGGTGGCTTAGTGGTTAGCAATGTCGCCTTGCACCTACAGGGCTGGGTTTGAATCCCGGCCAGGTTCTATTCCCACCTCTATTTGTATGGAGTTTGCATGTTCTCCCCGTGCTTGGTGGGTTTCCTACGGGTACTTCGGTTTCCTCCCACAGTCCAAAGACATGCAGATTAGGCTAACTGCCGTTCCAATTAGTGTGTAGATAAGTATGCGTGCCATAAGTCTCTTAGGATAGGCTCCAGCCCCCCTGCGACCCTGCATACAGGAATAAGTGGTATAGACAAGTGAGGGAGAGAGTGATACCATGGCAACAAAAATCTGAGTGGCAAATCTCATGAAAGAAACTGTGATTTTTTTTCTTTTAGCAGCATTTAACATGCTTATTACATGTTTTATAGTTATAAATAATGTTGATCTCAAAAAGGTTATTTGCTGTTGAGAATTACTTCACAATTCAGAGTCCAATAGCTATTTATACTTTACATTATTATACTATATTACATAGTTCTGCACACTTCATAGCCCAGTGACATCTGTTGTTTTTCTGCTTTTTAGGAACATTCTTGTCAATATGGAAGACAAGGGCAAACAGTGGGTTCTCTTGGCAGCAGGTTCTAAAGATTGGATAAATTACAGACACCAGGTGAGTGTATTAAATTCACTGTCTTGATTTTACTTGATTAAAAAAATTTTTTTGCTAGTGTAATATAATGTAATTGTTTCAATGAAATAAATAAAATTATAATAAGCATTAGTTGGTGCTCTGCTGACTCTATCCACATACACATCCTTTGAATTTGTGGTTTTACAAATCTGTAAGCTAATGCCAACTATACTATACCGCCCATTGAAATATTGTAACATGTTCCTATGCATTTTTGACATTTTCAACCGCCATGTGTGCTCTTTCTCCTAATGTATCACTCTGTGACTTTAACGTTCACAAGGGACTTTCGATCATGTTTTGATGGTTTTGAACTAAATCTGATTTCATAGCAAGTGGTCTCTTTTTGAATTCTTTGTCATCCAAATCTTCCCAGTTTCAAGGCAAATTTCAATGACTCTCCCTCAATTTTAAATAAAATCACAAAGCAAACTTTGAGTGAAGAAAAAGGAAATCAAGTTTATTGAAGACAGACTTAGCCAGATAAATCTGAACCGGTCAAACAGACAGATGCCCCACACTTTATTTCCCACCTCTCTTCTATCTCATGATTATTTACATGTGGAAATAAAAATGAGGAAGTTCTTGTGTTAGGCTTACATATCTACTTACTTTCTTGTTTTTGATGGATGATTTGGTAAGTTCCTCTTTTTGATCAGGTTCTCTGTGACATTCCATCATATCACTTCATGTTGACACAATCATTCTTCTAACCTTCCACCCCAATGTACAAGTACTTTAGGTGTACTATAAGTGTTTGGCTCTTATTGGCCTGTGGTGTGCCTTTATGCTTAATGAATTACTGGAGTATAACTACACTACCACGCAAAAGTTTGGGATCACTTTCTAACTCCATGGTCGTTCCTCATTTTTATTTATTTCTTCACTGTAGAGCAATGCTGAACGTGCCCAAAATATGCAATAATCTCCTTTGAACAGTTAATGTTGAGATGTACTGTATTTGCTATTCATGATTTGTAAAGCAGGGGTCAGGGGTAGCTCAGTGGTTAAGGCATTGGACTACGGTTTGGAAGGTCCCAGGTTCAAGTCCCACTACCACCTGAAGTCCCTGTTGGGCCCTTGAGCAAGGCCCTTAACCCCAACTGCTCAGATGTTTAATGAGATGAAAATGTAAGTCGCTCTAGATAAGGGCGTCTGCCAAATGCCTAGATGTAGATGTAAAGCCTTCATAATAGCTCTAATCCGAGGTGCTGTTAATCAGTGATTTCTGAGGTTGGTAACGCTAAATGAACTTCTCCTCTGCAGCAGAGGTAGGTTTTGGTCTTGCCTTTCTGGGAAGGTCTTCATGAAGGTCTTCACAGTTTTTTGCCTTTCTGGGAAGGTCTTCATGAAGGTCTTCACAGTTTCATCATGATGCTTTGTGGTTTTTGCAAATGCACACAACAATACTGTTCTTGCAAGAACTATTCCAGAAAGGCTGACCTCCATGTCTTAAAATAATAGCTGGCTGTTGTTGTTTTTGTTGGTACTTAATTACCTAATTCCATATGTGT
Source organism: Clarias magur (assembly GCA_013621035.1). NCBI lineage: Eukaryota > Metazoa > Chordata > Actinopteri > Siluriformes > Clariidae > Clarias > Clarias magur. Next base: position 92,308 of record QNUK01000553.1, on the reverse strand, counting down.
TATTTAAAGAATTAAAAGAAATTTGCAAGTGATCCCAAACTATTCAGCGGTAGTGTAAGTCTACTAATCAACATGAATATTACATTTTGGCCTTTGAACAGATTATGTGATCACTACTTCAGATTCTGTTATGTGTTAATTATTAGGTGTATAGTATATTGCATATTTAACTGTCATGGTTAATATGTTAGACATTGTTGTATTCCCTTATGCCCCTTACCAAATGCTTATGCTATTATATCCATTTTCATATCATGTGACTTTTATACACCTTATAGAGGGCAGCTTATCCTATTTTTCTCTATTTCATGTGTCTTATGGAACTCAACTGATTCCTTTTGATGAGGGCTCTTCTACTTCTATAGCGATGGCAGATGGTCTTGTTTATTTCTAACAGTCCTAATTATTTCTACTCATTCTGATAGCCCTATCAGCCTTAATTCCACCTCCCCTGTGATTATGAAAAAAATCTGATGAGTGATGTAATATTTATTTATTTGCTTACTCCATCTGTAGACCCTTTTTAATTATTTTTTTTTAGATTCAACTTTATTGTTATGAAAAGCAGTTAGCATCTATTCAGAAGTGCATAAGTGTCCTATCCTTACAATAAATGCAAAGTGTTATACACACAGAAGATGCACTTGTTAATAGAGTTATAGTAATAGTTCTTAGCCAACCACTTCCTCTGTATACACTCTTGGACATCCTCATTACACTTTTCCATTTCCTGATGATACACCAAGGACCCTCCCTGTTTCCCTGATCACCTTAGCTGTAGCTGTCCAGTCAATTGAAAGCACCCCCTGACCACCCAGAGCCTGTCTCAACTCCTCCCTGAAAAGTACACAACAGTCTTCCTTTTTCAACTTCCGCCACTTTGTCCTCTGCTCTGCCTTTGTCCTCTTAACCTTCCTCACACCATAGTCATTTTACACGCCACCATCCTGTGTTGTCTAGCGACGCTCTCCCCTAATAATGCTTTACAGTCATTGATCGCTTTCAGATTACAACAACAACACAAGATTTAGTCAACCTGAGTACTGCTGCCTCCGCTCTTATATATCACCCTATGTTCATGTCTCTTCCATTTCCATCCTATTTGCAAAGTCCACCGCTATCATTCCTTCTGCATTCCTTGCATGAAGACCTAACCTGCCCATCACCTTCTCATCACTTCTGTTCCCTTCCCCATCATCTCCATTGAAATCTGCACCAATCACCACTCTCTCACCTCTGGGATGTTCTGCATCACTTCATGTAACTCACTCTAGAATTTCCCCTTCTCTTCTAACTCACATCCTACCTGTGCGGCATAACGGCTAACAACATTGAAAATCACACCTTCAATTTCCAGCTTCAGACTCATCACCCAATCTGATACTTTGTCCACCTCCAGAACATTCCTTACAAACTCCTCTTTCAGGTTAACTCCTCCTCCATTTCTTTTCATATTCACATCATGGTAAAACAACTTTAACCCTGCTCCTAAGCTCCTTGTCCTTGCTACCTTTTCACCTGGTCTCCTGGACATACAGCATATCCACCTTACTTCATCGTCATGTCAACCAAGTCTCTTGCCTTCCCTGTCATAGTCCCAACATTCTCAAAGTCTCTACTGTCACTTCTAAACTCTTGCCTTTCCTCTCTTCTCTCCCTCTTTGTCTATGAACGACTCTCCTTCTTCAACCAACAGTAGCCCAATTTCCACTGGCACCCTGTGGGGGTCGTTGTTAACCCAGGCCACGACCGATCTGGTGTGGAAGTCTTGTTAATGATTCACATTATTGATGGCACCTGTAGCGCCTTCCCGATGGTAGAAGAGTGAACAGTCCATGATTGCCATGAGAGGAATCTTTTATAATGCCTCTCACACTTTGCAGACAGTGTATCTTGTAATTGTCTTCCAGGGTGGGTAGCTGGGTGTCAATGATCTGTTGGGCAGTTTTTACTGCCCTCTGAAGGGCTTGACGGTCCTGAGCAGTGCAATTGCTGTACAACACTGAGATGCAGTTTGTAAGAAAGCTCTCAATGGCACACGGTAAACTGTTTCCAGTATCCTAGAACACAGGTGGGACTTTTTAAGTCTTCTACAGCCTCTGCTGTGCCTTCCTAATCAGGAAAAAACAGTTCAGAGGCCAGGTCCTCGGAGATATCAACTCAAAGGAACTTAAATCTGGTTACACGCTCAACAGCAGTTCCGTTGATGTGAATGGGAGCATGACTGTGATTGTCAGTTCGTTGGAAAGCCACAATGATCTCTTTTGTCTTGGTGTTTAGTTCCAGATGCTTGATCTCCTCTCTATAGGCTGTCTAACTTTTTTCCTGCTTTGCCCTAAGATCAGTAGTTCTGAGCAGACTATTTGATCTTAGTTTGTACAATTTGTACCTTGAGTTTACTCGTCATCTGGATAAAATTCCTGTTTCTGTCAGCCATATGTTTTAACTTCATTCCCAAAAAACATTTTGGGCCCAAGAGTCTAACTCCTTGCATGTTGATTTGATTGAGATGCTTTTGATATATGGTACAGTATACAATTGCTGAAGTTTCTGTCATTGGATAGATCCTTACACTGAGTTACTAGGTTACTAACTGTGTACCATCAGTCAAACACTGTTGGGATGTTTTTTTTTTTCTTTCTATTTTTTTTTTTACTTAGGGGATTAACCCAAGTATACTGAAGAAACAGACATGTCTTAAGTCATTGTTTAAAGATTGAACAAATGCAAAAAAATATGTTAATATTTATTGATCTAAAACAGAAAAAAAAAGTTTACTCTGATTTAATGTTTGACTGTGAAGAAAAAAAGGTTTGTGTTTTTTTTTTCTGAAATATATATATAAATATCTGGTTCCAACATACATACATCAATCATTGCCCACTACCAATTGGTGGTGTCATGACCGTATATCATATCGGCATGTCAATGTGTTCACACCTTGATTGTTATTGACACTGTAAAGTTTTGTCCACATTGGATGAAGGGTGTGGGAGAAACAGACAAAAATACATCCATTTCCTGTTTGTTTCGGCAGCACCACAGCCAGACCATGTGAGGCAGAGCAAAGCTTTCGATACATTTTTGTCTTTGATGCTTTAAGAGCAAACCAACAAGATTTCAGCCTAGTTGGCTGATTCCTCTAGGGGGAGTTCGTTAAAATACAATGTGTGTGAAATGTAACATCTCACAGATACATCAGTGTACCAAATTTCATGTCCGTAGGTCTTACAGGGATGTAGATTACATTGTAGGGGGCACTGCAGAGCCATTAACCCACTCTTGAGCACAGTTTCATAAGGAACCTTGCACATGGGCTGATGTAAGTGTAATTTATGAGCCAGGTTGGATGAACAATTTAAGAAATACTGCAATTTCCTCCATACTGTCAAAGGATCAAATTTGTGGTCTTGCCCTGGCCACACTGTGGAACTTTGATTTTGAAGTTCAAGCTTTTGAGAACTTTTACTCAACAAAGCATGGGACAAAATTTCAGGTCTTTTGGATTATTTCACTAAGAGGATTTCGTAAAAACACACAATTGTTACTGCCAATAGGTGGCGTAATGGCTGTATCATCATATTGGTATATCATTCTGTTCAGACTCGCATGCTTATCACCAAAGCTTTTCATAATTTTCTGTCCTTGATGCCTTAAGAGCGACCTGAGGAATTTTGAACTTTATTGGATGATTCCACTAGGAGGAGTTTGTTAAACTACATGTGCGAAACTAAATAGATAAAGAATTCAGTTTTTCCCAAATGGTGGACTTCCTGTTCACTTTAGAGGATGCCTCCAGGAGTCTTTTTTCCTTCTGAGAAGATACTGTACATCAGTGTACCGAATTTCTTGTCTGTAGGTCGTACAGGGACCCAGATCACATTCTGGGGGCACTCCTGAGTCATTGGGCCTCACCCACTTATGGAGAGTTTTACACCAAAAATTTCACAGGGGCTGAATTTTTGGGAAAAGTTGCGCACTTTTCGAGCACGTTCAGGAACTCAAATTAGCAGTTCTTTAGGCACGCAAAGAATAAATAATCATAATTGCTTAATTTTTGTTTAGTGCTAGGGGCCCTAATAATAATAATAATAATAATAATAATAATAATAATAATAATAATAATAATATAATAATGCACATTAACTATGCAGTAAAAAATAAAGTGAGACAGGTCATAAAAACCCATTCTGACAGCAAATGTGCATTTTATCTCAAGGACATAATATATATATAATGATTAATTGAATGTTAAAATGTATGTATTTTAAAAAATAATGATAGGTTTCGTTCTACATAACATATCAGAAAACCCAAATGCACAGTTTACAAGTATACACTGAATGAGTCACACTTAAGATAAACATGAAATAACCATAAGATTTAGAGGAGCAATATAGGAGCAATACTGAAGACCAAGTTGAGAACTTAATTTTTGCCCATAATGAGCCACATTTTAGAGCATTCAGAGTTGTCACATTTTGCTCAAAGAGAACCTATTTCTCAGGAGATACATTTGAGAAGATGGAGAAAACTCCTAAAATCTAACTTTAAAACGACTGCCCGAAAGATTTAAAATACGTTCCAAAACAAGAACCTTTTAGTTTTAGTTTTTTTCTTTTTTTTTACTTTTCATAAGAGTTTAAAAAAAATTAACAAGTTTTAGGCTGCACTCAGTTGAAACGTTTCTGCATAATTTTATCTGTGATAAATGCTGGTGATAATTGTTTAATCATATGCTTTATTTATTTGTTCATTTATTTATTTATTTATTTATTTATTTATTTATTTATTTATTTATTTATTTATTTTTGCTTGCCATTGTTCTAGTAATTGATGTTTTATCTTCTCTGTATGGTGACCTTGAGTGCTTGAAAATTTGCTATGATTAAAATGCATAATAATAATAATAATAATAATAATAATAATAATAATAATAATAATAATAATAATAATATTTTTATTATTAATATTAAATATACTACTATTACTCTAATAAGTATAATAATTATAATAATAGTAAACTTCCTGACAGGCTGATGTGTGTGACGCTTACCAAGTTGTACACAGAAATGGGATTCCAGATGAACAGATTGTGGTGATGATGTATGATGACATTGCTTATAATCCATTGTGAGTATTAGCTTGCTTCTTTACTTATATTCACTTATATTTTATTATTAATTTACATGAAGAACTTCCTTTTGTCTGAGGATTTACAGGGAGGAGGAATTGTAATGACATGAACTTGTGCTGGTTTCAGGTCATGCCAAAAATATTGTAATCATCTGAGTATTTTGGTAGGGAGGAAGAATATATAGAAATTTTAGAAGCTCGTAGAGGTTTTTGAGAGGCAGAATATTGGAAGATAGGGGCAAGGTGTAGTGGTGGCTAAGCTCAGTGATGTTGCTTGAAGGAGCTTTTCAATGGATTAGGATAATTATTTGCAGGTTTCTGTTATCAACTTACTTTAAGTGTGGTGGGGAGAGCAGGAGCTGCTGGGCAAGCTATCCACTGCTAGTTTTGTCTCCTTGGTGGTCTCCACACACCAGACATCTGCTTCTGTTTTTTGGCAAGGTGTGATCTGGCACTTCTTTTTAGTGGGATGCAGTGGCCCGTTGTCAGACCATGATAAGACTGCACATGAACAGCAGCACAGTGTGATGATTAAGACTCAAGTATGTTTATTTCTCAGTTGCACGTTACAGTACATAGGGTTTTTAAGGTTAAACACTCAAGTGACCAGTTACAAGTAATACAACTGTACAGAAACACAAAAATTAGCTGCCATGCTTTCTGGTATATTAGTGCAAAATCTCTGAGAGTGTGTTTATAGTGTACAAATCACGGAATGTATGTATTGTTATATGAAAGTATAATTATATTACCAATAATGATAATGGAAGGAATCTTGACCTTTAGCCAAGATTAAAGGTGTAGAATATGTAGTATGTATGTATGTATGTATGTATGTATGAATGTATGTATGTATGAATGAATGTATGTATGTATGAATGTATTTGTGTGTATGAAAGAAGTGTGACTATGTTTACTGTCTTATTGACATGGTGAATTAGATTATTAAATTATTATTGGAATAATTTAATAATGGAATTGTTTGCTATTCCTACCTGTATGAGTTGGATAATTAGTGGTATTAGTGATTATTAGATTATGTTTGGGTGGTTTGTCATTTTGTTTTGCTTTTTTTGTGCAGAAATCCCTTTCCTGGAAACATAATCAATGTCCCAAATGGCCCAAATGTTTACCCTGGGGTTCCCAAGGACTATACAGGACAAGTAAAGTGTTCTGTAACATTGCAAATACTCTCATTATACTTTTTTGTGATTGTATTATATATATATATATTTTAAATGATCCATTATCAGGATGTATCAGCTGACAACTTTCTGGCTGTGCTCAGTGGAAATTCGGCTGCTGTCAAGAAAACAGGACCAAAAAAAGTCATACGAAGGTTACTATACCTCAGCTCATCTCTTCACTTTGTTAGACTTATTCACTGATATAACCGGTGTATTCCTTATTTTTAATCGACTCTCTTTTTTTCTCCACCTTGGAGAAAAACACAAAAGGTCAGGGAATTTTTCCAGTATGATTGAGATAGGAAAAAAGAGCAGAGTTACTTTGGTGTGATAAGTGATACATTTTACTTACATTAATGTTCAAAAAAATTGTACTTTTCTTTTAATTCTGTGTTTTTTTTTTTGTTTGTTTGTTTTGTTTTGTATAAAGACAAAATAATATCTGATCATAGCAGGTCTCAGTATTAGGCAAATGTGATCTTAGATGAACAACAAAATACAACTTTTTTTTCACTGTGCCATTATTTATTCAGCATAAATGAAGCCAAAAAGAAGTAAAAAACAATAAAACATGTGGGCAATACTAAGTACCCCTTAGTTCTTCTACAGGATTTCTAAGGGTATGTTGCAGCTAGGTGCTGCTAATCAACAACCCTTGCTTAATTAATGATCGGCAGATGTGCAGACCTCTATAAAAGCAGACGTTTGGGAGTTGGCTGATCTGGAGCACTCAGGTGTGTGTTAATGCAATGCCAAAAGGGAAAGACATACTGTAAGCAATGGCCTTACAGAAGCAATTGTTGCTGCCCATCAATTTGGGAAGGCTTATAAAACCATTTCCAAACAATTTCAGCAGTCTACAGTGAAAACGTTATTCACTAATGGAAAGCATTAGAGAAATACAAAAGCCCAAGAGCCACATCTCAAACCCTACAGGCCTCACTGAGCATGTTAAAGGTTAAAGTCCATGAAGCACAACAACACATCACAGTGCTTTTATGGAAACAGTGTCCTGTGGACAGATGAGAGAAAAGTGGAGTTTTTTGGCTTTGGCTTTAATTGCCAGTGCCATGTTTAACAAAACCAAACAGCATTTCAGCAGCACACCTTAACCCTCTCACCTCAGTGCTGTGAATAAACAATTGCTCGAAAACTTTAATGAACTGAACAATGTGATCAAAATTAATGGTACAAAATTCCTTCACAATGATGCGAGAAATTGATTAAGTCATTATTTAGTTCGTTTTTTCGTTTTTTTTTTTTTGTGGCTTTTTTTGTTAAATAAATAATGACACAGTGAGAAAAGATTGTATTTGCTCAATACTGAGATGAGCAGATGATTTTAATGTTTTTAATATCATACAATTCAAACATAGAATTGAAAGAGGGGGTACTACAGTAAGTTCTCAACATGACTGTACATACTGTATGTATGTATGTATGTATGTATGTATGTATGTATGTATGTATGAACAAAGTTAGACTTTGCTATTAGATCAGACTAAATTAGTTGAAATTAGATTAGATTGAACTTTATTGTTATTTTGCAAAGTGCAAGTACAAAGCCAATTAAATGCAATAACTTCTGTTTGCTACCTGGTGCTTATGGGAGCTTTTTATGGGGATTTCTTTTCTTTGGGACTAAACTAAAGGAGTAAACTAAAGGGGGAAAAAAAATCATCTACCTACTGGAAACAATGGAACCCCTTTGGATACATAAATTTTAACTGCAATCATTACAAATATCTAAACTTATCTACTTCCGTTCTCTTTCAGTGGTGAAAATGATACGATCTTCGTCTACTTATCAGACCATGGAGGTCACGGAATCTTTTGCTTTCCACATTCTACTGTAAGTTTAGTCGAACAATCTCTGCCTTTCGTCCTATTTGTTTCTTTGTGGATTAGCAAACAAATCCAACAAAAGTTTGCCATTATGGAACAGGGATCAATGGCATCTTTAAACACAAAAACTTGCCTTTGAACGAGTAACCAATAAGAACCTGAAAAAAGGAAAGAAACGTACTGTATTATACCATCACATCTCAACAAGACCTACACTTCCACTTTACTGTACCATGAAGATGGTCCTGGAATCGGCTGATATAGGCAAGTCTGAAAACGTGTGACTGCAGTCACTCAGTAGTTCAGGACTGAAATTCACGGAAACAGTTTTGTACTTGAGCCTCCAATAAAAACAATGGACTCCATATTAACTTAAACACATTAGTTAATAATAATAAAAGCAACCAGTTAACTTCCAGCCTCCTAACACACAGTATGTCTGCAGATCAATTCCTGCTATACGTCATCACCCAGATGGGAATGAGTTCCCTGTAGAGTCTGGTTCCTCTCAAGGTTTCTTGAGTTTCTTGAGTTTCTTGTTTTGTGTCATTGTCCTGCTCGACGACCCATGTGACCTCTTACTGAGATTGCTGAGCAGCACATTTCATGCCATAACGTCTTAATAGTCTTGAGATTTCATTGTACCCTACACACCCTGTGTCACAAGTAGAACACAGCCCCAGAGCATCAGTCTCTACAATGTTTCATGGAAGGTATAGTGTTCTTTTCTTTGAAAGCCAACAGCACGGTTTAGCATGATTAACTCACACACCCAATGCTGGGATTTTAATCTTGTGTCTAATGGGTGTGTAGAGTTTGCGTGTTCTCTCCATAATTTGTGGGTTTCCTCCGGTTACTCTCTCTGTGTGTGTGCATGCATGTGCATGCATGTTCACTGTGTGTGTGTGTGTGTGTGTGTGTGTGTGTGTGTGTGTGTGTGTGTGTGCATGTGCGTGTCCCTGTAACACTACACAGGAAAAGGTGGTAGGGAGAATGAATGAATGAATCAATCAATCGATCAATCAAACAATGGATGAATTGCACCCATTTTTTTTTTACCTAAAATAAAAATAAAGTATTAGTACTGTACGTTGGTGATCTAGGTGGTTCATAATTTTCAGCCAAAAAGCAAGGGCCATGTAATGTACTCATGTCATGATATGATATGATATGACATGACATGATATGACATGATATGATATGTCGTGATTAGATGTTATTTGTTGTTGTTGTTGTTTTTATTGCAGTTGCATGCAGATGACCTCATTAAAACAGTGCATACAATGGCGATGAATCACAAGTTTTCAAAGGTATGCATTAAACCTCATTCTGAACCATTTTTATTCCTCAGTACTTGTCATGTTTCTGGGACACTGCAAGGGCTAAACTCTATAACCTTGTCACTGTTTGCAGATGGTCATCTATATTGAGGCCTGCCATTCTGGATCAATGCTGGAGAAGCTGTCTGACATCAACGGTTAGAAAAATGGTTGTTTATTAGAGAAAAAAAATACTTCTGACATGTTTAGTTTCACTATTTATGAATGTCTGAAAGGTCGTAACGTTGTGTTTCAGTGTATGCAGTTTCAGCATGCAAACCTGATGAAAGCAGCTATGCTTGTTTCTTGGATCAGAAGAGAAATGCCTTTCTTGCCGACATTTTCAGCTATTACTGGTTGTGGAGCACTGCTAATGTTAGTCCTTTATATTACTACATCTTCTAAATTACATGAATTATTTTGTGCCACAGTAGTGCAGTGTGGTTTCTAATTAGGCAGTTGGTAAAGATCTCTGTTCATTCTGTATGTCATTTTAAAGGGAAAACTTTCTACATTTGGAGACCAGTTTTCCTTTCTGTTGGCCAACGTCCCTAAAGATTCAAGAAACAAACAGACACCATGTAAATATGGGGACAATGTACGTATGTACAAAAAAAATAAAAAATAAAAAAAAATTATAATAAAAATATTGTATTATCAATAAAAAACAACAATGAACATTAACAACAATGTTCAAATTTTTACTTTTATCTTTTTTTCCCCCTTACATTATTTAGAGCATACTCAAGTTGATGTTGAGTGGATTTCTTGGATCTTCTGCCTCTCTCAGTAAGACCGACATGCTCCAGCCCCTAAACGTGTCTAATATGTCTGATCTAGTAGACACTACAGATGTGCCACTGATAATCCAAGAGAACATGATTAAAAATGAAGATCATCCAGGAAAAAAACAGGCTCTGAAAAGAGAATATGATGCTCTTATAAGAGTGAGTAAGCCTCTTCTACTGTACTCCAGTATATACAGTTATTCCCGAACAGATTCAGAACAGATTTCTAAAGAGAAAAAGACCAACAACAGCAGCTCAGAACTTCTATTAATGTTAGATGAACATCTCCTTACATAAACTGCATTTACCGTAATGGCCCTCAGACAGTAAAATCTCCAGTGTTTAAGTAACATCCATATACTGACCCCAGGGTTTATAAAGATCCAGTTGGACTTAAATGAATGAAATGATTTCTGTTACAGCAGCTGTTATAGAAAATTCAGAAACGCCTTGTGTTGAATCACAATCCAGAACTAAACAGCCTGTAATTTAAACCATTGTATCACACAAATTCATTTAAATTAATGTAAACAGCAAGTGTTCTTACCAATGTTTTATTCAGTTTTTTTACGACTAATTTGGTTATTATTGTGAACAGCACTAGTCTGTGTAACAGAAGAATTTAGCATCGTGTCTATTGCTGGTTGAATCAGTGTTATGATGTGCCATGTGTGTATATATATGTCTGTCTAAAAGTCTAAACTCCACCCCTACTAGCTACATTCACCACTTATTGGATAAGACCGAACATTCAGTAGCTCTGTAAAGCCCAGGCCTCTTAACCAGGGTGAGTTCTCCTGACCTGTGCCCAGGGGTCCCAGGCAGAACTCTGAGCCAACACTGCGATCATGACCAGGACCATCTCTGATGGAAAGATATTGTCATTTTGTGATGAATTACACAGTAGCATGTAAAGTAAAAAAAAAACAAACAACAACTGTATTTTAGAAACAATCACTTTAGACGTCTTCAGGTTAAATGTGTGTCTTATGATCACATTTGTAGAAGAGGAAGACAGTGGATGAAGCGCTGCAGAAGATTGCTGAGCGCACCAACACTTTAGGAGCTCTGACTGAAAAACGTGAGGTGTCTCGCACGTACGAGCTCAAAAGAATGGCGGAGCACTTCAAGAATGAGCTCTTCAACTGGGAAAAGGAGCTGGTATGTACATATGTATATATTAACGTTTGTGTTTATTGGTTGGATTAACGTGACTTGAAGTGTAATGATGCACTAAAGAAACATGAAAATTTATATTCCACTGTGCAGTGTTCCTCTAACCTCAGCATTAATACATCATTAGTAATGTTAAAAAAGGAACATTTTTATTATCATTCTAATTTTTTGTTAAAATAAACTTCACTTAAAAATCTAAATGCAGTAATAACTGCTGTAGTGTTACATCAAATGTTTTTTTTTTCTTCATCAAATCAAAATCAAACAACCAACATTGATGATTTTATATGATACTCTATGCTTTCAGTGCTGGTTACATTTATAAATGGATGATGTAGTGTTTAGCACTGTGGCCTTGTACCTCCAGCGACGAGGGTTCGATTCCCACCTCAGGTCGGCGTATACTGTGTGTTCTCAAGTTTGCTTGGCGAGTTGCCTCCCAGTACTCTGGTTTCCTCCCACAGTGCAAAGTCATGAGGATCAGGCTAACTGGTGTTCCTAAATTGCCTGTAGTTGGTGTGTGTGCCCTGTGATGGATTGGCCTCATGCCCAAAGTCTCCCATGATAGAGTGCAGGCCTCTGGGATCCTGTGAAGGATAAGCAGTATAGAAGATGAACAATTATTGATCCAATTTCACTTGACTATCTTGATCAATATGCGATAATTTGATGCATGCCACACTCATCAACAAAATAAAAACGGGTGCCTCTCCGTATACAATGTTTTGGTCGTTTAAATGGAATACTGGTGTTTCTTCTATGCTGGTGTTTCTTCTCTCTATGTCACAACACAACAATCATGCAGTCGTTGGGTCTCAGTTTCCAAGCGAGGTGACCTCAGTCCAGTTCCAACTGAAATCTGTTAAGAAAGTAATCCAAGTCTGAACTGACTTACAGAAAGTCGTTCAAACAGGATGTGTTTTCTGTTGCATGATTGATTTTTAAACAAACTGAAGATTTTCAACTCACAAATTTTCAATGATGTTTAAATTAGGAGACTGTGATGGCCGTTCGAAAACCTTCCGCTCGCGTCTCTTGAGGTTTTCCATAGTGGATTTCGAAGTGTGTTGAGGATCGTTGTCCTGTTGTAGAAGCCGTCCTCTTTTCAGCTTCAGCTTTTTTACAGATGGTGTGATGTTCGCTTCCAGAATTTGCTGGTATTTAGTGGAATCCATTCTTCCATCCACCCGGTCAATGTTTCCTGTCCCACTGGCTGCAACACAACCCCAAAGCATGATAGATCCGCCCCCTGCTTAATAGTTGGCGAGGTGTTCTTTTCATGAAATGCTGCTCCTTATTTCTCCAAACATGCCTTTGCTGATTGTGGTCAAAGAGTTCGATTTTAACTTCATCAGTCCACAGCACTTGTTTAGAAATGCATCAGACTTCTGTAGAGGTTCTGTTGCAGACTTCTGACGTTGGATTTTATGATGAGGACGCAGGTGAGGTTTCCTTCTGCTGACTGTTCCATGAAGGTCTTGTGGAACGGTGCACCACCGCTCCTGAGTCTGATAAATCTTCCTGCAGGGTTTGAAGAGTCAAAGTATTTGTAAAGCTTTGAAATTGGCATTTACTAATGACAGCTGTTGTCACGTTTGTGAGTGCGAGGCATAACCGCGGAGGTCCAGATCTTGTTAAGAATGATGTTTTTTATTCACAAATAAAGAGATCAAGCAAACCAAAACACGACACAGTAACGGGAACCACGAACTAAACTCTCCTAACATTCACTAGATTAAATTAACAGTTGCTAGACGCCAACTGAAACGCAAACAACCTATTTATAACGAAACTAATTAACCCAACTCGGTTCAGGTGCGCGTCCATGTCACCTGACCGAGTTGCACATTGGGAAATGAAGTGAAACTAAAAAGAACTACACACAACGTCACAGGGCGCGTGGCGCCCTCTAGGGGTTATCCTTGACAGCTGTTGCCATACGTCAAATCTAACGAGCTGATTAAGGTCTGAAACCTTGTAAAAAGAATCTGAGACTCTGGAATTCTTAAGATGCCCGAACTTTTGTTCAATTCATGGCATAAGAAGTAACTATGCATCAATGTTTGCTGAAAAAAAAGAAATTCAATAAAAAAATAAATCACCAAAATCTGTTATTTATCAAGGGATGCCCAAACTTATGCATGAAACTGTACGTGTATGATAAAAAAAAAATTCCTGGGCATTTTAAGTTCTTTTCACGGTTACCACAGCACAGCCGACTTATAAGGTTTTTTTTGAAGACTCTTTTTAGCCCCGTCCCTTCCAACATCACACTCAGTAATTGTTTCCTGATTTTTTAATTTTTTTTATTTTATTTTGTGCAATGTAAAATAACAAAAATCTCCTGCTTTATTACTTTATTAGCATTGATCATAATTATTCTTATTAGCTATTGTCATTTTTGGACTAGTGCTAGGCTTCTCACCCGTCATGTGGATGGCCTGTGTTCGATTCCCCACCACTAGGTTGCAGGACATCCTTTATTCCGGTCCTAAGTCATGATAAAAATGGGAGGATTATATCAGGAAAGGCGTCCTGCATAAAACGTATGCCAAATTGTGCAGATCAAATGGTCCACTGTGGCAAGGACAACACATTTAATAACTATTATAATTAAGGAATAAGAAGAGACCTTAATCTCGAGATATATCCGTTATATCATTCTGCAGCTCATACAGACTCTCTCTCTCTCTCTCTCTCTATGAACAGCATGTTGTCACTCGTGCACACTTCCAGATTTTAGTGAATTTTTGTGAGAGTGGGTTGGAAGTTGACAGGTATGTGACGGTCTTGTGTTTTTTTTTTTTTTTTTTTGGTATTGAATCTGGAATTGATTATTTTATGGCATTCCTAATCTCTTTGCTTATTTCCACCAGCATCAATGAAGCCATTACTCACGTGAGCAGCAAGATTCGTTTCTGAGGAAATCACGAACTACAAAGGATATTTTTAAATGGTCGTTTCTCAATTAATAGTTTTACAATTTCTTGGTAGTGGGTAAATATAAAATAACTCGATGTAATCATTTTCTGGATGACTTTATCAGTCTCTCACATGATTTCGTTCAATCATTCTTTAGAACGTTCCTTCAGTTCATTGTGTTTTTTAAGGAATTCACATATGCACAGCTCTCTTAAGGTCCTGCCAGGCTTTTTCATACAATTAAAAGAGGGGTCACTAACTTTTACACATGACTACATATAAACCCCTAACCTTCTAAAATGCCGCAGGTGCAGTGCTTCATTACAGCTCTCTTAATTCACTGAAGCTGATTTTATGTAAAGGTTTTAAAGTGATCATTTCTTAGCATTTAAGATGGATGGTGTAAAAAAAAACAACAGGAACGAGCTTTTTTTTTTTAAATACAGTTTTATATTTCACATACTTATGGGGCCTGTAGTCTATCCCAAGGGACTCCGGGAAGGATTTGGGCTACACCATGTACATGGTGCCAATCCATCTCTGGTCACATCAGCACTACGGTACTTCCTTAAACACTTCCTTGTGCATCTCCGGACAAACATCTATACTACTATTCTCCTTGAGGACATGTTAAAATGCTTTCTATTCTTTTTAGTAACAGATATTCATGAAACCAGGCATTTGGCCAAATATATAAAAACTCTATGTGTTGCTGTTAATAAATAATAAACGACTTTTCTGACAGACAATATGTTTGTGTGTTTGACTGTGTCTCTCCTGGCGTCCTTCGTTTTATTTCTGTAAATTGAAAGCAGTATGATGAAATAACACTTCTGACCACCAGAGGTCACAATCTTCTAGTTTCAGTTAGAGACACAATACCATTCTGAGTACTAATCATTGACCATACACACAGTAGCTTATGATGTAGAGTGCATTTGCACAAGTGGTTGAACAGCACTGCCATGGGTTAATGAATGCATTTTTATGACCTTCATGGCAGTTGTGTACCATTCCTGTGAATAAACACCACATCCACATCCCACCTTTCTTTTTTTGTCTTGACTCCAAAAGAGAAATATTTCCCATGTACTGTATGGCATTTCAACAAATGGGAGCTGTCTGCCTGAAAGTGATCTGGTCCAGTGCAGCTCCAACAGATTTGCCTGGGCTCATTTCAGACTAGGGCATCCTAAAGAAAATAGAAGACAAGCGACAGGCCATACCACACCAGACTTCATCTTAGTTTCTATGCTAGCCTGGTTGTCTCCCCAATCAACACTTGCAAAACACAATAAGAGGGGCTGGACTTTTGGAGCTGCAGGAGGATCCCGAACAAGCTGTTGAAGCTGTTGTAGTCCTTGAGGGCCTGGGTGACTGTGCAGCAGCTTTAGGAGTGATGTTTGGTCAGGGCTGTGTTCTGAACATTGAATTCCGAAAGGACTGGACGTCACTAATGAAGCCACCCAAATGATTTCTATTGGAATTGGAGAGACACGCTGAGAAACAAGCTCTTGTTGCCATAGAGTCTTTTTTTTGGGGGGGTCTGACTCATTGGGGAAGAAAAAAAACTGTTCATCTTTGCTAGTTTTTAAAAATGGTTATGATATTGTAATGCAAAAGAATCAGGAAGATACTGATAAGCATCTGGTGTTATCCAGGTATTTTATTGACGTTTAAGCAAAATAGTATGTGTATTCTCCTGTTTTATGCAGATCACGGTTTTAACTTTGACTTGTTTCAGAAGAATAATGTTTTTTGTAGGTTTGTGTGTTTTAATTGTTGGGATATTGTTAGGCCAACTTGTGTTTTTTTATAGAAAAACAAACACTACAAGCTTATAATGGGAGACAACTTACCTTTTTTTTTTCAGTTAAAAATTGCTTGCTAATAAGAATAATTATTGTGCTTAGTAGGCCTCTACTCATGGATTTCTCAGATAATAGAGAGAGTAATATTGTGTATGTGTGTTATGGCACACATAGGCCATTTATTAAGCCCAATAATCCATTCATCCTTCTTCTATAATATTATTCTATAATAATTTTCTTTTTAAATAGACCATTCTTAAAATTAAAATGTAACACAAAGCTGAAAAAATAAATAAATAAATAAATAAAAATAAATAATAATAATAATAATAATAATAATAATTTAACTCGAGGGTTCACATTGAGACGACGCTTGGAGTTTTTATTCTCTATTTTGGTTCCTTTTTCTGGGTTTATCGAGAAAAAACACCTGTAGAACAAAAGCATATTAAGCATTTTAATTGATCAATTATTAAAAAAAAAAAAATGAATAAAAAAGTTCAAAAGAACAGCATTTATTTGAAATATAAATTAAATAATATAAATTGTTTGCACATATGAATTATATATATATATATATATATATATATATATATATATATATATATAAATGTGACAGTATAGACATGTATCTACAATGATCAATTTAATGCTTCCTTGCTGAATAAATGTATTAATTTAAATTCTTTCCTAAAAAATAAATGAATAAATGAATAAATAAATAAATAATCTTACCAACCCAAAACGTTTACAAAAGTTTTACAATATTACAAAAGCTTTCTATTTAAGATAAACACTGATAATAAACATATTTTTTTTTTTAGCATCAAATCATCATTATTGGAATGATTCCTGAAGGATCACATGACTCTGAATTTTGAGCATTTTAGTGAATGCTCAAAATTCAGCTTTGCATCACAGGAATAAATTAATTATATTCAAATAGAAAAGTTATTTAACAATTTAACAATATTTCACAATATAACAGCTTTTTGGTATTTTTAATAACATAAATGCAGCCTTGGTTAGCAGAAGACACTTCTTTCAAAAACAATTAAAATAGTGCGAATACGTTTCCACACTTTTGACATGCATATATAAAAAAACACACCCTGGGCCTTGCCAAGACTCAGAGCCGAACCAAGACCAAGACTCAGGCCACACCCAGAGGCAAGGCTGAGAGTCGGACCCAGACTTAGGCTTGATTCCGGCTCATAGTCTGGGTCTGACTCCTGGTCTTGAGTCCCGGCCTTAGTTAAGGTCCGGATTAAGACTGGGACTTTGAGCCGGACTCCAAGTCCCAGAGTCCCAGGTCTGAGACATGAGTAAGCCGTGTTTACTCCCCTTTGAAGAGACTCCAGAGTTGAAGTCAGCTCACATGGATAGTGAATATTAAAACAGTAGTAGCTCCCAAACATGAGGCACAATGCAAAAATGAAGGAGGAGATGTTTGTGCTGATAAGGTCCTGATCCAGACTCAGCATGTACCTTGTGGAGGAATAGCAGGACTGTCCCATGAACAAATGATTTAACAGGTTATAAGAACTGAATAAGTACTGAACTCACATGACAAATTCTATAAACAGTGCAATTAAAAATAAAGAGAGATACGAAACAGACAACAACACACAACAAGACTAAAAACATATTATCAGTATTAGAACGCAAACGAATGGGTAAATTTGCGAATAAAATATAGACTGCAAGAACTTTGTGCATTTATTTAGCAGACCCCAGAGGATTTACAATTTCGAATGAATCCTGGTACAAAATCAGTTTGAGGCTTTCAGGGTTTTCATTGAAGAACTGGTGACATTTGAAATTTTGTCCATCATATAAATCCGAAAAAACCTCTACTGTACATCAGGACCTCCAAACTGTCGTGCCTGTGTGTTCCTCTCCAAACATGACTGTAAAAAGCTCTTCAGAGTTTCTGCTACTGCTACAGTATGTAGTTAGCAAATTTTTGTGTCATGTTTTCATCCATTCCCAGTGCCACTTTTTGAGGTTCTGTGTAATTAAACATTTTTCTGAATGTCTGATTTCTAGAGGATGTAATTCCTAATTGTCCCTGATGACATGCAGAGAACAAATCTGACTCTTTAATGCAGTCACAGATTTCAGAGACTGCTTCATCGGATAGGCTCATTTTTTTTTTTTTAAAGAACTCACTCTAGTTATTGTATAGGCTTGACCTAACTCGTGCACGTTCTGCATTTCTTCAACAATTGTCTGTATAGTTGAGGCAGGAATTAGCAGCTGTCCTTGCAGTTTAAGGTAAAAGAGACACATAATACTGTACTTCCTCTCATTCTCTGGCATCTCATTGGCTGCACTAACTGTTGGCATCGCTTCATGTATGTTTTCCTGATCATCTGTACTGGCAATGACATCTGGGTGCTGAGGGCGAGTTTCCCTGTACATGTTATCGATATCATCTGTGGAGCATGCTTTATGCTTTCTACACATGTGAGAAGTAAATGATGACTTTTTTTTTTTTGTAAACACGTGTTTACAACCACTTACTGGACATGACACAGACAAACAAGCTCTTTCACCGTGTGAAAAACGGCGGGCACAAAATGAAACTGTGCATTTTAAATCCACAACAACAGCTATAGGAGCAGCTTGCGGTGCACATGATAAAAAATGGCCCCTGAAAGCTGAGTAAGTGGTAAATGTTTGTCTACAGTTGGCGCCAACACATTTAAAAAGACAACGGGGCTCATTCCTAGGCACGTTGCAATGTAGTACATAGCCTCTTCATGTATCCAATGTCTTTTTACAAAAGACACGGGTGATCATTTTTGGGATTTCAATTGTTTGCCTGTGCTTTTCAGCTGAACCAAGTTATCACGCATTGATCTAGCTAGCTAGCTTACCCCATGTGCTTTCAGTTTGGTCTCGAAAAAGGCTAAACACTGTGAAACCGTGCAAACTTTACATTTTCCAGTTGAACAGCAGCAGTTTGTAGATGAAAACCTTTATAAGATTCCGAAGACTTCTGCTGTGCCCATGTTTTCTTCCTAGCAGGCGCTGCGCTGGCTCGCTCGTTCTTGACGTCAGCCGCAGGTGAGCGTCTCCTGCTCCTCACGTCCTTATCCAATCAGAGACGAGCTTGTAATGATACAATGCTCAAAACAATGCTGAAATCATTTATAAAAAGAAATAGAAAACCAGTAGGCTAAGTATAACATTACCATTTAAAGACTAAATGAAACATAAAGCATACAAGGATTATGGCTATGACTGAACAGAAGTGTTACTTTGCACAGGCCTCAATCATTTTAATAAATAGCGTAGGCTACAAATAAATCATAAAGCAATGTTAAATCATAAAGGCACTGTTTGGCTGTTTAGCCTGTGATAATGACACGATGATCAAATTATTGTCATTGCTATATCAATAGGGCCATGTAGAAAACCAGTAGTCTAAGAATCACATACATAAGGAAACATAAGGCATATAAGGATTAGGACTGAACAGTACCTATGACTTTGCATATCAATAACTTTGATTTCTTATACACACTCCACAATATGCTACAAATAGCCTAAATTATAAAAACAATGTTATTATAATTGTAGCCTATATTTCTATACATAAATACAGATGGGCAACCTCTCAGGTTTGCAATAGATTCTTTTTGTAACAACATCTTTACTACCTCAATTTGCATCAATCATGTTAAAAGTACAGCATAAACTTGTAGAGTGACTTACTGTAGTTGTATTTTTAAGAACAACTGACTAAAACTTTAGTGACAACAAAAATTTTTTGTCATGATTATTACAGTATGTCTCTGCCAATCTTTGTAGTTTGAACAAATACATTTGATGATAATCGCATATCGTTGTTGTAAATATAACAAAACATTCTGTTTAATAGTTTACAAAAGTTTACTGTGATTGTTCCTACATAAAAGTACTGTAAATCCCAAAACATATATATATATATATATATATATATATATATATATATATATATATATATTACATTGTTTTCCTGTAAATCTCACAGTAATTTTTTACAGTGTACACATACAGGAAATGCAGTGATTTGGTCACAAAAACACTGCATTTTTTCTTAATACTACAGTAATGCTCCAATAACAACTGCAGTAATACTGCAATAATGAATTGTCACACCTGTGCCACCTCAGTCCCGGGGGGGGGGTTAAGATTTGACTCACCGGATTACTGAGCCGTCGCTTTGTCTCCCCCTAGTGTGCCTACGTGTATATGTTTCACTTTAGCACTAAATCAAGTTCACCTGTGTCTTCCTCGTGTGTCTCCCTATTTATACCAGCCTGTCCCGTAGCCCCTTGTCTGTTCACTGTTGTTCACCTCTATGTTGTGTGTGCTTGTGCCGTCAAGGGATCCGTGTTCGTTTTTTTTCCCCCAGGACTGAGCAGTGGCTGTAGAGCTGGGCGAGCATCCGTTTTTTTTTTGTTGAAGACTCCAAACAAAGGTCAAGTTCAAGACTGAGAAACTCTCAGTCATTTTTGTGTTTCCAGTTCCTGCCGGAGAGGCTTTGTAGTTCCAGGATTTCGAGTCAGAATGCCCGCCTGCAGCTCCAGCCAAAGGCTTTTGTCTTCTGTTTAGTTTTCTTTTGTTTCGGTTTTGTTTTGATGTTTGTGTGTGAAAGTAAAGAAAAATAAATCTCCTAAGTTGTGCACCCTGCATCTGCGAGCCGCCTCTTCTAGCACCATGGCAGTAATGCTCCAAAAACAACTGCAATAATACTGCAATAACTAGTGCAGTAACTACTGTTAATATTAAATGGACAGCAAATGGATAACAACTAAGATATTGCAATTCAATTGATTTAATTAATTAACAAAAACATATTAGGACAAAACATGAAATCACTTAACAATATCAATATTTAACAATACACATTTACCAATATCAATATCAATCTAGATTTGCTATGGGATACAGAAACAACAACATCAAACGGCAAAAATCAAACAACGAAAATACAACAAAAAGATGCTCC
This sequence comes from Clarias magur, assembly GCA_013621035.1. Taxonomy (NCBI): domain Eukaryota; kingdom Metazoa; phylum Chordata; class Actinopteri; order Siluriformes; family Clariidae; genus Clarias; species Clarias magur. The sequence goes on along the minus strand of QNUK01000553.1, from coordinate 71,122 downwards.
ATGGCTGATGTCTGCAGCTGGAGCTTTAACACCTCCACCTTTTGTCCTCATTGTTTAGTTTGGTACGGATTACCGCTTTCACCTCCCCTTCCTGCACTGTGTAAATATTCCTTACATGTGCCGAAACAATAGAACAAACAAATCAATAATCAAAATGGGACCATTCAATCAAGCAAATGATTTTTCTGCATTGCAATTTGATCTGAATGGGAAAAAATCCTAACAGCATTTATAATGGTTGAAATTTTCGGCAATAAGATTTAGTGTGTTTGCATAGATCAAATGAAAATGTAATTCAAGCATTTCATCGTTTCTTACCTATCACATCTGCTATTTGTCAGGAATAACCCCTAGAGGGCGCCAAAGCAGCCTGAGACTTTGGTTGTAGTTCGTTTTGGTTTCACTTCAGTTCCCATGTTGCAACTCTGTCAGGTGACATGGGTGCTCACCTGAACCGAGTTGGTCATTAGTTTTATTATAAATAGTTTGGTTTCGTGGAGTTTAAATTCGTGCATTCCGTGTCTTTATTCGTGTTTCGGTTTGTTTTATTATAAAGTAGAGTTGTTTGTTTGATTTGCCTGGCTTTTTGTTAATAAAAACATCATTCTGGAAACCACCAAGACCTCTGCATTTATGCCTCGCACCTCAAAACATGACACTATTTGTTTGCTTGGGAGGGCCTCCTTGATGTCACGTGCCGAGTTTGTGGCTTTGCGGCCATGTAAACATCTTGTTGCGAATAATTCATGGACAAATACCACCATGAGAAATTATTTTGTGAATTTCTTATAGTCCGTCTTATTGATTCTACTATAAAGAGATTTCTTTTTTTATCCGTAACTCATTTTCAATGACAATGAAGTCCAGGTCCTAATAATAAACAAACAATGAATTTAGATAAGAGCAATCAATGGCTTTTAATCATTTTTATGTATTTATTATTTTTTTATCAACAATACCATTTTAATTTAGTTACTTCAATTAAACATGTGAATTAGTCAGAAAGCATACCTGCTCATTTCCGCTTGAATTCTCGTGGCTGGTGGTGTCCTCGGAAGGATCTGGGCCTGTATTCACAAAGCTTCTTAGAATTATCTCAGAAAAGTCCTAGCTGGGAGTCCTAGACTAAAAGTGATTTAGGAAACCTTTGAGAGCAACTCTGAGTAAGGAAAGTAGAAACACTTTTATCTTAGTGAGGGGGTGTGGTTGACCCCGTTGCTAGGGATGATGCAGCAATTCAAGGACTGTGATTGGTTAATAATAAAATCACCTCTGACCTCTGCAAAGGTTTTGAAATGAGCTCTTTGTGAAGACAGAATACATGATAATAGAACAAACAGTGAAATCATCATTTTTATATATGAAGAAACTGTATAATCATGACTACAGTCTACTTTATGCAAAGTTTCTAGGCCAAATGTCTTAAACATAATTAAACAGCTTAATGTTGAGAATGCTTTTGAAGCAACCAATTTCCACACAGTATATATTTAAGTTCTCACATTTATTTACCCTACTGATTTTATTACTTGTAATCCATTTTAGATTGTTGGGAGCAAAATGTCTCATCTTTTACAATTTACATGATTTGCAGGACAGTCTATATAATTTGCACTTTTGGATGGTATGTAGTCAACAATCCAAGAGAAATGGAAGGAAGAAAACCAAATTGGACAGAAAAGCAGTGTTTACTTTAGCATTATGTTTAGTATTTGGAGAATATTTCTTCCCTCTGCCATTTTGTCCTCTGCTAGAAATACTCTTGAGCCTCTTAAAAGTCCTCCTTTCTACTCTTAACAAATTTTACCTTAGGAGCTGTTTTCAGGGCTAAGATGTTTTGTGAATCATTTTTATCTTTACTAAGATTTAATCCTACGTTTAAGGAGAAATTCTAAGAAAATACCATCATTCTAATATTTTTCTTAGAATTTTGTCACTAGGAACAAACTTTTAGGCTTAAGAAGCTTTGTGAATGCGGGCCCTGGAGTCTACTGTCTGACCTGCACGGGGTGCTTTTTCAAGTCTCCCATAACACTTTTTAAATAATGCACAAGATTCTGTATCTCTGTCAAAAAGCAGAGAGAAACAAAAAAAAATGTTTAATTGGTAGTTTATGTTAAATATAATAAATAGGTGCCTGTTACAGTGGCTTGTGGCTGGAAATATACCAGTCCAGTCAAACCAGGCCGGATGACAAGTGATAATAGCAAAAGATAACAAGTGTCACGCTAAGACCTGAATATACAGAGGTTTAACTAACTAAGGCAAAAATATAACATCTAAGTTCATTACATTCCAAAAAAAACAAAAAGGTTATTAAGCACCCAGTCAAATATGAATGACTTAAAACATTGCCAGGTGTGTTGCTAATGATGGCAAAAGAATAGAAAAAAGCTATTGGCAGACCGAGTAAAGGAAAAAAAAAAAGATTTTGTTTGGCCAAATCATGATTATGTTTTCAATAACAGCCTTCATTCCATTATTTTTTGTTGAATTGCATTTTTTGGGCTTCTTTGCCTTTATTGGAGTATCTTCCTGCTTAAAACAAATACGACTTAAATATTACAAAATGTTTGACACATGTTACCTAATTTTTCTATTACAGTGGAAATGCACCGATGCTGAAAATTTTAGACCCCTCCATGATTTCTAAGTAAGAGAACGTGCAAAATCACAGTGTGATCAAACACCTATTGACCTCACTGTGTATATATATATATACCATCCGGTGCTGATTTATTGCGTTCCACAAGCCTAGTGTTTTTTGTGTCTAGTGTTTTGAAAAAATAATACCTTTTGCCTTTCATGTTATTGACCCTTTTTCCTCTTCTGGTTACGTCCTTAGCTTCACGAGTTGGAACTGTTCACCACGTTGATTGATAACCCGGCTTTGAACCTTTGCTTCTGTTTTTGACTCCGGCTCTGCCTCTATCCTCAGGATCGCTGCAACTCCAATCTCTCGCTCAAACGGCACATGGGACCCTCACCTCTCTCACCTCTCCACTCAGCCACGCTCACTCCTCTGCTGCGCTTGCTCAGCCTGCGCGTTCTGCGCTCTGTGTCTCTCATCCACAGCCACAATCAAGCCACATCTGTTTTCAGACAACACCCCAAGTACTGGTTTCTTTTGATCATCTCTCTCTCTCTCTCTGTTTCACCTCCTCAGTTTGCATTAAACTCCGTTATATTGAATCCAACCTGCTGTGTCTGCTTTTGCCTCACACGGACCAGCCGTGACACAATTAGCCTAATCTGCGTTTCTTTGGACTGTGGGAGGAAACCAATTTTATTTATTTATTTATTTATTTTATTTAAACCATTTTTTTTGTGAGACATGTCAGATATTAAATCTAAACAAAAACATTGTAGTAAAATTTATTAAAGCAAACACAAATTAAAATAAAGTCCTTCAACATGCATGCAGAAATGCACATCCAGGCCCATATTTGTCCCATATTTTCCAGGCCCATATATCCAGGCATGCATGAATAACACTCAAGATGTAAAGTCAAAACTTTCAGCTTTAATCCAAGGGGTTTTACAACAGTGAAGCATTTTGTAAAAGCATTAACAATTCCGGAACTACTGGCTCTGTCATATTTTCATACACGCCCATTTGTGTTCGTGTGTGTGTGTGTGTGTGTGTGTGTGTGGTGGTGGGGGGGGGGTCTGGGGGGGAGGGCTTATAAATCATGTATAAGTATTATACTAATACTTTTTTTTTTTTTTACAAACACAAGGACTGCCTTACATACTAGGATAAAAATCCTTTGAAGTCAGTAATTCCCTGAATCTGGAACTATGGACACGACCAAATGCTGAGCTTCCTCCCTTTAATACAACCCTCGCCATGCTGGCAATCAGAGTGAATGTGCTACACCTGGTCAAGTAGGCTACGTCAGCTCCCAGAAAGCAGAGCATCATGTGCAAACATTTAGATAGCACCAGGTCTGGGAGCGTCGCTCCAGTATACAGTAGGCAAAGAAAAGAGAACATTGGGAGAAGAAAAGTGCAAAGATGAAGAAAAATTTGGGGGAAAGAACCAGAAGGGAGGTGGCACGCAGGCGCATACGCGCGACCCTCATCATAGTAGAATATACAGTGTATCCCCTTTTGAGTTGTGAGAGACAATTTCTTTACTTTGAGAAACTCATAGGTGGCTTTCAAGTTATGTTTTTAGTCATTCTGTAATATGGAGCAGCATCATATCAGTTTCATCCTGCTACTTTTTATCAGCAGTCGGCCACCAATAAACACCAGGTTCCTTTACAACCATACACTCTTATGCCCAACACTGCTGCCACCAGCTTTTCTTCTCCATTATTTTTTATAAAGAATTCGTTAAAGTTTTCTGCCAAGGTCTAATCTGGCCTTTGTGTTCTTGAGTGTTACCCGTGGTTTGCACCTTGTCAGAAGCCTCTGTATTTTCTTCATAAAACTGTTTCTTGACTCTAGACTTTGGCAATGACACACCTACCCCCTGCTCTTGGCATGGATAAATGTTGTGAGAGAATTTTGTGGTCATCCACTTTAGTCGTCTAGTTGTCCAGTTAATTCCTTCTCGGTAAGAATGTTCTAGACTGTTGTAATGGCCACTCCCAATGGACTCGCAATGTTGTTCTATCTCTCTAATGTTCTTATTTTGATATTCCAGCCTAATGATGGCCTCCTTCACTTTCATAGACATCTCTTTGGATCTCATATTGAGGGATTGAGTGCACAGCTACCAACTGTAAATGTATCTGCTTAATTAGTTATGCAGTAACAAGACCATGGAGGTGTTGTATGATGTATCCTGTAATTCCTCAATAGTTAATGCCACGAAACTGACAATCTTGACTTTGCTTATATCTTGTTTTATTTCAAATTCACTATGGTGGTGTACAAAGTCCAAATGCCAAAATATCTTATCCTTGTGACTATAAGTTAATTTAAAATCTGATTACTGTTATCTTTTATTATAGTGCACACTTATTAGGGATCATGGTAACTATGATAATCACTTATTCTTTTCTTTTTTAAAATATAATTTTATCAAGTAAAGACAGAAAACAAATGTGTCTGAAATACAATTAGTGGTCAGGAGCAGATGTAACTTGGGGTCAGGTGTATTTTTATAAGAGCAGCACACAGGTGTCAGTTCTGTGGTTGGAAAAACATTCAGACCTTAAGATGGACAGATGCTGCATGTGTTCCTGCAAAGCCTTGTGGTTAGTGATATGGCTCAGCTTACACCCACACACACATGCATGCTTTCTCTTTCTCACACCCACATCACAGACACACACACACACACACACACACACACAAATCGACAACAAACACATGCGCATCCATTCATATACCCACAACCGCCCCCTCCACACACACACACCTTACAAACACATATGCATGCACTTTTACACCCACAACAGCCCCCCCCCCCCACACATATATATATATATATATATATATATATATATATATATATATATATATATATATATATATAGCATTTTTAATAACATTTATAAGTTTATAATGTTTCTAGTAGTGATGACAATCATGATAGTAAGAATCCTGTGTTATTTTATACAATGCATTTGCACTTTAGTCTAATATTCAGTATGAAGTCATTTATTCTTTGTCTTTATCCGACTGAGCAAAGAGTCAGAAAGACGTCTGCAGTACTCTGGTGTAACTGTCTCGATCCATGCCTGCTGGACTGTTTCCTGACGATCCTGTACAGACATTTGCGGTCTGGCTTTGCTTTGAAAATAGTGATTACAGCTGAGGAGACATTTTAGCTCATAAGAGTTTATTCTGTTGCTTAACTGGCAACCCAGTCGATTAGTGTGGAGTGCTGCATTCCGATCAGTAAGTACAGTGACTGCACAGGGAGGAGGAAGGGCACACTTTAAAGTACACTGTGGAACAAACCACGGCAATTGTCAATCCATTGCTTTTCCTGTGATATCTTAAAATAGATAATTTCTCTACCTGAATTTTGGCAGCCTGAATTTGTGAACTTGAAAAATAATTAAGATGCAGAGATACAGATACAGAGACTGTCATTGTAGTGATACAGCAAAATTTGTTCCAATGTCTCTGATCTCAATGTCAGTGTTCATGACTAAAAGCCATCCAGATTCCGGTTAGTGGAGGGCTTTAGTGAAAGGGTCATGTAGAAGGCGGCAGTGAGCTCCCACTCGATGGTTGTAAAGTTTATGGATTAAAACAGCACTTTCTTAGGTTCTCCAATTGAACCTTCCCCAGATCTTTCAATGCACGTGGATTATTCAGGAGTAAGCATGAATAATAAAAATAATTCATTACTTCAAGCTCAAGGGCCCAACAATGGCAACCTGGTGGAGCTGGGGCTTGAACCGCCGACCTTCCAATCAGTAACTCAGTGCTTTAACCCGTTGTGCATGGGAATAGCATGGGAAACCCTCAGGTTCAAGGTCAACAACCAGGAAAAGAAAATCTCTGGCTCCTGCCGTTATCCACGTTTTTTTTTTTGTTTGTTTTTTTTACTACTTTTTCAGCTTAGATTAAAACAAATAGATTCTAACAAATGTTTAGCAGTCAATATTTAACTTCACTTCCGACGTCCTGTGTCCTGGCACCTTTTTGGTATCGGTAACACCATAGATCTTCACACTTCACTTCCGACACTTTTGACTAAAACAGACTTATGTAGAGGGCGTCCGTCTCTCAAACCACAGGGTTTTGCACATGCAGCAGCTGCCCATTTTCTGGTTTAACTAATTTCCAACCACTTGACTGACTGATGGTGTATTTTCCTGCATCTCTTTTGCACTCACAACCATTTTTTCATCGCTTGTACCAACCTGTTACTTTCACATATTGCTGTCATTAAAAAAAAAAAAAAAAAGCTTTTTTTTTTATTTTTATTTTTTTATAATGGATTAGTTTGAGAACACAGTAGTGCTAACCGGTTATTCTGAAGAAAATATTTTTGATAAAACTCAAATTAACATATTGTATTGGTTAATGCATAGAGCCTATCCCACCCTACTGTACTGTATATACCCTTTATAGTACATTAAGTTTATTGTATTACGACATATAAAACTTCAATTACTTCTGGAATATCGTGGGACCTCATGTTTCTCTCTTCATATTTACGTTTAAATTATATCATTTGAAAACTACACTGATGTAACTATACTAGTGTTTCATCGCTGAATACATAAACTAACCTATTAAATACACTAAATATATTAATGGACTTTTCTAAAATAAAATCTATGAACATTGTAACATTGTCTTCACCTTCACTGTCTGAGTGATAAAATCATAAATGAACGGTATTTTTTAAAATAGTTACATTTGATTACTGCCAGACCTGTTGAAATAAATAGAACCTGTCTGAGAAAGTGAACCATGCTAAAAGATCTAACAAAAAGCAACACTATCAAAACAGATTCAAGTGAGGTGAGTAAAAAAGTAATTGTTATACATGAGTCTTCGTACATCAGGTTACGGAGACATTTCTAAGGCTTTGGAACTCCAGTGAATGTCCATCCATCAGTTCATGACTTTTGCCTCAAGACACACCAGCAAGTCCACCTCTGAATAGCTCCAAAAAAGAAAAAATCGAAGTTTTGGAGTAGCCTAGTTATAGTCCAGACATAAATCTAATCCTTAAAAAGCACGTTCATCCGCAAAATCCCTTTAATCTGGCTGAATTAACAATTCTGCAAAGAAGGGTGGACAAAGATTCCACCAAAAAGTTAGCACAACCAGTTATTAGGGGCAATTACTTTTTCACATAGGGCCAGGTAGGTTTGGTCAGCTTTTTCCCCTTAATACATGAAATCATTTAAAATTGCCTTTTGTAATATTTGTGTAATATAATTTTTTTTACACACACACATATTTGTAACTTGTCATTTATTATGTAAATAAGTTTGATGATCTCAATCAGTGTGGCAAATATGCAAAATAAATAAATAAATAAATACTTTTTCTCAGGACTGTATTATATTAGTTAAGTCTTTAAGGTTACAAAAGTGCTGTAAGCTGTGTAATCACACACACCCCACACCTCTACACACTGATACACCAGCAATAGTTTTTCTCCAACAGATGACAGTTTCCTCTTTGTCTCTCGGCTGATACACAATGGTTCAGTTTTTATCTCTGCATGTGTTTCTCTGTGCCATGGGTAAGTCTTTATGATCTCATTCATTGCTTTATTGAATAAACACACATAATAAAGCCTAAACGCTCTCACAATAAAGCCTGTATTGTGATTTATTGTGTATTGAAATGTAATTTTTAAGTTGTGAAACACTTTAATTAGTCAGAAAATTGTAATTTAGTAAAAAGTCCACATTGTGTTTGTAAGAATATAATCTCTTTTTCAGTGCAGCCTTTTATTAAAATAAAACACAAATAATTGGATTTGTTTAGAAACTTTGTTTGTACATGAGGCGTTTGTGAACCGAGGTTATATATGTAACACAGTATATACATAGTCAAGCCCGAAATTATTCATACCCCTGGCAAATTCTGACTTAAAGTGACTTTTATTCAACGAGCAAGTTTTTTCTTGATTAGAAATGACACAGGCGTCTCCCAGAAGATAATAAGACAATGTACAAGAGGCATCATTGTGGGAAAAAAAATATATATGACTCATCTTTTATTTACATCTGAACATAAAGAGCCATGTCCAAAATTATTCATACACTTCTCAATATTTATTTATTTATTTATTTATTTATTATTTTATATTTATTTATTATGTATAATTAGTTAGTTAGTTAGTTAGTTAGTTAGTTAGTTTGTTTGTTTTATTTTGTCTGCCAACCATTGATTCACCACTTTTGCTGTGTGTTTTGAGTCGTTGTCGTGTTGAAATGTCCACTGGTGCCCAAGGCCAAGTTTCTCTGCAGACTGCCAAGACTCTCAAAGTGTAGTTTTAAGAGTTGTTTAAGTGAGAATGTGTGTGTGTACAGCTCAAAACATCAACCGGTTATTTAGGATAATGTCTATAAAAAAAATAAAATAAAAAAAAGAATTCGGAGATTTGCGCCCCAGACAATCACCAGGCGCTCTGTGCTCATGTGCGGGTGCCCAACGCAGCCTCATAATGGAAGGAACATCTAAAAATCTACCGCTGCCTGTGATGTCTCTGTAGTGGTTAAAACAGCAGATGTATTTTATTTTGGGTATTTCTAACAAGCAGTCTATGGTATAATATGGGTAGAGTATAATATATTACGGCTGTGTGCCTGTACTCTTCGTTCCATTTGCACTATAACCAGTGTCCTCAAACACTCGAGTGTGCACGTCCAAGTCAAGTCTGTTCTTTGCGTTCTTGGAACTTAAAGCTGACAGTATTTGATGGGAAGTTAATATGAATAGTGGGCTATACTGTATTTTATGAGAAAGGAGTGTTTGAGTAGCTCACACAAATAAAAACCTAAGTTTACTAAATGTGATCTTAAATGTAATTTTACTAAGTAATCTTTACTAAAGTCTCTTGGAATATTTTATAATATTTTATAATTGCTATAAAACTATAAAACACATTTTGCTTTTAACAATTGTCATCGTCGCAAAAAAGCTTTACACAATCAAAAGAATTATTTAAGTTTGTATGAAATGTGAATATGTATGAATCAAAAAATGGTCAGATAGTCACTCATGAGCGAGCCGAGGGTGACAGTGGCAAAGAAAAACTCCCTGTGATGGCAATAGAAAGAAACATTGAGAGGAACCGGACTCGACAGGGAACCCATCCTCATCTGGGTGAAACAGAAAGCAGGAATTGATCTGCATTCATACTGTGTGTTGGGTGGCAGGCAAACTGATGTTAATATGGTGTCCAGGTAGTTATTGGAGGCTCAGGTAGACTTGTAGCAAATTCTTGTCCTGAACTAACGAGCGACTGTAGCCAAGTTCACAGAGAAACAGCCGTCAACATCATGCGAGGCCAGAACCGTCTTCATAGTAAAGTGAAACCATCCCCAGACATCGGACGCATCCCAAAGAGACACACGGGGCATCCATGTGACGAGATCTCCAAGCAGAAGCGGGGCACCAGGGTGAGTCAGGCAGGTCCAGAGTACAGAGGACTCGAAAAAATATTTGTTCATTTTGATGAACGAGATTCAAAGAATCGAGTCACTAGAATGATTAAAACTTTTTATCACTAGTTTGATCATTTCATTGTGAAGTTGATTGGCTTTGTAATGTGACATGTTGTTCTGTTGACTGCATTCTGGATCTGTCCCGGCCTTCCTGTGGTTCTGAGGAGGGTTTGGACTGGTGAGCCTGCCTTGAGCCTTTCTTGGATATATATATATATATATATTTTTTTTATTATCATTATTTATTTCTAAACTCTGCAAACGGTAGGGAATCAAACAACTTTTCTTTGTCTTGATATTTGTCTATGGCAGAGAAAATTTAGTTTTTTTCTCTTCACCGACAGCTCAGAGATATTAAAATCTCACTACATTTTATCTAAAGACAGTTCTCATGACAAGACAGTTTAACTGAGAAGTATTTTTCTTTTTGTTTGATGTTAAAACTTATTTTTGTATTCACATGCTAATTGTTAAAAAAAAAGTAAGGGTGAACAAAGGATGATAAGAATGTTTGTTCTTATTTGATTTAAGTGTAAAAAGAAAAAAAAAAAAGAAAATATAATAACTTACCTTGTTGAGAAACCAGTCAGAGTTTGTGAAACGTGTAAAAACAAACATGTTACAGCAAAATTGAAAAATGGTATATTAGACTGTGAATTTATTTTCTTTGTTGTTCTGTTACCTCATATTAAGGAATCTCAACTCACCTGAGTTTATGTTACAAATACACGTTGTTTAGGCAGAAAAACGACTCTTCAGTCATTTCACGGTGTTGTTGCAACTCTTTCTGCATTGAATCTATCTTTCTGAGACGCTGGTCCACAAATTGGCATTATACTTTTAACACAAGTTATTGGCCGAGAAAAAATGCTATATATAGTTGTAAATTCATGTTCACATCATGTATTTTTGTGTATTTCAAGAGAAAACATGTTTTGCATTTGTGTAGCTGTATGTCTTCAACTAAAATGCTTGACGTAAATGTTAGTTATATTGCAACACTAAGTGATGGTGTGTAATCCACAGGTGGACCAACATGGTGGAATATCTGCAAAATATGGAGATGCCTGTAGCATTGTTCCACGTTTTGTTCCTTGGGGATGAGACAAGGGGGACCTGACAGACCTTCCCCATTGTTGGAGGCAATAGCATTCAGACAGACTTGGTGGAGGCTGTTGATGTTTGTTTTTTAAAGGTCTTTAATGTTAACTACACAATGCAGTGTCTTTCCACCTGAGAGTTTCTCCAGCGTACTGTATATCAAATTGATGGACACGAGTCCTCATCTGTTCAATTCCTGAAGAAATTAAATGCCAAAAAAAAAAAAAATGCAATTTGAATTTAACTCATTTCAGATTGACAGGGGCCTCTTGGTTTTTATTGTTTTACAGAGTGTGTTTGCACCCTAAAAAATGCTGGGTTAAAATCAACCCAAACTGGGTTGCTTTTAATCCAGCTGCTGGATAAATATTGGACCAACTACACGCTGGGTTAATTTAACCCAGCAAAATGGGTTATTTATTTAACCCAGCAAGATGGGTAAAATATTAAATCCAGATGCTATGTCATATTTAACTATAATGCTGAGTTAATTCTACCTTACAAATAGGTTATTATTATTTTTATGTTTTACATGTCTATGGGTAAAACAGTTTAAACAGTTTAATTACTTTGATATACTGGTCTATTACAAAAAAAAAAAAAAACTAAGTTTTGCAAACCATATATACATATATGCAATAAACAGCACCCAATGAATTGTATAAATCATAGAAAAACTATTTATATTTATTTTTTAAAAGCACAAGATCAGATAATACAAAACAAGTTCAACAGCGACATCATTACGATACTATTACTGAGAAGCACTAATGCCTGACAGCAGTGCTGGTCATTATCTCCCAACATCAGCATGTAGGTGTACGGCCTCGACACTTGACCCTGCTGGGGATATTCCACAGTGTCAGTTCCAACCTTAGAAAGAAAGAGATTAAAGAAAGTAAAAGTTTATGGAAAAATCGAGAGGGTTGGCGAGTATGCATATTTGTAAGATGATTAGTGTTTTGTAACACCTCAGCTTTTTATATGTGGTTGCTAACGCTAGCAATATAGCTAAATGCTAGCGTCATGCTGGCACTACGGTTAAGTTTAGCTTTCATTCATCACTTCACCATCTTCATACACACTGCAAGCATTCTACAAAGAAAGCTAAAACGCTCAGACATTTTTGCAGTTTTTTTTCATACACAGGTGGGTTCTTTGTTTTGGCTAGCTAGCAGCCAAACTAGATAAACTAGCATGCTATAGCACAGACCAGGCTGAAAGTTTGAGTGTAACGTTAACTTGGTAACAGTAATAAATGTTACATACAGTGAACAAATTCAGTCATAAGTGAGTGAAAGTGTGTATACAGACCTTATATTTCATTTACATTTCCTCTTAAATGCGTGAGGAAGAAGACACAAAGCTGACACAGCCACTGAATACACCGGTGAACTTCGGGGGAGGGGCGGTCTTGTCTGTGATGTTAGCTGTCACTAGCTAACCCAACTCCAACAAACAAAAAGTACTCAATTCACCCAAATCCAATTCACTTTAAATAACCCAGAAAAATTACCCAACAGAGGCAACCCAGCGTTTGGGTAGTAAAAACATCCCAGCATTTTTTAGTGTGTGTTAATTTTTTAAGTATATTTAACAAATAAATTAAATCCTTGGGATTATATGGTTCTGTATAATTTTTGTCAAAATTGAGTTATTACGCTTTTTCTTATTCTGTGGCAATCTATTTACATTATCTGAAGTTGTGTACATTTTGAGTCTTTTTTTAAAAATAAATAAATATAATAAATAAATAAACAATATAAATGAATATAATAAATAAATAAACAAGTGGAGTGTCAACACAGTGGAGTGTCAGTTTAACCCACTTGTTGGGTCAAATGAACAAACCAGAATTCTTGGTTAAATGGTAAAACCCAGCACTTGGGTCAAAACAACCCAGCACGTGTTCTGTCCAATAGTGGCGGGGTTAAGGTTGGGTAGTTTTTTTTTTAACCCAGCAGTTTTGAGAAAGTATGAATAATTTCAGGCTTAAACTATAAAAAGTTATTTTCTGTAATATTTTACAATGTAAACCAGTTCAGCCTGTTGGTGTCCAGGTTTTATATTATTTATATACATTTTACACAAACCAAAAAAAAAAAAAAAATGGAACAGTGTATAAAACTACAGAATATAACACATATTTACTGTGACTTCAGTTGTTCGATAGCTCAGGACTGGAATCTCCTACAGTCTACCTGAGCCTCCGGGAACAAACTGGACTCCTTTTAATTAAAATTTTAACACATCTCCTGTTACACTGAACTTCCAGGACACATTATTATGCTGATCATTCTCTGCTCTCCGTTATCACCCAGATGAGGATGGGTTCCCTGTTGAGTCTGGTTCCTCTCAAGGTTTCTTCCTATTACCATCTCAGGGAGTTTTTCCTTGCCACCGTCACCCTCGGCTTGCTCATCAGGGACAATCTTATCATTTTGATTCATACACATTGCATAAAAACTTACTTCTTTTTATTGTGTAAAGCTGCTTTGCGACAATGTCAATTGTTAAAAGCGCTATATAAATAAAACTGAATTGAATTGAATTGAATTTACAGCATTATTGATTAACTGTGGGTTATTTTGAAAGGTGACTGTTTTGTTTGTTGCAAATGTGCGATAGAAAATCAAATACTGCAAATGTCACCACCATTTTATTTGTATGTTGTTTTGCTTTTTTGTTTATTTTCTTGTTTGTTTTTGGTATTCAGTATTAATTTTCATGGACCTGATAAATGCACCTGAGAGGGGTGTAGTTTGGGTAAGTCCGGTCCACACTGCCCCATAATAAACCTGTCGGATCGCATGGGAATTCGTTGCCTCCCTGCAAACTACACCTGCATGTTGTGTGATTGTTGTTGTTGATGTTGATTTAATGTTTGTGTGTGTTGCAGGTTTGCTCTCAGAGACTCTGTGCTCTTTAACCTCGGAGGCAGAAGCTGGGGATAAAGTCAATATTTGGTGCCAACATGACCTGACTGAAACAGGCTACATCTACTGGTTTAAACACATGAGTGATTCAGTTCCACTTCTTATTGGGTGTAAACAGTTTTTTACATCAGCTCCATCACAATCATGTTACTTCTTTACTGAAAGTGAGAGAATAGTGACGTCTGTTCATGACAAGAACACGTCTCTCACCATCACTGCAGTAAATGTCTCTGATACAGGACTCTATTACTGCAGCTACATGGAAAAAGACCGGATTACATTCACTGATTCAGTCTACTTAAGAGTGAAAGATCAATTTCAAGTCATTTCAAGTAAGTAGTTATAAAGTGAATAGTTGTAGTAACTTCAGTTAAATTACGTTTCATTTTCAGGGGTAAATAAAACACTGTCCAAGACCACAGACAGAGCAAATGACTTTTATTTCTCCTCCAAAAAGTCTTCTGTAACTCTTACATTAAAATAGTGTTTAAAACCTCTGTGTTTTCTTTCCTTTGTGATCCAAGGTTCAGACTCTCCCGCTGTGTCCTTCATGCTGACTGTAGGGTTTGGTGCAGTGATTGTGATCGTGATTCTTCTCAGTGTCCTGATCTTCATCACACTGAAGCAGAAAGGTAAGTTATTGCTAGATAGATGGATAGATGGATAGATGGATAGATGGATAGATACGTACATACATACAGTACATACAATATAATGCCAAAAGTATTTGCTCGTCTGCCTTCACGTACATCCATCCATACATACATAGGTAAGTGATGTTACAGCAGACAGTTCAAGAATTATACAAAACAAGATACAAACAAACACTTTGTGTAAGACTATTGTACACAGTAAAACCCCCACTGTTGTTTTAACACTTTCAGAGTTTATTGGAGTCCAACTGCACTCAGATAAACACTGCTGGGTGTTAATTCTACATTCAAGTATTTGCTATGTAGGGCTAAAGTACTTTTGAAATCATAAACAATAAAAGATAAAAAGATCATTATAAACTATAATTTAATATAATTATACTCGATTAAACTCTCGCTATTTTTGTACTCAAAACACTGAAGTGGTAATTCACTTATTTTTAACTCGTTGGATTGAACAAATGTTTTTTTTTTTGCCTCAATCTCTTGTGGTTTATTTCCGTGCTTTCACGTTCCCAAGATTGTTTTGTTTTCTCGCCTCTCGGTTCGGATTGTTGCTTCGCTGTTTGATTTTCCGGCTTTGATCTCGCGTTTCCTTGTTCTTGACTACAGCTTTTGTTTTACTTTTTTTTGGGGGGGGGATAGTTGCTTCGCTGCTTGATTTCCTGGTTACTGATCTAACACTTCCTATTTTGACTACGGATTTCGTTTTGTGATTTGGCTCAGACGCTACACTGACTGATTCTCCTGTGTTTGATCCTCACTTCCACATTCCGACCTCGCTCCCGTTTCATCGGAAGACCATTTCATGCTCCTCAGGAGAAACATAATAAAATATAATAAAAATTACTAAATTAAAAGTGAGCATTCATCCTTTTTTATTTCATTTCTGATTTGCACACAAATAATGGCATGACAGATCATATTCAATATTAAATGTATTTACATTTTTATAGTGACAAAAGAAGTGTCAGAGACGGGCATATGGGTGCCGGTCTAAATCCAGGAGCTCCCACAGTGTATTTCTGTACAAATTAAGACCTGCTAAAGAAACTATGAATTAAGCTGCATTCATGGGGTATTAACAGGTTTATAACAGGGAGACTTTTAACTACAAAAAAATGCACATAACCAATTATTTCATGATCAGTTGCTACTCTTATGCTACTTCTACTAATCTGGAAGTTGAGTCATGTCAAGTGGACTTCTTTCCTGTACGGTAGAAACCTTCCAGTCTGGGGGAAGTTGATAATTTAATAATTTGAGTCCTCCTCCAGGATTCTTCTCTGTCTGAAAAAACCTGTTACATGAGCAATGGAGAAAGTGAGACTAGGGGGGAGGATCGTTAGAGCGTGAGATGAGGATAGATGGTTTGATAAAGTGATAAAATAAGGCCAAATGGAAAACAACTCTCTAAAGAGAGTTGGAGGTCTTAGGCACAACCTGCCTCCTAACTTTGCTGCCCTTTCATCCATCTCGAGGAAGATCAAGACCCTTTCACAGGTCCACCAGGAAAGTCACATTTAAGGACTCTCCTTGACTCTCTGGTCGATACACCCTAATGCCTTTCCTTAATCTCTCTCTATTGCTGTTTCTTCTCAATAGCACTCCGCAACATCACTTTATAACAACTTTTTCTCCTATTCTCACCTTCTCCTCTCTTCACATAACAAGCCTTTTCACAGGGGACGACCCTTTGACCATCGAGGACTCAAACATGACGAGCCATCTTGCCTCAGACTGGTTGTATGAGTAGTGAAATGTTTCTACCAAACAAAAAAGCCCAGTTGACGCAACTTCCAGATAACTTTACCTTCATGACTAAAAATCCTTACAGACATATTACTACTATTGCTAATAATAATAATAATAATAATGCTAATAATAATAATAATAATAATAATTTTCTCTCTGTTTTTTGCTTTAGGTCATGAAGCATCGAAAAATGAGGTAAATCTGACTACACAAGATATATTTTTCCATTTACATACAGATGCCAGGATGGAGGCTAATGCAGTTTAGAATCTCTCTATATAAAACAGAAATCCTTGGTGGTCAGTGGGACGTGGCTGGTGTTTGTGGTGTTTGCAGGTAGTTCTGTTAAGTGTGTCATAGGTGTTCCCCAGCTAAGTAACAGTAGGCAGCATCATCAGTTTTAAAGTGAAAAATGGCACCTAAAACATGATAATGTGGGCGTGTCACAGGCGTTACACACTGAGTGTGACTATGGCCATCTCACATGACTGGAGAATTAAGGCCTGTGAAACACTGAAGCAGCATGAGGAGAAGCAATGATTTGACCGCACAGTCCATCCGAGGGTAATGTAGCCAGCAGGCATCAGGATCTGCACGCGGACAGAGCTGCGTTACAGCTGGTCATGTACAGACAGATACACACATGGATGCTAATGGGGTTTAGAATTTTATTAAAATTACTCAGGCAGAGTTGATCAGTAAAAACAGAACCCAAAAAGCAAAAGTAAAGAAAAAAAGAAGAAAAGATCAAAACCAAGGCAAATGGTGGCATCATTTCAGGAGCAAGCTGAGCAATACTCGGCAATGAGACTGTGAACCTGTCAATCTCATGCACTTAAGGTGTGTGTGTGAGAGAGAATTTTAAACACACATATGCATTATTAGAATTTTTACATTTAGGTGACTGTGCATAAAGCATAAAGTGTTATGGGTGCTGTAATATGTGGTGGGCCTGGTAAGAGTGGGTTTTGATTTCCAGCAATTACAATCTTTAGCTGATCCTAAAAAGGAGAAAAGACTTCATTAACCTCAGATTGTAACATCAACTTTATTCTTGCGAACAATGAAAACACAAATGCTAAATTATCATCAGCACAAGGGCTCAAACCTTGCATTAGCTCAATGAGAAAAACAGAAATACTATCTTAGGTTTACATGATTTATTATTTATTATTTATTTTAAATCTTTTTGCATCCTCTGTGTCCTTGCAGGATCCTGAAGCAGTACATGTTGTATATTCTTCAGTTGGACAAACTAATGTGCATACATAATGTTATGTATCATTTTCTGTTTACTAAATAGTTACTTTTTTCATGCTGTTACCTGTAAGGGACTACCCCTAGAGGGCGCTGAGTGCACATGTTTGTTTTGTAGTTTTTGTTAGTCGACTCAGTTTCCCAGAAGGGACCTCGGTCAGGTGATGTGGGTGCTCACCTGAACCGAGGTAGCTCATTATTATTGTTGTAAATAGCTGGTTGTTCTGGGAAACTGGGTTGAGCATTAATACTGTCAGTGGGCATGTGTTTTGGTTTGGTTTTTGTTCTGATTATTTTTTTTTTTTTACCTTTGTTGTTTTATATGGGCTCTACCTTGTTCTGTGATCTGTGTATTATGTAAGTGTTCCTTTTTGGTTTATGCTGTGTGTTTGTGTGTGTGTAGAGTGTTGTGTGTTCCTTAAATTTCCTTTAATCTCTAGTGTGTCTTCCCAGCCTCTAGTGTGTCTCCCCAGCCTCTAGCGTGTCTCCCCAGCCTCTAGCGTGTCTCCCCTAGCCTCTAGTGTGTCTTCCCAGCCTCTAGCCTGTCTCCCCAGCCTCTAGCATGTCTCCCCAGCTTCTAGCGTGTCTCCCCAGCCTCTAGCGTGTCTCCCCAGCCTCTAGCCTGTCTCCCCTAGCCTCTATTGTGTCTTCCCAGCCTCTAGCCTGTCTCCCCAGCCTCTAGCGTGTCTCCCCAGCCTCTAGCGTGTCTCCCCTAGCCTCTAGTGTGTCTTCCCAGCCTCTAGCCTGTCTCCCCAGCCTCTAGCGTGTCTCCCCAGCCTCTAGCGTGTCTCCCCTAGCCTCTAGTGTGTCTTCCCAGCCTCTAGCCTGTCTCCCCAGCCTCTAGCGTGTCTCCCCAGCCTCTAGCGTGTCTCCCCTAGCCTCTAGTGTGTCTTCCCAGCCTCTAGCCTGTCTCCCCAGCCTCTAGCGTGTCTCCCCAGCCTCTAGCGTGTCTCCCCTAGCCTCTAGTGTGTCTTCCCAGCCTCTAGCCTGTCTCCCCAGCCTCTAGCGTGTCTCCCCTAGCCTCTAGTGTGTCTTCCCAGCCTCTAGCTTGTCTCCCCAGCCTCTAGCGTGTCTCCCCTAGCCTCTCGTGTGGTCCCCCTTTAACCTTCCGTGTGGTCCCCCTTTAACCTTCCGTGTGTTCCTCCTTTAGCCTCCCGTGTGTTCCCCCTTTAGCCTTCCGTGTGTTTCCCCTTTAGCCTCCTGTGTGTTCCCCCTTTAGCCTCTAGGGTGTTCCCCTCTTGCCTCTGGTCTCTTTAGGTTGCCCTGTCTCGAGCACCGTACCTGTCACGGATGTTCCGTCAGGCCTAAGCCTTCATGTCAGTACTAAGCGGGCTGAAATGCTTAAGGGATCTTTCTATGCTAAAGATATTTCTAAGGAGATGGTAAAAGAGACTATATATATGTGTGTATGTCGAACCCTATGTTTTGTTTGTATGTTTGTTTTGTGCACAATTAAAGACTTTATGTTGATACAACCCCTCTGCGCCTATGCCTGCCCTTTATGCCCACAGCAATAACATCCGCCCGAACCGCCTGTCATACCAGTTCGTGACATTACCTCAGTAAAGCAGGCTATCACAGTTACAGAATATGGTAGTGTATTATTTTATGAGCCTAAGGATTGCAATAAAATACTCACCAATTGTATAATGTAACAAAAAGATTTAATGTAATAATCCTCCTTTTCCAAGTGGAATCTTTGGAGTCTGAAATAGTTTCATTGTGTGTTGACTTGATTATATTTTCAATCAGTACAATACATTAACTTTAATTAAAATGATGGGAAAGTCACCTAGCTAGCAAATTATAATGATGGGATGTTTGATGCCATTGTTTCACAGTTTGTGGCTCAAATTCTCACATGATAAAGAGAAAGGAAGAGTTTGGTATGATTTTTTTAGGCAGAACTGCATTTTGTATTTACTCAGGATATTTGTGTAATATAAAAAATTTGTTTGGTGATCTGAACTATATAGGTAACATGTTGCCAAATCATTTATCATATTGTTGTACTGAACTTCTAGCTGCCTAATACACAGTATGACAGCAAAAAACACGGTTTCTTCCTACTGCCATCTCAGGGAGTTTTTCCTTGCCACCCTTTCCTATGTATACATTAGTATTTTTATTTCTGATATATACATATGTTTTAGTTTAATCCATGCTGTAAGTGTAAACATGTAAATTTACACAGTCCAAAGACATGTAGGTTAGGTTAATTGGCATTCCCGAATTGGCTGTAGTGTGTGTGTGTGTGTGTGTGTGTGTGTGTGTGTGTGTGTGTGTGGCCTGCGATGGATTGGCACTCTGCCTTGTGCCCTAAGTCTCCTGGGACAGGCTCCAGGCCCCCCCGTGACCCTGAATACACGATTAAGCCGTATAGATGATGAGGGTGAGAGAGTGAGTGAAACATAATAATAATGCAGGTCAATTATAATACATCTGTGCATAAATAAAATGGAATATTTAAAGTTAAGTTAAGTTAAGTCTTTATTTTGTCACATATACATTACAGCACAGTGAAATTCCTTCTTCGCATATCCCAGCGTAACTGGGGTCAGAGCGCAGGGTCAGCCATGGTACAGCGCCCCTGGAGCAGTTAGGGTTAAGGGCCTTGCTCAAGGGCCCAACAATGGCAACCTGGCTGAGCTGGGAATCGAACCGCCGATCTTCCGATCAGTGACTCAGTGCCTTAGCCCTCTGAGCCACACACTGCCCTTTAGACCTTTATGTGAAACTTAAATATCACAGATTAAAACAAGGAAAGAAGAAGTTTTGAGCTTCAGATCATTGTGATGCAGACAAAAGGAACGGAATGGAGACATCAGTTTTCATCATTTAACAAAATCCGAATATATTCAGTAAATTTTTAAATTACACTCGAAGTATCAAATCCAACTATGAAGTCTGATTGAATTGGTACCATTAAACATTTTATTTGTATTTAATTTATGTTTTGCTGGCGAAATACATTTTAGGCAGAGACGTCTGCTCGGTGTTGTTAATTCAATAAAAAAAAAGACAATATTGCGAATTCCCCCATCAGCGAAACTTATCGTGAATGAAAGGTGAGAAGACGGATTACAGTAACTGGGAGTCTGCGGGTGTTCACAAGATGTATTCAGCAAGGAGACTATATACAGGTGAAACTCAAAAAATTAGAATATCGTGCAAAAGTAATGCAACTTTCATTATTTATTTCAGTAATGCAACTTAAAAGGTGAAATTAATATATGAGAGACTCATTACATGCAAAGCAAGATAGTTCAAGTCGTGACTTGTCATAATTGAGATGATTATGGCTTACAGCTCATGAAAACCCCAAATCCACAATCTGAGTGAGCAGAAATGCCTGAGTGAGCAGATCCGTCCTTCCTGCATGGGCCCAAGCGGTGTGTGATGGCAACATCATCTTTCAGCTTGTCCTGATATTTAGGGGCCACTTTCCCCAAAATATTGATGATGACCTGTCGTGTATCTTCCCCGTTCTCCGACTTTAAGCCGTGCAGTTTCAGTGACCAGAGCCGGCTGTATCTCTGCATGTTCGTGATTAGTGTCACCCTGGATTTTATGTTCTTCTGTCTTTGTCTCTTCGGTGGAGAGAATCTTTCTGGAGTTTCAGGAAGAGCTGCCATCTTGGCTCCCCAGGGATGTAAAACCTGTGCAAAAGTTGTGTGTTTATCTGACATCATCTCACGCGGTGCTATCCTATGGGATGAGACACAGACTTAACCGCCCTGACTTCCTGTTTTACTCAGTACAGCGTCTAACACTTCAGCAAATGCACCAGATGAGACTTGTTCTGGACAATCCCTGCAATCATCATTTGTGACAAGCAAAAATATAATAGATAAAAAATGCATTCGGAGATGTTTGTTTTTATTTAGTCATTTGTTTCTTCATGTGTGACATTTTATGAGGTGAGATGGAGGATTACAGCGCTGTACTAAAACTTCTGCTTTTAATCTCATGTGTTTCTCATCTCATCTTTCATCAGCAGGTGAGTTTAAATATGGAAACTATAAAATAATTAGAAAGCTGTGTGATTTAATGTCACGTTTCTGGGTGCGAGGCATAAATGCAGAGGATCCAGGTGGTTCAGGGAAACGATGTTTACTTAACATAAAGATCAAAGAAAACACAAAACAAAGATACTTTATGAATGAAAACTGAAACTAAAACACGTATAGAATAACCACGAACTAAACACAGACATTAACGAGGTAAATCAACAGACGCAAGACAAGAAACTCAAAGAAACCAAACTATTTATAATAAAACTAATCACCAACTCGGCTCAGGTGAGCGCCCCCTGGTCACCTGACCGAGTTGCCCCATGGGAACGGAAGTTTAAACAAAAGGAACTACAAACCAAAACAAAGGTCGCTTTGGCGCCCGCTAGGGGTTATCCCTATGTTTGTCCTACACAAAAGACTTTCCATGTGCCAGGAAACAAGTGAAGTCAGCAGTAACACTGGACAGATTTTGTCTAATATTTGTTCTCAAGCATGTCTTATCAGTAAAATGTAAAATTATTATGAGCCCGAATAAAATAGAAAGAGCATCTGGTGTAAAACCTGTGCTAAACCTGTGCCACATTGGCGACCCCTCAACAGGAGCAGCCGAATGAAACGCATTTCAATGGGAGAACCAATTTTAACACAACACCGTATCTCACACTACTTTCTCTTTCGTAAAGTGAATGTTCTTATTTAAATCCATCATTCGACTGGTGATCACAGAAACACATCTTTGTGATACAACAGATAATATTTAAACATTTTAGCTGATTAGTAGGACATTGTGTTCGTGGTAACCATGTTTTATACATTTTATGAAAAACCATAAAAAATGGTGACATTATGTAACACATGCGCAGAAAAAAAAGGCGATGGTGGATGATTTTTTTTTTGCTGAAAATTATAACATACAGTCAAGAAGGATAAAAGGAGCAGTAAATGAAAAACACACAAAAAAACAGAATATATATATGTGATCTATATATGACAAAGAGTGTAATAATTATTGCTTTCGAGATTTTTGAAAATTTTCTAAATATATAATAATTTAAATTTTGAATACAAGAAAAAGGGATGTACTATTGTTAAATTACATTTATTAATACTAAAAACTTTATTACAAATAATTACAAAGATAATTTTTGTAGTCAAAGTAAGCAAAAATAATGTTTTTGAAAGAAAAAGAAAAATCAAGAAACAAACAATGAATAAAAACAAGAATATCTGGCCAAAATGATTCAGTATAATAACATGTCCAAAACAAGTGCGCAATTGTTTCAGGTATGGTCACAGTCACATAATGTATGAAGTCAGTGTATATTTAGTGTATATAAATATGGTACTCAGCCAGAATATGGTTCTACCACCATGTGTCCCGCGGCGATGGCATTAGGGGTGTGTGTTTCCTGGCTTTACCACTAAGTGGCGCTATAAATATAGTCTACAGTTAATTCTCTCAAGGATGAATAAGCCGAAGCTCTTGTGGTAGCTGTACAAATTTAGAATTTAAATTAACTGTAGGCATTTCTTATTTGCATCGAATTTAAGCAAAGTAGATGTTAACACAGTGAGCCTTTAGATTTCATCATATGTAACACTCGTGTAGCCAGAAAACAGACTTGGTGTGTGCATCATTAAAAATTTGTCTACTACAATTGTTGTCAGATTAATGTGCAAAAACTATATAATAAAACTATATAAGATACATAGCTTCATAAGACTCTACTTATATTTACTGTAAGTGCACTCGCAATTTTGTAAAATAATGAAAGTAAACAGGGGGCGCTTTTCTGTATAGTTTTTGGTGAACTTCAGCACATCAGAAAATGAACTGAAACTCCGTGTATACTCGCCTCACAGACATGAAAAATATATACATATAGAAAGAGAAATGTCTGCTTTTACATAAACTAAAGGAAAACAATTTTCAGATGATGCAATTCGTATGAAAAATGAATTATAGGAGCATCCACTGCTACGGAGACGACGAGATGACATGATCATCTTCATCACTACAGCTGAAAACAAAGACATCAATTCATCACTGAATTATTAAAATGGTCAGAGTCAGTCTCCTTATGTCAGGGATTACCCCTAGAGGGCGCCAAAGCGCCCAGAGACTTCCTTTGTTTTTCTGTTTTCTTTGTGTTTTTTGTCAGTGTAAAACTCCATGTCCCAGAATGCACCTCGGTCTGGTGATGGGAGCGCTCACCTGAACCGAGGTTGCTCGTTAGTGTGATTATAAATGTTCTTGAGTTTCACCAGTCTAGGTCTTGCATCAGTTGGATTAGGGTTGCTGTTCATTTTGGGTTTTGGCTGTCTAAAGTTAAATGGTTTGTTTGTTTCCCTGTTCAATTCTGTTTAATCTCCTAGCCTTATGTATATTCTCCTAGCTCCAGGTTTTCCTAGTTCCATGTTTTTCCTAGCCTTTTGTTAGCTCCTATCCCTTTTGTTAGTTCCTAGCCTTTTTGTTAGCTCCTAGCCCTTCGTTAGCCCTAGCCTTTGTGTAGCCCCTAGCCTCATGTTATCTCCTAGTCTGTCACGTATGGTTTATCTCCTGGTTAAGTTCCTTTTCTGTTTCTGTTTGTGTCCATTAAAAGACTTTTAATCCTCTGCCGGGGCGCTCTGGAAAACTTCATGAGTGCTGATTAGACTACTTAGGAAATTAAAGAGGAGAATTACGATTTTCAATATCCTGAGCCCGAAGCTCAATTAAATTAAATTAACAAATAGTGTTAAAAGTAAACAACAATAGCCCACGTTTATAAATGCATTTTTATTTCGATTATAATTAATAATCCGCCATTTATTTTTAGGTGTGCCAGCTGCCACTGTTTTTATACGGCTCTTTGTCAAAGTAAATCGTTCAGTGATAAGCCTGTAAATTTAAATTAAAACCAGTAATGGTTTTTCTCTCTCTCGCGCTGTAGAATTGTGGGTAATCATCTCCTATTCAGTGTACGTGCTTCACTCGTATATAGTTAACATCCATGCGCGTGTGTACTGTTTACTATAACACTGTGACTGTGTGTAAGTGAAAGCATCTTTTATTTTGTGTGTGTGTGAGGGATGGTGTGCACACGTGGCTGTGTGTGTGAAAATAATCCCACCTCTTCGTCCTCTCCTCACTTCTCTCAATCACTACAGCCACAATTCTTGTCAAAGGTAACATGCAGATTAATTTGTTTTATTTTTTATTTATAGTTTTATTAACATTTTTTATATTAATTGTTTTGGGTTGTGGAACGAATCATTGGAGTTTCCATTGTTTCTTATGGGTGAATTAGCTTTGATATACAAGTGTTTTGATATACAAGCCCACTTCTGTAAGAGAATTACGCTCAAAATCCAAGGTTTCAACTATATACTAGTCAGAGATGTAAAAAAAATATAAAAACAAAAAACCATATTATTTGCACAATCATGCACTCAAGCACAAAACGTTTTTATTGTGTAGTGGAGAGTGTGAGAAAGACGTAAAGAAGCGAGTGCAGGCAGGTTGGAACGGGTGGAGAAAGGTGTCGAGAGTTCTGTGTGAAAATATCAGCGAGAATCAAGAGGAAGATGTACGAGACAGTGGTGAGACGGGCCATGCTGTATGGTTTAGAGACAGTGTCCCTGAGGAAGAGACAGGAGTCAGAGCTGGAGGGAGCAGAGTTGAGGATGTTGAGCTTCTCTTTGCGATTGATGATGCGGTGTATGAGAATGGTTTTGTGGAGGATGAGGTGCCTCGGAATGTTTTGCTAACTATAAAGAATGATGATGATGACTTTGCTATTTTTTTTTTTTCTCAGTACATATAATCAATTTAGAATGACAAAACTCATCTATTTCACTTTGGTAAAACAGGTGAGCAGTAACAGTTAGAACTACTACTGCTTACTTAGAACATGAACATGTGAACATACTTAGAATGATGAACCTCAAAGAGCCACGGTTACAGTCTGATAGATGTGAGAATTTATTTACATAGAAATCAGAGGGGAAACTTAGAAGCATAAAACAAATCAGCAGCAACAGTCTGATAGGTGTGGGGACCACTTTACTTAGAAATATGAGGAAAACAGTAACTGACACAATGCACGGACAGGTGACAATGTAAGAGACTTTCCCTGTGATCGGGAAACATTTCAGCAGTAACACTGGCAACAGATTTTGTCTGATATTTATTTTCATACATCTTTTCAGTAAACTGAAGCAAAACGATAATGTACCATTATGCCACACTTAGTCACAACGCGAAGACTGAGGTTCTTTTTACAGATGTTTAATATACTCATTGACACTGTAGAACTAAATAATCAGGGCAAATATATTACATACATCCGTAACACATTTACTGTAATTACACAGAACACATACATTTTATATACATTTTATATGCATACAACATTAAGCTCAGAAATTAACAAAAATATCATTACATACCACTTTTGCCTGCTTGTGCGCTAAGAAAGGGGGTTTATGTTAAAGTTTTTTGGTTGGATGGCTTACATTCATCAAGAGAAAATTCTCTACACCTGCATGCAACCGCATAGCTCATCTCGTCATGCAGATGAAAAACGAAGTGGCATGCAAAATGCAATATGGGAAAAGAAATAAAACATGACCACAGTTCTTGTATTTTAATCAAACAAACGATAACTAAATATAAAAATCACAAGTAACATTATAAAATACGGTTCTTCGCATGAGTCTTCTAGTCCGAGTCGTTCATTCTTTTGAACCTATTGCACTGCATAGCATCTATGCGAGTCATTTGACAAAAGAATGAACCTCTCGGACTAAAACACTCAGTAAGAAGAATTGCTCAATTCTGGTTCCTGTATACAGCATTGCACAGCATCTATGGGAGTCATGTGACTGTGTCTGAGTTATAGTTTGTGTCATCGTAATTGTTTTCAAAGGTAAAGTGCAGGTTTATTTATTTTATTTATTTCATTAGTCTGCACTCATTCAAGTGTCATTAGAGAGATTTCTTGTATATCTTCCCGCTAAAACAGTGTTTCCATTGTGTGCACGTGTGTGAAACTCAAATAAGAGAGAAGGAAGGGTTACTGTGTAAGACGAGAAGAGGGAGAGGGGAGGGGCTCCATCCTCCTCTTCTCTTACTTTAGCTTCACACACATACACAAACACACACACACACACACACACACACACAATGCCTGTGTGCACAAACGGAAACATGTATCTGTCGGGATTTATAATTTTTTTTTTTTAGGGGAAACGTGCAGGTTAAGTTGTTTTATTTGTACTTTTTATTTTGTATTAATTATTTTAATGTATTTCTTTCGGGGGCCTGTGGAACAAATAATTTGTGTTTCCATTATTTCTTATGGGAAAATTAGCTTTGAGTTACGAGTGTTTTGCGGCATGAGCCCGCTTCCGGAACGAACTATGCTCGTAATCCAAGGTTTCACTGCGCGCATGCGTTACTCGTTTCTCTTTCCTGTACATAACTACAACGGTTTGCGATGCTTTGCGCATGCGTGCCCAGTATAAACTAAACAAATTTCGCTTCGAGGCTACTCGTTTTACCGAGTCACGTTAAAGACTTGTTCAAAAAGAAGGAATCGTTCATTAACGACCCATCGCTAATACACAGTAGATATTATGTTTGTGTATTTTTAACATAATTTTATAACGTCACGTTGGGGGATGATCTACTACGAAAAGGAAAAAACAAAGTTTAAGGAAGTTGTCTTTCCTATGTGACATTTAGAATAACCTTCCCCCTGTTCCCTGACCTCTGGACACCGGATCAATACCTAAATATTAACCAGGACGGACTAATAATATGAAGACCATACTGTTAATTACGTGTTTTCTTTATGTTTCTTCAGGTAAGACTGTGTATTTTCATTGCTGTATGTCGGCGCTGATGCGAGCTAAGCTAGGCTAACGGCTAGGCTAACGGCTAGGCTAAAGTTACGAGCTGTCCAAGTTTTTCCCTAGTTAGTATATACGAGTTGCTATAAAATAATGTACGAGGAGTGTTTGTTGTAGGTTTTGTTTCCAGAAGATTCCGACCTTTATTATCAATTCATAATGGTCCATGGAGCAACTAACTCTCTCGCCTGTTTCCCCCATTATATATTCTTCACCCCGTCAATAGTTTGTACTTGGCTTCATGGCTTCATGTCCTCCACCAACATCTGGGTGGCATTAAGTTTAAAATTCAATGAATTCAATTAAAAATCATCTTACATTCCCTCCCTCTGGGGCTTATAAGCTCCATATCAATTGTTTTCCTAGAGTGCAATTCATCATACTTTAGTCTTCATTACAGTATCTAGTGATTAAATTAAATCACTGAACTCGTGTATCTGCACTCTAGTGGAGAATCTCTAGAAACATCTCGTTCAACACTTGACTAGGAAGAAAAAGACTCTGTACCTCCCCGTCAATTCCTCCCCGTCACTAGGGGGCTCCTGCATTAAGGCTACTACTGCCACTCAGTCGGGAGGGCCGAAGATTATCACGTTTCATCCGAACCACGTGATGCCAGCCGACCGCCTCTTTTCCAACTGCTCGTTCACAAACTGAGGACAGCGCTATCCGCTCCTTCCGCTTGCATGAGCCCCTGATTGGCTGTAGCGCCGTGATGAATGTGGGAGCACTAAGTACCTCTCATCCCTCCCATCTGAGAGAGCTCGGCCAATCAGCTCCCTCTAGACCTCCGGCTGCGAGAGGTTACAGCATCACCCCGCCGGTCTCCGGATGATAGGGTGAGCACTTTACCACTGCGCCACTCGGAGGCCTTCGTAACTTTTTTAAGACTATAATAAAGTAACATAACGTGAGTATGTAATTAGTACAACAGTTTCTGTAATCTAGTTATGTAAATCACATTGAACGTAAAATGGAACCTGCATAAAATAACATAGATTAGGTTTTGAAGTTCTTGCTGTGATGTAATACGTCCTCGTCCCAGATACTTTGCGCATCGTAGAGGACCGCCTTTTTGGGAGAGACCAGGCTAGCGCTCTTACCCAAGGCATGGCTCATCTTTACTCATCTTCTTCGTCCTCTTTGATGTGGAATCCTCTTCTGATTCGTCTGAATCACAATCGGAGCTGCAAATGTCCTTATTACACTTTAGGGGCGCTTTCTCGTCTTACCATCATAATACCTCTATTTGAGGAACTGTAGCTCTTATGACTAATGACTTTAATACAGGAACCACAGAACAGAATAACAATTCTCTTATTGCTGTAGAAAGTCCCAAGAACATTCCCAATTTAGCAAACCACGCTTCCCAATTTCACAGCTTCAGATCCAACCAGTATCATATCTTACTGTCTCTCCCAGCATTAGTTGTGGTTTCTAGTCTTATGTTTATTAGTTTAAACGTGGCTTTAGTAAAAGTTTCTATCAAACATAAGTTGATTGTAACCAAACATAACATACAGTTACAGTTTTTGCTGTGGAATGCTGTAATTATAGAAAGTCTTTAGTTAGATATAAACAACATTCATACATTTCATTAGACACAGTAAAGTCAATCATCAGCTGCTACAGTGGATTTTCTATATCTGAAATAAAAGAAAAGGTTGTTAAATATTCTTAAGTTGTTACATAAGTAAAAAGTTATTTGAACTAATGTCTGATGGAATTCCGAATCCGTCTAGGTAGATTTGTCGCTGCCCCCTCAGCATCTGTAATCATCTGTCCACTTCTATTTGAACTTCCTGGAAAATGCTAAACATCTTTCATTTACTGAAAGATTCAACGTTCACACTCACCGACCGTCTACTGTCTACAGACAGAACTACATTAATTACATTCCACACCTACACTGGTCACTGTCCAACCTTTTTATGGAAATGTCTGTTACATCTTTCGAACTTGGAAGTAGATTCAGTTTCAATATAAACATCCCATGTGAGGAAGTTTATGGAATTAGACCAAAAAATCTGGATCATCAAGTTATTGGTGAACAGTGGCTCTGTATTAGTCAGTCTTTAAACAAAGCAGAATCTGCACTAAATATAAATACACAAGGATGACAACGATAGATCTATCTAAACCAGCCCATTTCATCATGTTACAGGTTTCCTTCTGGGAAATGAAAATTTGTATACAAAAGCTCAGAGATGAAACCAATACACTAGTCTCACTCTTTTTGGACTCATTCTGGCACATGACATTTCTTAAAGCAGAAGAACGAACAGAAATGAGGTCACTTTAATATTCAGCTTATTTATAATTACACGTGGTCCTATAACATAACATACAACACTCCAGCTTCACCAGAAATGATAATCACTCTCCCTTAATACATCATACTTTACTATTTTCCTATAATCACTCGCCAGTAAGCTCAGATTATTTATACAATAGTGAATCCTTTCTCTAGCATCCAACAATCCCATTTTATTATCAGTAGAGGGTTTAAACATAATTATCTATTAAGGTACAACACTTCACTCTATTCCTTTATTATTAGCGCTCATTCATGTACACTTTGTCCCTTTTTGTCTTTTTGGAAGAACTCATCCACTCACACTTCCCCCATCTGGCAGCAGCTGCACCACCATCCGCTGATGAAATGCTTTCACAAATTTACACACACACACACACACACACACACACACACACACACACACACACAGATATAGAGCTCTCATGCACTCAAACTCTCAGACTCTTACACTAACACACACTGTTCCTCTTCTCCACTTCCTGGAGTGACACAAATAGTTTTACTGCTGCGCTACACTAAAATATTATTCATACAATATTAGTTACAACATGTGACATACCACAGTGCGCTCCTCATAAGGAAACAAACCCTTTTTCTGTTACTGTTTTTTGGAGCGGTCTTTAACAGACATCCTCACCACCAAGCGTCATCCCCGACAAACAACACAAACTAAGTATGTAAGCAGAAAGTTTATTACCTTTTTAGGTGGCCACCTGTTTGTGCTGCTCGCCAAGAAAACTCACGGTGATACGACCTTTATTATCAATCAATAACAGCCGGAGCTGGTCCATGCAGCAACTAACTCTCTCGTCCGTTTCCACCATGATATATTCTTCACTCCCTAAATAGTTTGTACGTGGCATCATGGCTTCATGTCCTCCCCCAACATAGCGCTCATTCATGCACACTGTGAGCTCCTCCAAAAAGAAAAAAGGGGACATTCACTCGGACTCCAACATCTGGGTTACATTAAGCTCTCCTTTCTAGGCTCCCCAATGTTTAGTGCACGTAACTCGTATATAAACACTCCTCGTCTATTATTTTATCGTATCTCGTATATAAACACTCCTCGTCTAATATTTTAGAGTATCTCGTATATAAACACTCCTCGTTGTGTTATTTTATAGTATCTCGTATATAAACACTCCTCGTCTATTATTTTATAGTATCTCGTATATAAACACTCCTCGTGTATTATTTTATCGTATCTCGTATATAAACATTCCTCGTCTATTATTTTATAGTATCTCGTATATAAACACTCCTCGTGTATTATTTTATCGTATCTCGTATATAAACACTCCTCGTGTATTATTTTATAGTATCTCGTATATAAACACTCCTCGTGTGTTATTTTATCGTATCTTGTATATAAACACTCCTCGTGTATTATTTTATCGTATCTCGTATATAAACACTCCTCGTCTATTATTTTATAGTATCTCATATATAAACACTCCTCGTGAATTATTTTATAGTAACTCGTATATAAACACTCCTCGTGTGTTATTTTATCGTATCTTGTATATAAACACTCCTCGTGTATTATTTTATCGTATCTCGTATATAAACACTCCTCGTGAATTATTTTATAGTAACTCGTATATAAACACTCCTCGTGTGTTATTTTATCGTATCTTGTATATAAACACTCCTCGTGTATTATTTTATCGTATCTCGTATATAAACATTCCTCGTGTGTTATTTTATCGTATCTCGTATATAAAAACTCCTCGTGTATTATTTTATCGTATCTCGTATATAAACACTCCTCGTGTGTTATTTTATCGTATCTCGTATATAAACATTCCTCGTGTATTATTTTATCGTATCTCGTATATAAACACTCCTCGTGTATTATTTTATAGTATCTCGTATATAAACACTCCTCGTGTATTATTTTATAGTATCTCGTATATAAACACTCCTCGTGTATTATTTTATCGTATCTCGTATATAAACACTCCTCGTGTATTATTTTATAGTATCTCGTATATAAACACTCCTCGTGTATTATTTTATCGTATCTGTATATAAACATTCCTCGTGTATTATTTTATAGTATCTCGTATATAAACACTCCTCGTTTAATCTCATTTGTCATATTTTTTCCGGTGTGACTGTTGTTTAAATCTGGCACCCTGTGTTGTGTTTTATTTTATTAATATTATTAAATTCTTGCAAAAATATTTCTGCTTCCCACTGCAAAAACTAAAATACATCTTACAGGAGAATATCTGTTGGCCAGAAAAGAAAGCAGAATGTTATGTAAAAACACTTTTCAGATAAAACATCTTCTTGGTTTTGCTGCATGAAAAAAGAATCAGGTTGAACAAAGTCCTCAGAAGTTCTGTCTCTGGTTCTGCACTGGAATATCGAGATCCTGAAGCATTGATCTGTCATGTCTGTGATGTTTTCTTGTTGTTTAATGTATTTACAGACACACACACTCTGCACTACCTCTACACTGCACTCACACCTGGACTCACTGATTTCCCAGAGTTCATTGCTGTGGGTCTGCTGGACGGAGAGCAGTTTATGTTCTACAGCAGCGACATCAGGACTCTGATCATAAAGGACTGGATAAAGAAGAGTAACAGTGACTGGAGGAGTGAGACACAGAAGATGCAGGGCAATCAGCACTCCTTTGACATCACATTCACAACAGCAATAAGAGAGTTTCATCACAGTGAAGGTGAGAATAATTATACTGTATTGTTGTGAACAGAAGATTTAAAGTTCAGAGATACAGGAGAAGCTACAGAGTGATTTCACACCGTCATGTATTTGCCTTTTGGATTGTGTTGTCATGTCACGTGTCAGAAAAATGCTTATAATCAGAGTTTGAAACTTTCCAGCAGTGAAAAGCTGAGCTCTTAACCCATAACTCCCCAGATATACAAATATTATGATAAAGTTCATTTGCTCTGGATAATTGTTTATAGTGTCTGAATCATAGTGTGATGTTTGCAGGTTTATATCATAAGTGGACTTGATACTCTTACAGACTTACAGACTCTCCTGGTTTATGAACTTTCTCACATCAGTAAATGTACAGTGGAACCTTGGATTACAAGCATAATTCATTCCGGAAGTGGGTTCGTGTTCCAAAACACTCGTAAACTAAATCATCATTTCCATAAGAAATAATGAAAAGTCAAATTATTTGTTCTAAAAAATAAATACATAAAAATAATTAATACAGTCTATGAAATGAAAATAAAACAAATTAATCAGCACTTTACCTTAAAAAAAAAAAAAGTACAAATAAATCAGAACAGAAACAGAAGTGTTTCCGTTGGCACCGTGTGTGTGTGTGCATATTAACGGAATAACTTTTTAAGTTCACAACAAACGGACACACACACAAACGGAAACACCGTTTTAACAGGGAAAGAAAAAATCTCTCTGAGACTGGCGTGAGCGCATACTAAGGGAATCACTGCGGTAAATTAAAAAAATCAAAATTAATGAACCAGCACCCAGGGGGTGAAAAGGTGAGAGAGTGATGCTCAGCGTCAAAATAAGAGTCGCATGCATGATACATGATACTCGGCGCTCGAAAACTAATACTTGCTCAGTTTCCGATTAAATATTTATTAAAAATCTTTGCTCGGTTTGCGGAACACTCGTAAACCACGTTACTCGCAATCCGAGGTTCCACTGTATAGATGTGAATGGATTTACAATTTAATGAAGTATTAATAAAGTACTTAATAAACGATTAGATTTTGAAGCCACAAGGTCTCTAGTGGATGGTTACAATATTTTAAACAAATCTTAATTATATCTTCAGAAAGTCTTGTTTTTTTATCCTTATACCGTGGAACCTCAGATTGCGAGTAACACGATTTGCGAGTGTTCTGCAAGACGAGCAAAGATTTTTAATAAATGTTGTCTTGAAAAACGAGCAAGTCTTGGTTTATGAGTACCGAGTGTCACGCATGCGCGTCTTGTTTTGACACCGAG
Source organism: Clarias magur (assembly GCA_013621035.1). Lineage (NCBI taxonomy): Eukaryota > Metazoa > Chordata > Actinopteri > Siluriformes > Clariidae > Clarias > Clarias magur. The sequence goes on along the minus strand of QNUK01000553.1, from coordinate 37,117 downwards.
CGTCAAAACTGAGCGAATGGTTTTTCGCTCTCTTGCTCTGGGGAATTGTGGGTTATCGTCTCCCCTACTGGGTCTTAGTGCTCGTCTCTTACTGGTATAATTCACATCTCTGTTTCAGTGTGTCTCCTATGTTTGTGCAGGCGCTTAATTTGACAGAGACACACACACACCGACACACACACACACACACACACTCGCTCGCCTTTACACCCCCATCCCCGGCTTCACACACACATACAGACACACACTTGCGATTCTTTTCAAAGGTAAAGTGCTGGTTCATTTGTTTGTTTGTTTTTCCACTTTCCACCATTGATTCCGTTAGTATGCGCTCATGTGACTGTCATTAGGAAGATTTATCCCCCTCGTTAAAACAGTGTTTCCGTTGTGTGGGTTTGTTGTGAAACTTAAAAAGCGAGGTGGGGGGAGGGAGGAGGATTTTTACTTTGTGAGACGAGGTGAGGGAAGGGGCTAATTCCACACATACACACACACAAATACAGAAACACTTAACTGCCGGCATTTATTTGTACTTTTTTTTAAAGGTAAAGTGCAGGTTAATTTGTTTTATTTTTACTTTATGTATTGTATGAATTATTTTTATGTATTTATTTTTTTGGGCTGTGGAACGAATAATTTGAGTTTTCATTATTTCTTAAATCTGATTAAATCTGATTTGGTTTACGAGTGTTTTGGAACACGGTTCCAATAAAGGATCTTCAGTACAAGTGTCTGTAGTGTCCAAGTCATATTATCCTCTGTATAAGGTACTGAATGAGACTAGTAGTCTGTGTGCAGGCTCATCATTAGACTGTCCAAGTGAGACTACACACAGCCATCTGTACACTATATGTACAAAGGGTCCACATAGCAATCGTCTGCCTTCACATGCATATGAACTTGGAGTAATGTCCAATTCTTAATCCATAGGGCTTAATATGATGATGTCCCACCTTTTCGCAGCTATCAACTCTTCTGTGTAGGCTTTCTATAAGGTTTAACATTCAAATGGCATGAAACTCTCCAAAATGTCTCGGCATGGTGAAACATTACAGAGTTCATTTCAATGGAACTAAGGGGCCGAGCCCAACTCCTGAAAAACAACCCCACACCAGTTCCAACCTGACTGTGCACTTGTCCGTGTCAGCAGGATGAACCAAATTTGGAGCCAAACTCTTTAAGTGCTGTATGTTTCTGTGATGGTGAAGTCGATCCTGTGACCTGAATCTGAGCTTCATTACATTTGCTGAGGGCAGTGATGTTTCTCAGGCTAGTGATGTTTTTTTTTTCTAAATCTGTCCACAAAAGATTTGCAAACAACTACATACAAGTTGCATTATAATTGCTAGTGTGTCCCATTACTTTTGGACTATGTAACATGGTGGCTTAGTGCTTGGCACTGTGGCCTCTCACCTCCAGGTGTGGACGTTTTAATCTCACCTCGGGTACGTGAAGTCTAAACATTTCCCCAATATTGGGTCAGGTTCATCGGAGTTCGCCAGTTTCCTTCCACAATCCAAATACATTCTCTGTAGACTTATTGGCATTTCTGAATTGTCCTTTGTGTATATGTGTACATATACGTGGGCGTGTGTGTGTGTCCTGCAGTGGAATGGCGTTATATATTTTTAACTCCAGTACACTGTCATAGACAGCTATGAGAACAGCAGCGTACAAAATATGTTTATATGACCAAAAGTCTCCTGTGTGTAATCTGTGTCTGCCTGTCCTTCCGTCTGTCTGTCTCTTTAGGGGTTCACACACTACAGAGGATGTTCGGCTGTGAGCTCGATGATGTCACCACTAGAGGAAATGATCAGTACGGTTATGATGGAGAAGATTTCATCAGTCTGGATCTGAAGACTGGAACCTGGACTGCAGTTAAACCTCAAGCTATGAACATCAAACAAACCTGGGAGTCTAAAGGTTCTGATAAATACTGGAAGAACTTCCTGGAGCGAGACTGTGTCCATCTGTTAAAGAGCTACACGTCTTACAGCAGAAAGACTCTGAACAGAAAAGGTTTTTTAATAGTTTCCATAATAACCAGAACATTGATGACTGTACAGGATAAATACTGCACTCTAACTTTTCTACCTCCAACTTAAACCTGCATGCACACAATTTTAAACGTTCTTTATATTTTCCAGTACAAAACTTTATTGCATCCTTACAGTGATCACATGATTTTGTCACTAATGTTTTTGTTGGTTTTTCGTTTGCTCCTGGCAAGGGGTCGCCACAGTGAACCATTCAGTCCACACATACAAGCTTGGCACAGGTTTTACGCCGGATGCCCTTACTGATGCAGTCCGGGCCTTCCGCGTGACAGGCAAAATGTCTACTACTGAGCAACCAGTGCCTGATGATTTTGTCACTAATAAAAAGTTAAATTATATAAAAAATGCTTTTCCTTATCTATTTCCTTCCTAAATTTGACAGTGTTGTAATATTGATGTCTCTGTGTGTCTCTGCAGTTCCTCCCGAGGTGTCAGTGTTCCAGAAACACTCGTCTCCTTCTCCAGAGCTGGTGTGTCACGCTACAGGTTTCTTCCCCAAAGCACTAAACATCACCTGGCAGAAGGACGGAGAGGACGTGCATGAGGACGTGGAGCTCAGAGAGACGTTACCCAACCAGGATGGAAGCTTCCAGAAGAGAAGCATTCTGAAAGTCCCAGCTGAGGAGCTGCAGAAACACAACTACACCTGCGTGGTTCAGCACAGCAGCTTGGAGAAGGAGTTAGTGCGAGAAGTACCAAAAGGTCCTAATAAACTAGAGCTGTAGAGAGTGAAAGCTGATTTCTTGCTGCAGCAGATAATAAAGACTCTGTGCTGATTTAACAGGTGGAGGATCAGGTGGAGGATCAGGTGGAGGATCAGGTGGAGGATCAGATGAAGGATCAGGTGGAGGATCAGATGGAGGATCAGATGGAGCACCGATTGCTGTCATCATTGCTGTAGTCGCGGCTCTCATCACTCTCGTCGCCGTTGTTGCTGGAATTGTGGTCTGGAAGAAGAAGAACTCTGGTGAGAGGAGGAAGGAGGCAGATGTGAAGTTTTCAGAGAACAGATTTACACTTTCTATTTCCTGAAAGGGGATCCGATGAATATTTTGCTTCTGTTTAAGTTGAACTGATAAATTAGACGAGACATTAAGCTGATATTGACTAATTGTCTTGTGAAAGTAAATCTAGTAGACAGATTTGATACTAACTGTCTGTCCATCATCTGTGTTTCAGCCTTCAGACCTGTTCCACCCAAACCCTGTAAGTGAACCTTTATGATCCATAAATGATGTTTAAAACCACTACAGTATTTATACACAGTGTTTAGTCACTTTGTGATGGATGTGAATGTTTTACAGCCTCTCAAGATTCTTCATCCAACAACTTATGAAGTGTGACTTCCTGCTGAACTGAGAGAGTAAGACATGATGTAGTTTACAGTGTAATATGGAATAAAAATTTGTGTGTGGAGTGAAAATCCAGTAGAAAAGTAACATTCAGTCTCAGCTCAGAGCTCATCCTGTTTCTGTCTGTCTTCATAAGAGACACGAGGAGGACTTGGAGAACTAGAGATGAGGAAAGAACTTATCTCTGCCCTCCACCATAATTATTATTTCTAAACTAAGTTAGCAAATAATTCACTCCTAACACACGGGAGGCCACTGTGGGAAGAGTTTGTGAGACGAGCGTACCAGTATACTGTAGGTTAATGTGATTGATACATTTACATCATACAGCTTTCTAATTAAACTCCCCTGCTGATCACAGAAGAGCAACACATTTATAAAAAACAAACAAAAAAAAAAAAACAGTGGTTTTAGTACAGTGCTGCAGTCCTGCATCTCACCCCGTAGACAAATAGAAACAAACAACAAAAAAAAATCTCTGAATGCTTTTTTTACCTTTTATATTTTTTTATTGTCACAAATCATGAATGCTATATTAATAATTAGTGGCGCTTGCGAAGCGAAGCACTACTATTATAATCTCATAGGCTTATTATTTTTCTTTTTCTTATTGTTCCGTATGAAAGTTTGGCGCGTAACTAGTCCCGTACCATTTGCTGTAGACCCATGAATGAGGTATCAAAACGTGCGGCTTGGTCAAGAATGGGGTGCTATGACTTTTCTAAGGGGTCAGCGGCAATTAATCGCGCCAAAAACTCCCATAGACTTAATATTAAGATCAACTTTGACGGATTGTAGCGCAGAGTGAGAATTTGGTAGAAATCTCAAATTAACCACATTTGAAGAGGGTCGCAAGATGTTTCAGAAGATACCCCGCACGAGGGTAGAAGTTTTACCCCTGGGGCAGAAAAGGTGCCCAAATTTGCCCCATTGACATATAATGAAGATTTTGGTGTATAACTACTACAGTATCGTTTGTCGTAGATCCATGCAAGAGAGGTCAAATCGTGCGGCTCATTCGGGATTGGGGTTAATTGCCACAGGGGGCAATTAATCTCCCCCCAAAAATCCCATAGACTTAACATTGAGTCCAACTTTGACGGATTGAAGCGCCGAGTGCGAATTTGGTAGAAATCTCAAATTTACCACATTTGTAGAGGCTTGCAATCTGTGTTGGAACAGGTGCCCAAATTTGCCCCTTTGACTTATAATGGGGAATTTGGTTCATGACTCATCACTTTCCGCTCGTCATAGACCCATGAAACAGGTGGCAAATTGTGTGGTTCATTCAGGAATTTATTTTATTTGACTTTTCTAAGGGGCGAGTGGTAAACTGCCCCAGCAGGGGGCAATTAACATACAATGGTAATTTCCATAGGAACTTTCAAACTGAATTTAACTGTGAATCCCACTGTCGTAGAGACATGGGGATGGGCTCATTTTACTCAGGCAATGTCTTTCACATTTATCATGATGCTCATAAGCCACGCCCCCTTGCAACATCATTAGCATGCTGTTAGCATGTTGCTAACACGATTAGCATGTTGCTAGCATTATGCTAACAAAATTAGCATTTCGCTAGCATTATGCTAATTATATTAGCATGTTGCCAGCATGATGCTAACAATATTAGCATTACTCTAGCATGATGCTAACTATATTAGCATTTCGCTAATAACATAATTAGCATGTTGCTAGCATGATGCTAGTGTGATTAGCATGTTGCTAGCATGGCGCCTAGCTTATTAGCATGGTGCTAGCATTATGCTAACTATATTATATGGTGGCCGTGAAGTGCAAAACAACTTAAGAAAACCGAAAACAAAATAACATTCAAAGACAAAATCACAAATTCAAAACCAAATTAACAAAACCCAAAACAAAATAACAAATCCGAAAACAAAATAACAAATTCAAAACCAAATTAACAAATCCGAAAACAAAATAACAAAACCCAAAACTAATTGTTAATTTGGTTTTGAATTTGTCATTTTGTTTTCGGATTTGTTATTTTGTTTTGGGTTTTGTTAATTTGTATTGCACTTCTCGGCCAGTCAGATACGAACCGGAAAAGGTAGGTATAGTTTGCGAATTAAATACTTACTGCTGATTGGACGAGACACCTGTCACTCAAGATAAACAGGAAGTAGGAAATTATGTCTCTAACTTTGTTTCTTGTGCTTCATTAAAAAAAAAATCGGTGTGCAAAACTAAGAAAATAATTAATTTTTTCATTAGAAAGCAAGGAAATGGAATTTATTCAACGTTACTTTGAGGACGGACATTCGTATGCCGAGATTTTGAATATGCTGATGACATGTCACGGTATAAAGATTAGTTTGCGAACTGCTGTGTCTCTTTTAAAAGAAAAAAATTCCACAATAACTGCAAAAATTTGGCAGAACGCCATATTTGAAACCACAATAAGGACAGTACATGTTTGCACATTCATACACACACAAATCTACCGCCGCTACAGTACTTCCTGTATATCTTGAGTGACAGATGTCTCGTCCAATCAGCGGTATGTATTTCATTCGCAAACTATACCTACCTTTTCCGGTTCGTTTCTGAACGGCCGAGAGGTGCAAACCAAATTACCAAAACCGAAAACAAAATAGCAAATTCAAAACCAAATTAACAAAACCGAAAACAAATTCAAAATCAAAATATCAAAACCGAAAACAAAATAACAAATTAGTTTTGGGTTTTGTTATTTTGTTTTTTAATTTGTTATTTTGATTTGGGTTTTGTTATTTTGTTTTTGAATGTTTTATTTTGTTTTGGGTTTTGTTATTGTGGTTTTTAATTTGTTATTTTGTTTTCATTTTGTTAAGTGGTTTTGCACTTCTCGGCCACCGTAATATTAGCATGTTGCTAGCTACATCATTAGAATGTCACTAACATGATGCTAGGGTGCTTAGAGTGTTGCTAGCATGATGTATAGCTTATTAGCATGTTGCTATTAATATGATGCTGGAGTGCTTAACATGTTGTTAGCATGACTCCAAAGTTTTGCCGCGGCAAGCACCATTCACATTTTCTTCAGTTAATGTACCTCTCTAGTTATTATTATTGTTTTCATTGAAGGACTATAAAGATATTTAGGTTTTTGTAAAAAGTACGCTGCATTTCCGTATCTTTTTGGCAGAGTTTTTGTTTTATTTACAGTGTTTTAGCTGTTTCATTTAGTTTTGTTTGTGTTGTTATTGTCTTTAATTTCTGATAATGAAGGGCGTAGAAGTGAGATAAAGAGGAAAGTTGTATTTTTGTTTGTAAAGAAACGTTACTAATCTGAAAAAGATTTTTGGAAGTTACAGTCGACATTACAGTGGGACAATAATGTTCAGTTCAGTGCATTCAGCTGGTGTCAGGATCCTCAGAAATAGATATGATGGGGATATATTATCTACAACTAAACCAGATGAGATTTATTATTGATAACATAAAGGATTATGATTCTTCTTCTTCTGATAATTTATTTTTAATATTTGGAAGGTAGAATTTCACATTGGTTACTAAAGTATCCTCCTGTGATTATTATAGAAGGGGACTGAATTGATGGACTCGTCCTAGGAATATCGCCTCAGCTAATTCAAGGTCAAGAGTGTTTCTGGGCAAATTCAGCCTTATTGATATTTGGAGGGAACATTTTGGTCAGACTTGTCAAGAGGCATTTTTATGGAAATTAAATAGTTCACTGCTTCAGTTTTCAAAATTAAAAACTAATTAATATACAGTATCCTGAAATAAAGTGAAATCTAACTGGCACTAACTGGAAAATATGTAAATGAGTCGGTCTCACTGGTTTCAATGAATCAGTCCTGGGGCATGATGATAGAAAATGTCTGTCCTGTGAAGCTTTCCTTATGTAAAATAATTCTACTGAGAGAAAAATGCTGGCTGTTTGTGCACAGTGAATACTATGTAGCACTGTCCCTTTAGCAGGTTTCCTTTAAGCGAGGTCAGCTGATGCTGCTGCGGCACCGAGATTCAGGATTAAGATTTTTTTTATGCTGTACATTGTATGCAGAATTTGCACTCAAATACCAACTGTTAAGTAATCCATTATGGATTTGTTTTGGACGTGTGATTACACAGAAATAATTTGTTCAGATATTCTAGTTTTCATGCAAAGTTGATTCCTGAGTTTATTTTCTTTAAAATACATTTTTGGATTCTTTGACTACAAGATGGAAAATTTAATCTTTAATATTTGCTTTGTTTTTAATTATTATATTTTTTTATATAATCATATACACCCCTCTTTCATGATATTGGAAGATACTCCAAAGGTATTAAATAAATATAAATTATTTTAATTAAAAAGGCTGATAGAATTTTATGTTTGTTATTTATATGGTGTGGATTTGTAGTTTTACTACTGGTGTTTTTTATGTAATGTTTTTTTTTTTTTTTGCATCTTAATTTGTTTGAAATAGAGTTTATATTAAAAAAAAGAACTTGTAATCATCATCCAGCACCATAAAACTAAACAAAAGGCTAAAAAAGTGAATTTTTCTTGTCTGAACTGAAGTACAGTACACTGATTTAGTGTTTATTGTCATTGTCATATAAATCACTCACTCACTCATCTTCTATACCGCTTAATCCTATATTCAAGGTCACGGGACCTGGAACTTATCCCAGGAGACTTAGGGCACAAGGCGGGTTACACCCATGACAGGGTGCCAATCCATCGTAGGTCACACACACTACGGGCAATTTGGGAACGCCAATTAACCTTACCTACATGTCTTTGGACTGTGGGAGGGAACTGGAATACCCGGAGGAAACCCACCAAGCACGGGGAGAACATGTAAACTCCATGCACTCAGAGACAGGAATCGAACCCGGACCCTGGAGGTGCAAGGCGACAGTGCTAACCCCAACACCACTGTGGCACCTCATATAAATAATTGTCTTATAAATGTATGAAGGTGTACAAAATGTGTGTGAAAGTAAAAACCAAAGCAAGTTGAAAAGTTGCCAATTTTGAAGGTTTTCTGGTACAAATCTGCTAGACCAGGTGTTTTCTCGTATAGAGAAGGTAAGATTGCTGGTATAAAAGAAATAAAAATCATTAGAACATATGCTTTATGTAAGTACACTTTAAAAGAGCAGACGTAGCTGTTTGTAGGGGAACTTTGAGGGCAGATGCAGACGTTTGTGTGTGTTTAACTGCACTTTGAAAATTGTACGTATAAGTAGATTGAGCAAATTTAAAAATAAATGTGGAGTAAGCATTATTATTAATAATGTATAAGAAGAAACACAATTTTCATTAGTTTAATATTTATTACCCCCAAAATTGAGACAATAACAAGGATAGCCCCAAATAACAAAAATTGACAATGTCAGTAGTGAGTGTTTCCCATTTCCCATTTGCCGCAATGACAAGCTTGACAGCGACGTCTCATGCTCCTCAATAGCCTCATGATGTTCTGAGGCAATGCGTTCCACTCTTCCACAAGTGCTACACACAGTTCTGCCAGGTTATGTGGGGGTCGGGTACGATCATTCAGTCTCTGCTTCAACTGGTCCCAGACATGCTCTATGGAGTTCAGGTCAGGGAACATTGATGGCCATACTATACTGTATGAGGCACTCCAACTTCTTGAAGTCGAGCTGTGACAATTCTGCCACGATGTGGTGGAGCATTATCATCCATGAACAGAAAGTTGGGGGTGTGATGGGTTCTATGATGTCTCTGAGGTAAGAACGTGCAGTGACTGAGCCATCAACAATAACCACATCTGTTTTGCTGACTGATGATGCCTGCCGAGACTGTTGCACCTCCTCTACCAAAGCAAACCCTGCAACGGTGACCCGACACTCATCAGTGAACAGGACGGCTGCTCACTGCTGCATTGTCCAGGTCACATGGTCTTGTGCCCACTGCAAACATTCACAACAGTGTCTTGGTGTCAGTGGAGTCACCTGCAACAGTCATCTGGCATTCAAGCCAAAGCGGTCAGTTGCGAATGTTTTGTCTGGAAACCCTAGTACCCCTCACATCTCGTAAACGGGCCTGCAGCTGTGTGGCAGTTGCATAACGATGTCTGAGTGCATAGGTCCTTAGGTACTGGTCATCGTTGCGGTCTGTCACTCGTGGGGCTCCACTCCTGGGTCTGTCATGAAAGTCTGCTGATAACTCTTTGAGACACAACAAATTCAAGAGCAACATCTGACTGCCTGGAGGCGCACCATGGCCAGGTTGCGTTGCTCATCCGTTAAATGACGGTGTGTTTATGACTGTTTGAATGATGAACTTGTAATGACTTATGACAATACCAGCTTTTTATACCAACAGAATGTTGAAATTGTGCCACATTGAAAAGAGTTGTCTTTAAGTATTGGCCCCAATATAAGGCACACCTGTACACAATGAGACCATTACATGGAAAACACAAAATGAGGTGTGTCTATCACCCCAATACAATTGCCTCCCTATCCCAAAAATGTCTGAAGTGAAAGATTCTGTCACGGGGGCGAGGCGGAACGAGGTGAATCCAAGCGCAGATGAGTGACAGCAGCGTTAAACAGGCGAACGTTCGGAATGCGGAGGTCAAATACCGGGAGATCAATCAACGTAGCGTCGAAGCCAAATCGAAAAGCAAGCGCCGTAGTCGAAAAAGGAAGCTTTAAATCGGTAACCGGAGAATCAAGCAGCGGAGCGACAATCCAACACACGTAGACAAAAGCCGTGGTCAAAAGAAAGGAAGCGAGAGATCAAAACCGGGAGATCAAAAGAACGAGGCGAACAAATCCGAGGCGAGAGACAAAACTCGAGAATCGAAAAACAAAGCGACTTGGCAGCGTGAATACGAGAAAAAAGGAAACGCGAGAAAATCAAGGTACGTGACACACAAGATAATCCAGCGATTTAAGCAGCATTCAGAGCGTGCTTAAATCGCTGGAGTAATCAGTGGAGGATAAGAGGCAGGTGCGCAGGAGGGGCGGAAACGGGACCGTGGGGAAAAAAAGAAAAACAAAGGCACATGTCCGCGGTGATAGCGTGGGAAAAAGTTCATGAATCATGACAGTACCCCTCCCCTTATGAACGCCTCTTGGCGTCAAGGCGCGGGGCCTCTGGGTAACGTTTATAAAAGTCAGAAATTAACTTGGGGTCTAGGACAAACTTGGCAGGGATCCAGCTTCTCTCCTCAGGTCCATAACCCTCCCAGTCTACCAAATACTGGATGCCTCTGCCTCGGCGACGAGCTTTCAGGAGTCGGGGGACGGTGTAGGCTTCACTGCCGTCAATGATACGGGGAGGAGGTAGAGGGTGGGTGGGGGGATTTAATGGGCATGCGGTGAGACGGCGTAACTGGGACACGTGGAACGTAGGGTTGATCCGCCGCATAGTTGAGGGGAGCAAGAGTTTAACCGCGCAGGGATTGACTATTTTAGTGATAGTGAAGGGACCGAGGTATCGAGGGGAGAGTTTGCGACAGGTGGTCTTTAGGGGGATGTCTCTGGCGGCGAGCATGACTCTCTGCCCCACCCTGTACTTGGGAGCCTGGGAGCGTTTGCGGTCGGCCTGTCTCTTGTATCTTCTGCTGACCCGTAACAGCGTTCTCCTTGCTTGTAGCCAGGTCCTTCTGCAGCGTCGGATAAAAGCCTGGGCAGATGGGACACTGACCTCCTCCTCCTGCGATGGGAACAATGGTGGCTGATAGCCCAGGCAGCACTGGAAGGGGGACAAACCAGTAGATGACGATACCTGGGAGTTGTGGGCGTACTCCACCCAAGGCAAAAACTTGCTCCAAGAGGTGACATCTCTGGAAGCCATGCACCTTAGGGCTACCTCGAGGGACTGGTTCTTTCTTTCAGTCTGACCATTGGACTGGGGGTGAAAACCTGAGGACAGACTGGGCGTGGCTCCAATGAGTCTGCAAAATGCTTTCCAGAATTGAGAGGTGAACTGTGGCCCGCGATCAGAAACGATGTCTTTGGGGAGCCCGTGCAGCCTGAAAACGTGCATAATCAAGAGGTCAGCAGTTTCCTTAGCAGTTGGGAGTTTGGGTAGTGGAACGAAGTGTGCGGCCTTAGAGAACCGATCCACCACGGTCATGATGCACGAGTGGCCGTCAGAGGAGGGTAGCCCTGTGACAAAATCCAGGGCAATGTTTGACCATGGACGGGATGGGATTGGTAATGGCCTGAGAAGACCTGCTGGTGCGGTGTTAGTGTGTTTGCACCTAGCACAGATGTCACATGCTGCCACGAAGCTGGATGTGTCCTCTTTTATCATGGGCCACCAGAAGCGCTGCTGGACTTGAGCCAGGGTTCGAGCTGAACCAGGATGGCAGGCGAGCTTGGAGCTGTGTGCCCATTCCAGGACCTGAGAGCGTAGAGAAAGCGGCACAAATAGGCGGTTAGGTGGCACGTTACTTGGCCCGGGTTCATGAGACAGGGCTTGCTGGACCTTAGTTTCGATATCAAGCTCGGCTGCTGCGGGCAAGCATGAGGGGGGAATGATGGTCTCATTGGCAGCAGAGTCGTGAGTAGGGAAAAACTGCCTGGAGAGCGCATCTGGCTTGGAGTTCTTGGACCCAGGGCGATAGGAGAGGACGAAGTTGAACCTGGCAAAAAACAGTGACCACCGAGCCTGGCGAGAGTTTAGCCTCTTGGCGTTCTGTAGGTACTCCAGGTTTTTGTGGTCGGTCCAGACCAGAAATGGGATCTCCGGCCCCTCTAACCAGTGTCTCCATTCTTCGAGGGCCAGCTTGATGGCCAGTAGTTCTCGATCGCCGATGCCATAGTTCGCCTCAGCAGGGGTTAGGCGATGAGAGAAGAAAGAGCAGGGGTGTAGCTTGTTGTCATGCGCAGCTCTCTGGGAAAGTACACCTCCTACCCCTGTGCTGGAGGTGTCGACTTCCACGACAAACTGACGTGACGGATCTGGAATGGTCAAGATTGGGGCAGACGTGAACCGCTTCTTGAGTTCGGAGAAGGCTTTTTCAGTGTTCATGTCCCAATGGAAACGCGTTTTGGAAGAAGTCAGGCCTGTTAAGGGGGCAGCAATGGAGCTGTAGCCTCGGATGAAGCGACGGTAAAAGTTGGCGAATCCCAAGAATCTCTGAAGCTCCTGTCTTGTAGAGGGTGTGGGCCAATTTGTGACTGCCTGGAGCTTAGCAGGCTCCATTTTGATGCCTGAGGGACCAATGACGAACCCTAGGAATGTGGTGGTCGTTGTGTGAAATTCGCACTTCTCTGCTTTGACAAACAGATTGTTCTCTAAGAGTCTTTGCAGCACCTGTCGAACATGAAGCTGGTGCTCCACTAGGTTTCGAGAGAAGATCAGAATGTCGTCCAGATAGACGAACACAGATGAATTTAAGAAATCCCGGAGTATATCGTTGATGAGGGCCTGAAAGACGGCCGGGGCGTTGGTCAGGCCGAACGGCACCACCAGGTATTCATAGTGTCCTGTTGGGGTGTTAAAAGCAGTCTTCCATTCGTCACCCTCCCGGATTCGTACGAGATGGTATGCATTACGTAGGTCTAGTTTAGTATAAATCTTAGCTCCCTGGAGGAGTTCAAAGGCGGTCGCCATTAATGGAAGGGGATATCGATTCTTCACGGTGATCTCATTAAGGCCTCTATAATCGATGCACGGACGAAGGGAACCATCTTTTTTACCCACAAAAAAGAAGCCAGCCCCCGCCCGGGAGGAGGAAGGGCGAATGATTCCCGCCGCAAGGGATTCCGAGATGTAGTGATTCATTGCCTCCCGTTCCCTGGGTGACAGAGAGTATAACCGACCCTTGGGAGGCGTGGTGCCTGGGAGCAGGTTGATGGCACAGTCATATGGTCGATGGGGCGGCAGAGAGACAGCACGAGCTTTACTGAAGACCTCCTTGAGATCATGGTAATCTGAAGGGACATTGGCGAGATCTGGTGGTTCCTTCACAGATGCAGAACTGAGACAAGGCGTGGCTGCAGCCCGCAAGCAGGTCTTAGCACATGATGGGTTCCAAGCTACGATTGTGTTCCTGATCCAATCGATTTGTGGGTTGTGACGGGTTAGCCAGGGCAGACCTAGGACAACAGTGGCATGTGATCCCTTCATCATGAACAGTGAAGTCTGCTCTAAATGATTGCCCGAGACTCTAAGGCCAACGAGGGGAGTTCTGTGGGTGATAGATGGGTGCGGGCTACCAGTGAGTGCCTGAACCTTAAGGTGGGTCTCCAAGGGGAGAGCGGGGATTCCTAGGGCCTTGGCTGAAGCCGCGTCGATCAGATTGCGGTCTGAACCTGAATCAATCAATGCTTGAACCAGGTGGGTTTGTTGCTCATAGGATAGGAAGACGGGGAGCAGACGGCATCCTTCTGGGAATTTTCCTGGAGTCACACCCTCCAGTCCTCCAAGCTGGACTAGAGGACGCCTCCTCTTTACAGGACAGGTCTTGAGTTGATGACAGGATCTCCCACAGTAGAAGCAGGCTCCCTCCACTCGGCGGCGGCGGCGGCGTTCTTCAGGGGAAATACGGGTTCTGTCCAGTCGCATGGGTCCCTCCTGAAGGTTAGTTCGTGGAGAGGGGGGTCGTGGGAGGTCTCTGGGGGGTGAGAGTCTGGCTGAACTTCGAAGGCGGAGACGTGAATCCACTCGACCAGCTAGATCCATGAGCTCTTGGAGTGACGAGGGAAGTTCGTGGGAGATTAACATGTCCTGGAGTGTCTCAGTCAGTCCTTCGAAAAAGGTGTCACTCAGGGCCCGACCATTCCACCCACTGGAGAGAGCTAGGGTCTGGAACTCAATGGCGTAGTCATAGGCTGAGTGTGAGCCTTGGCGGAGCTTTAACAACTTGTGACCTGCCTCCCTGCCGTGACATGAGCGATCGAACACTCTCCTCATCTCCTTAGCAAAGTCTTTGTAGTTGGAGCAACAGGGGTCGTGAGCATCCCAGAGTGCAGTGCTCCATTCCCGAGCTCGTCCTGAGAGGAGAGTTATCACGTGCGCGACCTTTGAGCGTTCAGTGGAAAATGTGGAAGGCTGGAGCTCAAATATCAGCGTGCACTGAGAGAGGAAGGATCGACAGGTGCCTGGATCTCCTCCATAGGTGGGAGGGGCGGGGAGCTGTGGTTCTCGTTGCATGCAGGAGCCCCCACTTTGCACTGGAGAGAGTTGGAGCCGTTGGAGCTGGGACGTGACGTCAGCGAGGGGTAGCTTTGTGTTGAGCAGCTCCTGCTGGTGAGCTCCAAGAAGTGCACCTTGACTCTCCAGCGCTGATTTCATGCGGTCCACATCTGCTGAATTCATATCGCTGGCTGGATTATTCTGTCACGGGGACGAGGCGGTACGAGGTGAATCCAAGCGCAGATGAGTGACAGCAGCGTTAAACAGGCGAACGTTCGGAATGCGGAGGTCAAATACCGGGAGATCAATCAACGTAGCGTCGAAGCCAAATCGAAAAGCAAGCGCCGTAGTCGAAAAAGGAAGCTTTAAATCGGTAACCGGAGAATCAAGCAGCGGAGCGACAATCCAACACACGTAGACAAAAGCCGTGGTCAAAAGAAAGGAAGCGAGAGATCAAAACCGGGAGATCAAAAGAACGAGGCGAACAAATCCGAGGCGAGAGACAAAACTCGAGAATCGAAAAACAAAGCGACTTGGCAGCGTGAATACGAGAAAAAAGGAAACGCGAGAAAATCAAGGTACGTGACACACAAGATAATCCAGCGATTTAAGCAGCATTCAGAGCGTGCTTAAATCGCTGGAGTAATCAGTGGAGGATAAGAGGCAGGTGCGCAGGAGGGGCGGAAACGGGACCGTGGAGAAAAAAAAAAAGAAAACAAAGGCACATGTCCGCGGTGACAGCGTGGGAAAAAGTTCATGAATCATGACAGATACAGTATTTATGACATCCACTGAGTCTCTCGCAATATCCCTAACTTATTGTGAGTAGTGATGAGGAAGTATCAAATTTCAATATTTTATTCACAATACAACATAGATGACAGCAAATGTTTAAACTGAGAAAATTTATAATTTACAGGGAAAAATAAGTTGATTTTAAATTTCATGGCATCAACACATCTCAAAAAAATTGGGACAAGGCCATGTTTACCACTGTGTGGAATCCCCTGTTCTTTTTATAACAATCCTCAAATGTCTTGGGACTAAGGAGACAAGCTGCTCAACGAATGTTGTCCCATTGTCTCATACAGGTTTCTAGTTGTTCAACTGTCTTAGGTCTTCTTTGTCATATCTTCCTCTTCATGGTGCGCCAAATGTTCTCTATGGGTGAAAAATCTCGACTGCAGGCTGGCCATTTCAGTACCCGGATCCTTTTCCTACGCAGCCATGATGTTGTAATTGATGCAGTATGTGGTCTGGCATTGTCATGTTGGAAAATGCAATGTCTTCCCTGAAAGAGGCAACGTCAGAATGGGAGCATATGTTGGTCTAGGACTTGGATGTATCTTTCAGCATTGATGATGCCTTTCCAGATGTGTAAACTGCCCATGCCATACACACTCATGCAACCCCATACCGTCAGAGATGCAGACTTCTGAACTGAGCGCTGATAACAACTTGGGTTGTCCTTGTCCTCTTTAGTCCGGATGACATGGCCTCCCAGTTTCCCAAAAAGAACTTCTAATTTTTTTTTGTCTGATCACACAGTTTTCCACTTTGCCACAGTCTATTTTAAATTAGCCTTGGCCCAAAGAAAACTTCTGCATTTCTGGATCATGTTTTTGACCTATAGAGTTTTAGCTGGCAATGGCGAATGGCACGGTGGATTGTGTTCACTGACAATGTTTTCTGGAAGTATTCCTGAGCCCATGTTATGATTTCAGTAGCATTCCTGTCTGTGATGCAGTGCCGTCTAAGGGCCCGAAGATCACGGGCATCCGGTAAGGTCTTCCGGCCTTGACCCTCACTCATAGAGATTGATCCAGATTCTCTGAATCTTTGTATGATATTATGCACTGTGGATGATGATAATTTCAAGCTCTTTCCAGTTTTTCCCTGAGAAACTCCTTTCTGATATTGCGCCAATAGTTATTGCCTCAGCATTGGGGAATTGGTGTCCTCTGCCCATCTTGACTTCTGAGAGACACTGCCACTCTGAGAGGCTCTTTTTATACCCAATCATGTTGCCAATTGGGCCTCCAGCTGATTTTTATGTGTACATTTAACTTGTCCGGCCTCTTATTGCTACCGTTCCAAACTTTTTTGGAATGTGTAGCTCTCATGAAATCCAAAATGAGCCAATATTTGGGATGACATTTCAAAATGTCTCACTTTCAACATGTGATATGTTATTTATTTATTTATTTAAATTCTATTCTGAATTAAATATTGAAATTTTAAACTTCCACTTCATTGAATTCTGTTTTTATTCACAATTTGTACAGTGTCCCAACTTTTTTGGAATCAGGTTTGGGATAACAGATTTTGGTGATTTTTTGATCAACACAGTCTCTCTTAGAAATGGAAAAAATGCACTATATTTTCAGCAAACATTGGTGCATAATTATTTTTTATGTCATGAATTGAAAAAAAAAAAAATATATATATATATATATATATATATATATATATATATATATAATAGGGATTGCAAAAAGGTAGTGCACCCTACATAATCAGTCTCAGTAACACCTCCTTTGGCAGATATCACAGCTTGCAAACACTTTTTTTAGCCAGCCAAAAGTCTTTCATTTCTTCCGCAACACAACCGCAAAGTATGATAGCTCCACCCCCATGCTTAATAATAGGCCAAAGAGTTCTATTTAGCTTCATCAGTCCACAGCACTTGTTACCAAAATGCATCAGGCTTCTGTAGATGTTCTGTTGCATACTTCTGACATTGGATTTTATGATGGGGATGCAGGTAAGGTTTTCCGCAGTCAATTGAAGGTTTTAATTTGTCTTTCTGACCAGCAGATGAGCAGTTCTCTGCGAGAGTTTTCTTGGTCTTCCAGATTTCATCTTGACTTCCACAGTTTCCCTGAACTGCCATCTCTTTATTACATTTCTCACTGTGGAAACACAGTGGAACCCATGATTAGAGGAACCCATGATTGTTGAGTGTCTGCAAGTGTGTGCAAAAGGCTTGAAATGTCAAAGTATTTATAAAGCTTTGAAATTGACATTCACTAATGACAGCCTGATCACGGCATAACTGCCAGCATATCTGCCCATTCTTTTTTGGGGGGATTTTTACCTGTTTCTTCTCCCTAATTTAGTTGTGTCCAATTCCTCCCTGGCCACTCAGTCGGGAGGACTGAAGACTATCATGTGTTTCTTCCAAACCACGTGACGCCAGCTGACCGCATCTTATTGAACTGCTTGCTCACGCACCGTTGGGGGCAGCGTAACACATTCGGAGCACAGTGCTATCCGCTCCTTCCGCTTGCGCTAGCTCACAGACACCCCTGATTGGCTGTAGAGCTATGATTAATGTGGAAGCACTAAGTACCTCTCGTTCCTTGCCTCTGAGAGAGCTCAGCCAATCAGCTCTCTCTAGACCTACGGCTGCGAGAAGTTACAGCATCACCCGGGAATCAAACTCGTGATCTCCGGATGATAGGGTGAACACTTTACCACTGCGCCACTCGGAGGCCATTCTGAACTGTGCAGCATATTAACCCATGGCTCTGCCCCTCACAAGACCCGCGTCGTTCCTCTTTAAGCAAAGAAAATACACCTAACAATCTTACAACATGCTGTCTCTTAGTAATCAAGCTCTCACAAGATAGAAAGAGAACTAACTTCTAACACAAACCTAAATCCCAATTCTTTCTCTCAAACCCCTAATCAAGGGCTCTACTTGGTGTGTGGAACAGGGGATTGTGCAGCTTATATAGCGCACTGGCTTAACCAATCACTCATTGTCTATAACTAATGAGTCTATAACTCATTGTCTTTATCCTGTATTCAGAGTCACGGGGGGCCTGGAGCCTATCGCAGGAGACTTAGGGCATGGGGTGGGGTACACTCTGAACGGGATGCCAATCCATTGCAGGGCACTCATACACATACTGTACACTCACTCACATGATTATTCACACACTACAGACAATTTGGGAACACCAATTAGCCTAATCTGCATGTCTTTGGACTTTGGGAGGAAACCAATTTTATTTCATACAAACCAATTTTTTATTTTATTCAACTCAGTAAATCAGTAGTACCTCAGAGTGACACATATCAGATATTAAATCTAAACAAAAATATTGTAATAAAATTAATTAAAGTTAACACAAATTAGAATAAAGTCCTTCAATGTTTCTGCAAAAATGCACACCCAGGCCTATAGATTTTTTTACACTCAGACATGCATGAATCACACACAAGATGTAAACCCAAAACTTTCAGCTTCAATCCAAGGGCTAATAAATCATAAATCATTCTAATATAATTACAAACATAAGGACTGCTTTAATTACTGTACTTGGATGGAAATCCTTTAAAGTCAGGAATTCCCTGAATCTGGAACCCATGTACATGACCAAATGCTGAGTTTCCTCCCTTGAATACTTTGCTGGGAAACCCCCGCCATAACGGCAATCAGAGTGAATGAGTGGAAAGAACCAGAAGTGAGGTGGCACGTGCGAACATACAGTAAGGGCACACCTCATCCTAGTAGAATATATATCCCCTTTTGAGTTGTGAGAGTCCATAAAATAGAAGCTCCCTTGCACTGTGTAGTATTCATGCAAACCGATTATTCCCTGCTGAAATAAAACACTACACAGGCCAACGTTCCCCCTGAGTCCTGCACTGGGGCTCCCACACTTAACAACATACTTCGTGGCACAATATTCAAGCCCCCACTGTCCAGTTATCTGGGAATTTGCACATCAGTTTCTGCTTCAAACTCGAAAAAAGCCATACCCAACTACAGGGGACATGAGGATCAACTCCGGAATCACTTTTAATTCTTGTGTCTGACAGCTTTGCAGGTTACACAACAATCATTCAAAGTGGATTCAACTACGTGAGTGAGAGGTCGATAACCTTGAATGAAAAACAGAAAAGGGTGCATCACTATTCCTGATAAATAACAGTTAAATCACTACTTCTAAAAAATAACATGTTAAATCAAATTTAAACAAATACAACAGCGTGAGTGAGCGTGGTGTCCGTGCCGAGACATGAAGATACGCCATAGTCGGGAGAGAGCATGCGTTGAGTCGAAAACCGGGAAATCCGTCAGCGAGGCAAACAAATCCGAATCATGAGACAACGGGGAAAAACGAGAAACGAAACAAGACTTCAGTAACATGATCATAATCAAAAACAAACGTGAGAGAATTGACTAGAGCACTCAATAATCTGGCGAAGAACTGGTGTGCTGCCCTTCCCTATAAACCCAAGGAAATCAGCACCGGATGAGAAACCGGTGTGCAGGTGGGTCGGTCCGGGGGCGTGGGAAATGTCATGACAGTGAGGGAAAACAAACCAGCGTGATGAGGAGCTTGACAGCGTGGGTACGGAAATGTCATATGAAATGCACGAGAGTGCCGAGAGCGTGACAGCATAAGTTACACTTTCTCTTGTAATGAGTATTATAGTAAATAAATTAAATATCGAGTAACTAAGATTCAAATGATCAGTCCTTCGTATAAGTAAAGAGCGGTATTATCATAAGTGTCCCTGAAATGACCAGCAGCCAATGTGCTTCCCTGTCTCACATGTTACTGACTACAGGCTCTTACACACAGGTTTTTATACACAGACCCTATTCTGTTACATCATAGTAGAGACTGTGAGGTGGCGATTTCCTGTCACAAATTGTGCTTGTATCTGTACCTTTGCTCCATTAGTGACTGTGAGGTGATGCATACTGTGATGTCATACTCTGATCGTGTCACAGTTGTTCCTTGTTGAATGACTTCATCGTCACCATTTCACTTATTTTAACTTTACACCTCTCACTTGAACTACTGGTTCTTGAACACAAGTAGTTCACACTTTCTTGCCTTCTGCCTGTTCTTCTGTAGGAACCAAGACAACTGTGTACAGACAATCTTGCTCATCAATTTCGTGATGACCTTCTGTGTTTTGTCTGTGATGCTCACTGTACAATGCAAACAGTTGTCTCTGCTGCCCCTTTCTTTTGAGGAGAGCTTGCGGGATAGATTTTCCTGGGCCATTTCCTGGGATCCAGTCACTCGCTAGCTCAGCCTTTTGGATTTCTGTGACTCTGTTTGCAAAGAATTCCTGTAACTATTACATTGAATGGCCCAGCACAATCTGCCTGTAACCAATGTTCAACTTACATCCGCCATCGCCGCTTCTCGAAGAATCGCCTCGGTTCTGAGATTTTCTGAAAGTGGCTTGTCACATGTTTGTCAATTTAAGCTTCCATTCCCCGTCTCTTGAAATGCCATCCTGACAAGAATTGCAACTTTTTGCTTGGCAGGAGCCATAGAGCCCAGCAGCCTGGCTTAGTAGTT
Organism: Clarias magur; assembly: GCA_013621035.1. NCBI lineage: Eukaryota > Metazoa > Chordata > Actinopteri > Siluriformes > Clariidae > Clarias > Clarias magur. Next base: position 16,284 of record QNUK01000553.1, on the reverse strand, counting down.
GTCTCCTGGTCAATGGGTTAGGCATTTTCAGTTTTACTTTGCCTTCAAGAAGGTTCTGGACTGTTCCCATTTCCTTTTTCCTTTGTGAGAAGTTAATGGAGGTCATAATGTAGAGTTTATCCTCTTCTACCAAATACCCGGTTCCCAAAGCTTTATTTTCTTCTTCCTTCATCTTGTTTGGAAGTATGATCGCTTGCACGAGTCACTTGCCTCTCACTTTGCCCTGACCTAACCCATGGCTTGAGTGCAAATCTGCCAGCTGTCAGAATCTCTTCAAGTCCATTTATTATCATGGTCAGTCTCTCCTGGTCATTGTGGGATGTGAGGATGTCATTGACATAGCTATCCTCCTTAAGTACTCTACACTCCTCTTTCAAATGAGCAAACTTCGCCAAGTGTGCTGTTTCACGCATTGCTAATTGAGCAATGCACCCAGCAGGCCGATCTCCGATGTTGACCCTGGTTATGGCATACTCGCCTATTTCTTCTTCCTCAGTATCCCTCTAAAGGGATGCACTTCATGCTCTTGAACCCAGACAGAGTTGTACATCTTCTTAATGTCACCAAGAGCAGCAAATACTCCCTTTTTAAATCGAAGTAAGACAGCTCCTATAGGGTTGAGTACATCTGGCCATTTTAGCTGTCGATCATTCATGTTCAGTCCTTTGAATTTTTGGCTACTATTCCAGACCAGCCATATCAGAGTGGTTGTTAAGTGGGGGTTTGGTGCCACTAAGACATACCAAACTGGTCCCTTCCACTCCTAATCACTTCCTTGGTGAGTTTCACTGCTGCTCCTCTTTCGACCATGTCATGGACCTGAGCTGCATAAATACCTCGCCATTCTGGTACTCTCTTGAGTTGTTTTTCCATTCTTAGGAAAGCACTTTCCACCCCCCCTTCTGTTGTTTGGAAGGGTGGATAGGTTCTGAATCCATGGATACTTTGTATCCCAGTGTGGAGACTTACTGTGGGAATCTTTTTCAACAAGTTCCTTCTCTTTTGCCAGAGTCATTTCTTTTCCACTTTGGTTCACAGGCCGCTCCGATACTGTCCCACTTCCACCACTCAAGAAAATCCTGGTTTATTGACAGTGAGCTTTTTGTTTCAGCCACATGACTTTTCCCTCATTGGCTTATCTTGGGAATATTTGGAGCTTCATGGACTGAGCAAAATGCGTCTTAGACTCGTGTGCTGTCATATCTACCTTCTCAAACAGATCTCGGTGTGCTCCAGCAACAGTTTTCCCCATCGGACTGTCCCATAGGATGAGATCACCCACGACATTCTTTGTGGCGCAAGTCTCCCCTCTTTGTGTAACAATGCGGGTCACGTGAGGGTCAGAGCCATGCATAAACTGTTCAGAATGGGCAAATCTGCAGGTTGCTACAACTCAGAGTTCTGAACAGGCAAAGGCCCGGCCATTTATGCACGCATTGCCAGGCAACGCCGCCATCAGGCAATCAGCCTGAATGAGTGACTATTTAAGGGTCCTGATACCGGTGCACTTCGTATGATCATTTAGGTAGCACTGGTATCAGGGCCAAAGACAAAGAGAAGACAAAGAAAAAAAGATAAAGAAACTAAAAGACAAAGAAAGAAAAGAAACGTGCGCAGAAAGTGAAGAGACAGAGCCAAAGCCCCAGCCTCTGCGAGATGCTGGCGAAGGCGAAAAAGAGAGAAAGAGAGAGCGGCACATATCAGTTCAGCGTGCAACCTCAAGTTAAAAGTGCAAAAGACACAAACCACTCTATCTCCCATGAATCCTCGGTAAGGGCGAAGGCCCCAAAAGAATAAAAATGTTTTATTTTCCAGAGCCCCGTCCATTCTCACATAGACGGCAGAGCTCTGTTTACTTGGTGTTTACAGTTTTCATTTGTTTCCTTTTAAGTCTCTTAATTAGTAATCCCATGCTATCTCCAAATGTGAAGGTCTTTCCGTGCGTATCACAAGCACTCTCACACCCTCCTAATTCGTTCACCCTCTCTATAGCCCAGCATAAGGGTTCTTATCTTTAAAAAACTCTCTCTAAATACCGCACCACGTAACAATCGGTGGCTGGTCAATCTTCTCCGGCCTTTTCAATTCTTTGAGGTCAGCATCTGGAAATTATTTTTTAAGTTGCTCTGGAGTTACACTTCTGTGGACTTTGGCAATCTCCTCTAACCCATAACAGATCAATTGATGAGCCTTCACTGTCCCCTTGTGAGTTTGAGTCTAATCCTAAGGAGGTACCTTTTGGCCATCTTGCCAACCCCATGAACAACTAGGGTAACTTTCTCTCCTCTTAACTTGAGCCAGCAGCTTTGTGTGTAATATAATTTGTGTCTGACGCCAGATCTATCAGAGTGCCAATTTTTTGTCCTGCATTAGTGGTTATTTCCATCAACATCATGATAACACTGAGTTCTTTTAACCCATTGGCGAATAAAAGTCCCATTTTGTCTCTCTCAGAACAGGCTACCATCTTAGCTTTTGTGACAGGGCAGTCTAGGCTTTTAGAAGAGACAATCAATAACTAAATAAATTCCGACTACGCCACCCCGGATCTAGCCCGGGGAAATATTTACCTATATTACTACAGGATTTTGATGTTAAAAATGATGTTAAACACACAGGTTCGGTCCGTTACGTTTACGTGGGTAAACAATCAACAAATACATACACTTTATTCGTATAAAAAAGAAGCTTCTAAAACAAATAAAAACACTTCCGCTGAGGCAAATAAGCGGTATTTAGCACGCACAACATAAAATTAATTCAACCAAAAATGATAAATAAACTAAAAGAAAAGAAGAAAGACAATCAATGAAACACACACTAAACAGAACTGTAAATAAGATTGATGTATAAAAATCAACAAAACTAACTAACCATCACCAGGGCTGAGGCTCCCAGCAGTAAGAGAAATGGCGTTCTACTTCTCGTGAGACACTCCAACTACACACCACAGTACACTTACTCACACTAGCACACACAGTGAGGGAAGCCACCACCACAAGGCCAAGCGCATTCGACAGTAGACACCTCAGCTCCTGGGAATAAACAAATAAAAATAAGTACAAAACCACACCAATCACAGTATGGCCATGTCACCAGACAACATTCAAATATATACAAACACAGCTGATGGGCATAAACCAAATAAATAAAAATAAAAAGAAATAAAATGCAACTAGCCAACGTGATACAGCTTACCTTAACCTCGACGGGTTTGATAGGCTCACACAGGGCACATCAAACACCATAGCGGAAAAGTAAAATTACACAACAGAACAGGCACTACAACTTCTGTTGGTTGCTACTGGTTGTGGTATATGACTGAGCAATATCGGCCTCGAGTTAGAAATTACCATTCACCATGAACTTCTGGAAGCACGCGAATGCAATGCAATATATATATATAAGTAAATTTAACTAAGAAAGAATACATTTAACCAAGAAAAAAATAAAACATCTGTATAATACAAAATACAAAATATACACTATAAGAAATATATAAGAAAAATATAAGAAGAAAAAGAAAAACCTAGCTGTACAATAGAAAATATAGAATTGTGGAAATTGATGTGGGTATGGAGTGAACATAAATAGATCGGAATGTCCAGGGGTGTGCAAATATGCTGTAAAGTGTCATATTAAAGTGACTTGTGTGCATATTTAAAGTATCTTATTTGCATAATGTCCATAAGTGTGCAGGTGTGCAGTGACCACTAGTGTCAGTGAATGTCCAGAATGTTCAGCGTGAGTTCAGAAACGTGTGGATGTGCAAAATGGATCAGTACTGTCTGATTAAGAGACTGTATGGCCTGCGGGAAGAAGCTCCTCCTTAGTCTCTGTATTGGGGTGGCTGAGGTCCCTCATGATCTTCCTGGTCTTGGTCCAGCACCGCTTGCTGTAGATTGAGTGCAGGTCAGGGAGCTTTGTGCGGATGATGCGCTCAGCTGATGATGCGCACCACCCTCTGAAGAGCTGATCTGTCCTGCATGGTGCTGTTCCCGAACCAGTTTGTGAGGTTTCCAGTTAGGATACTCTCTATGGTGCAAGAGTAGAAGTTCCTAAGCACCTTAGAGGGCAGTCTAAAGTCTCTCAGGCATCTGAGGTGGTATAGATGCTGCCGGGCCTTTTTCACCATGGTATTGATGTGACAGGACCATGACAGGTCCTGCGTGATGTGAACACCGAGATATCGGAAGCTATCCACTCTTTTCACTGAGCTCTTGTTGATTAACGGGTGTCTGGTAGTTCTTCTTCTGCTTTGTACTAAAGTCCACTATCAACTCCTTTGTCTTGCTGACGTTTAGAACAAGATTGTGGTGTTGGCACCAGTTTTCCGGATTTCCAATCTCCTTCAGGTAGGCCGTCTCATCGTTGTCAGTGATCAGGCCCACCACGACGGTGTCGTCAGCAAACTTGATGATGGTGGTGGAGTTGGTAGAGGCTACGCTGTCGCGTGTGTACAGTGAGTGTAGTGGGCTCAGAACACAACCCTGGGGGGCTCCAGCGCTGAGAGTGATGGAGGCTGAGACATGCCCGCCCATCCTTACTGCTTGTGGTCTGCCAGTTAGGAAATTGGAGACCAACTGATACAGAGATGAGCTGAGTCCCAGGTGGTGAGTGTGGAGGGAATTATGGTATTAAATGCTGAGCTGTAGTCGACAAAGAGCATTTTAACATAATTCCCCTTTCTAGTGTCCAGATGAGTGAGACAAGTATGGAGTACATGAGAGATAGCGTCATCTGTAGAGCGGTTTGAACGGTAAGCAAACTGTAGTGGATCCAGTGTGTCTGGTAGTGAGGAGATAATGAAGTCTCTGACCAGCCGCTCAAAGCACTTCATCACTACCGAGGTGAGGTCTACAGGTCGATAGTCATTGATGGAAGCAGGATGGCGTTTCTTCAAAACAGGAACAATGATGGACTCCTTAAAGCATGTAGGGATCCCCAACTGAGATAAAGAGAGGTTGAATATCTCTGTGAACACAGGTGCTAGCTGGTCTGCGCAGGCTCTGAGGACTCTATCTGAGATGCCATCTGATCCTGCTGCTTTCCTGGTGTTCACTCTCTTAAAGGCTCTCCTCACGTCATGCTCGGAGATGATAAGTGCTGGCAGTGACTTCCTGTCTGCAGCCATTAGCACTGCTAGCATTAGCACTGCTAGCATTAGCAACGCTAGCGTCTTTAGCTACAGCCTCAAAATGAGCATCAAAGGTGTTCAGCTCGTCTGCCAGAGTCATGTCCGCGTTCGTCATACCGGATGTTGGTGCTTTGTAGTCCGTTATTGTTCTTGGTCCCTGCCATAGGCTCCTAGAGTCACTCTGTTGGAGTTGTGACTCTAGTTTCCTTCCATAGCACTGCTTTGCCTCTTGCACCACCTTCCGGACATTGTATGAGGCAGCCTTGTACAGGTTCATGTCACCCGACGCAAGTCCCACGTTGAGCGGTGCGAGATCTCAGAGTGTTGCGGATGGTTTTATCCACCCTAGGCTTCTGATTGGGAAACGTTCTGATGTTTCTATCATCCGCTAGTTTCCCGACGAATCCCACATCCGCTTCCTTAAACACGTTGACGTCATCGGAGCTGTTTCGGAACATGTCCCAGTCTGCATCATCAAGTGCATCCTGTAAAGCGGCCACCGATTGGTTCGTCCAGCGCGCGGCCTCCCTCTGGACCGGAACTTCCTGTTTGAGCCTTTGTTTGTATTTTGGCATGAGGAAGATGGCGGCATGGTCAGATTTCCTGAACGGTGGAGGAGATAACCGTGCTAACTGTCCTTAACTGTTGTGTAACAATGGTCCAGTGTCCATTCGCCCCTGGTCAGGCAGGTGATGTGCTGATAGAAGGTCGGCGCTGTGCGTTTGAGGTTGGCGTTGTTAAAGTCCCACACTACAATAAGCAGCGTCACGGTGTTGAGTCTGGTGCTGGTGCTGTGCATGCAGCTCGCATAAGGCAGTGTCCGTGTCTGCTTGTGGTGGAATATAAACGGGTCTGCTGATAAAAGTAGCAGGATGAATTATGAAGTGTACAGGGAGTTATTCCCTGTTCTATCCCTGTCCATGTCCATTATCCATGTCCTTGAGTTCCCATTTTGGACAAAGAAGGTAGTGGTGGTCTGACAAGGCTCCCTGTCAGGTTCGTATATTTGGTGTTGTAGGCGAGGCATAATCTTAATTGGCCAGTGGAGAATATCCCATTTCTTTACCTTGAGAAACTCCTGAATGGCTTTCAAGTTAAGTTTTGAATCATCATCCATCTGTAATATAAAGCATCTTATCAGTTTGGCAGAATTCAGCTGAATTTGAGCAGAGAACAACGCCCTGTACACTTCGTAATTCATCCTGCTACTTTTATCAGCAGTCGGGCCACCAATAAACACCAGTGACCAGGTTCCTTTGCCCCTTTGCCAACCATACACTCTTATGCCCAACACTGCTGCCACCAGCTTTTCTTCTCCAAGTTAATTTTGGTTTTATTCTAACGAATTTGTCAAAGTTTTCTGCCAATGTCTAATCTGGCCTTTGTGTTCTTGAGTCAGAAGCTTCTGTATTTTCTTCATAAAACTGTTTCAAGACTTTGACAATGACCTTGACCTATCTCCTGTTCTTCATCATGGACAGAATTTTATGGTCATCTACTTTAGTCGTCTAGTTGTGCAGTTAATTCCTTCTCTGTAAAAATGTTCTAGGCTGTTGTAAAAGTCCCAATGTTTTTTCTATCTCTGGCATCCTTCACTTTCATAGACATCTCTTTGGACCCCAAACTTGGGGGTTTGAGTGTGCAGCTACCAAATTTGAATGTATCTGCTTGATTAGTTATGCAGTAACAAGGGAGCAGGCCACACACAACCATGGAGGTGTTGTATGCTGTATTTCCTCAATAGTTAATGCCACAAAACCTAATGAAAATCTTGACTTTGCTTATATCTTGGTTTATTTCAAATTCAATGTGGTGGTATACAAAGGCCAAATGCCAAAATATCTTATCTTTGTTCCAAATTAATGGCACTGATTATAAGTTAATGGAAAATCTGATTACTATTATCCTTTATTATAGTGCACACTTATTAGGGATCATGGTAACTATGGTAATCACTTATAGTTTTATTTTTTATTATTATTTTATCAAGTGAAGACAGAAAACAAATGTGTCTGAAAAACAATTAGTGGTCAGAAGCAGATGTAACCTGGGGTCAGGTGTATTTTTAAAAGAGGAGCACAAAGGTGTCGGTTCTGCGGTTGGAAAAAACATTCAGACCTTAATATGGACAGATGCTGCATTTGTTTCTGCAAAGGCTTGTGGTTAGTGATATGGCTCACCTTTACACCCCATACCCCCACACACAACACACACACACACATGCATGCTTTCCCTCTCTCACACACACATCACACACAGAAACACACACACACACACACACACACACACACACACACACACACACACACCTACCTTACAAACACATATGCATGCAGTCATGCACCCACAACCCCCCCGTCCCCCCCGACACACACCTTACAAACACATATGCATGCATTAATACACCCACAACACACACACACACACACACACACACACACACACATACGTACACAAACTCACAAACCTTGATAGTATAAAAGTAAACAATGTCAAAATTCCACAAAGCAAAATAGCATTTTCAGTGACATGAACTAAATAAGTCATTGCATTAAAAAATCTTTTAATTTTATTTTGATCTGAGTGGAAAAAGTCCCTTTAGCATTTATAATATCATTTAATAATTTAATAATAGCATTTAAAATTTTATAATGTTTCTAGTAATGAGGACAATCATGATAGTAAGAATCCTGTGATCTTTTGTGCAATGCATTTGCACTTTAGTTTAATATTTAGTATGAAGTCATTTATTCTTTGTCTTTATCTGGCTGTTTCCTGAAGACCCTGTACAGAAATTTACCAAAGACGTTTTATCTTTTCTGTGAAATTAATTCTAGGAAATGAATCCAAAAATGACTTCATATGCATTACTGAGTGTAGGGGAAAAGAAAATGATCACTCTCATGTTTTAATGAAACAGCGCACTGGCTTTGCTTTGAAAATAGTGATTACAGCTAAGGAGGAATTTTAGCTCCTAACTGCAGTTATTCTATCACTTAACTGGCAACCCAGTCTGCATTAATTAGATTACAGTTTTTGCCAATCGCTTACAAACTAAATGCTAATGCTTAGCTCTTGTAGCACAGCGTTGAACACAGTGTAACCATGGCTTAAACACATTTTCAAGTGTGCACTTTGTTCACAAATTTGTAAGAAACTTATTGAGAAACACTACACACGTTTTCTTACATTAGACACTTTGTCCAATACCAAAATCACCTGTTATCATTGGAAAAACACTGCTGCACACAAAACAATGCTCACCTGGCAATTGTGGTCTCTCACATACACACCTGAAAGCACTTGCACAAAAAACAGAACACCAGTCAATCTGAGCCTTAGGACTACAAATAGGTCCCAGGTAAGACATTTGGAGAGCTACGCAAACATAGAGGCAACAAGAGTCAGAGTGAGAGGAGGACAAAGAGAGAAAGGAGTCGGACGAGGAAGAGGACAAGGGCATACTGTAGATGAGGACCAGAGCAGAGACGTGTATCGGGTGACATCAAGGCTACTCTGGTCGACCATGTGATAAATCGTGACCGGTCCATGAGGGAGGCTGGGCAAAGATTCCACCCTAACCTCAGTCGGTACACAGTAGCATCGATAATAAGGACATTCCGACTGGAGAACAGGTATATCTTCAAGTTTATACTCGACCTACTGTGTGTGTCACATGATTCTGTATCATACAGTATTACAGTATGTAACTGTACCATACAAAAATGGGTAGTGCTGTGAAGTGTATCTAAAGGAATACCATTGGGATGTTACAGTACTGTGTACAGATTGAAGTTACAGTATGTGAAAAAGAACACGAACCATGACATCTTGTGGTGGCATTTTCGACAGAATTTCAGTTGGACGACCTCCTCAAGGTGGAAGGGGGCGGCTCTTCAGTCTACAACAAGAGCTTGCCATTACTGAAATGGTGCGAGAAAATAATGCAATCCGACTTCGTGAGTTGCAACAACGCATAATTGCAGATTGAAATGTATTCAGCAATATCACCAGGGCCAGCATTTCTACAATAATTCGCGTCCTACAGAAACATAACTTGCAACAAAGTGCCATGATTATGTGCAGGTATGTGTCACTTTACTTCACATACTATATATTGTGCTGTGGGAATGAGGGTCTATGCCTGTAGATTGTAGTTTTTGTCTATACTGACCCAACCCAGCCCCTACGTGTGTGAAAATATAGACATTGTAGTTACTGTATGTGTTCTTAGTAACACTATTCAATATTTACAGACAGTTCTGGATTTTGATGCTGCTGAACTGCCACATGAGTTCATCTACATGGATGAGGCAGCCTGCAATCTGGCCGAAAGCAGGCGTCAAGGCTGTGACATAGTTGGACAAAGGGCTGTTGTAAATGTCCCTGGCCAGCGTGGGGGAAATATCACCTTGTGTGCTGCAATTAGTGTCCAAGGCATCCTGCCTCACCATGCCACGCTGGGTCCCTACAATACTGAACACATAATTGCATTTCTAGATGCACTACATGCAGTTGCGCAGGACAGACCAGAGCAGTCCAGGTTTGTTATCATCTGGGGTGATGTCAGTTTCCACCGGGCAGCTCTGGTCCAAGATTGGTTCAACAACCATAACCAGTTCAGACTGTTATATCTGCCCACTTACAGCCCCTTTCTAAATGCAATTGAGGAATTCTTTTCAGCATGGCGGTGGAAAGTATATGATCGGAAACCACTGCATGCAGAAAAGTCATATGTCCGCATGGACGCAATGGAAGAGGCAATGCGAGACACTGAGGTGGGATCGATTCAAGGGTGTATTCGGCACACAAGGCGATATTTTCCCCGATGCCTTGGCCGCGAGGACACCGCTTGTGATGTCGATGAGGTCTTGTGGCCAGACACCGCCGACACCCCTCCCCCCCTCCACACAAGCCATTGTTTTGTTTTGTTGGGTAAGAATGTCTGTTTATGGTAAAAATTATTGTTTGATTACTGCAGCAATAACTTTTGGCTTTTAGGGCAAAATACAATAAAAAAAAATAGAAACACAAAGACTGGAGTGTTTTATATTAAGCCCATCAGTGTGTTGCTGGTGATATGAAAGGGTAATTCAAATGGCGTGTGTGTATGGTTTTGCTGCAAGTATTTGATTTTTAGAAAAGCCTGTTAAGTTTTAATTGCAGTGTTTAATTTTGACAAAGATGTGAGTGGTTAATCTCCAAGTGTCTATGTCTGATTGGTTTGTGTGTAGAGTTTTGACATGGTGGGCCAAATTCTGCAATACGCAAGTGTGAAAGCAATAGGCAAAAACTGTAATACAAATAGATTCCAACAAATATTTCAGTTCAAATTCCAGTCGATATTTAACTTCATTTCTGACAATATTCAATTAGACTAAAACAGACTTGTGTAGAGGCCATCCGTCTCTCAAACCACAGGGTTTTGCACAGTCACACGCAGCAGCTGCCCATTTCCTGGTTTAACTAATTTCCAACCACATGAATGACATGTGGTGCATTTTTCTGCATCTCTTTTGCACTCACAACCATGTTTTCATTGCTTGTAACCACTTGCTACTTTCACACACTGCTGTCATTTAACAAAAAAATGTTTTTACATATTTTTTATAATGGACTAGTTTGAGGAGTGCAAATCAGTTATTCTGAACACACCTTCTCATTCAGCGAGTTTTCTTTCTTGTGTTCTTCAGCCCAAACGCGTCTCTTCTGCTTGTTGCCTGTCCTTATCAGTGGTTTCCTAGCAGATGTTCTACATGAAGGCCTGATTCACACAGTCTCCTCTTAACAGTTGTTCTAGAGACGTGTCTGCTGCTAGAACTCTGTGTGGCATTGACCTGCTCTCTGATCTGAGCTGCTGTTAACCTGCGATTTCTGAGGCTGGTGACTCGGATGAACTTCTCCTCCGCAGCAGAGGCGACTCTCGGTCTGCCTTTCCAGGGCCGGTCCGCATGTGAGCCCGTTTCTTTGTAGCGCTTGATGGTCTTTGTGACTGCATTTGGGGACACTTTCAAAGTTTTCCCAATTTTTCGGACTGACTGACCTTCATTTCTTAAAGTAATGATGGCCGCTGGTTTTTTTTTACTTAGCTGCTTTTTTCTTGCCATAATACAAATTCAACCTCTTTGTGTCACGGACTAACCGGAGATGAAGCAGAAGACTTAGCAGTTAGCCCTGTAGCGTGGATGGTAAACCCAAACGCGGAAGTAGCGCGAGTAGGCAGGATAACCACGCAAGTTATTCTTAGAACTCTCCCGAAGCGAGAGCAAGAGTTTACACAAATAAACCCGCGTTCTAAGTACACACACCCAATCAGAAGCGATAACCCAAGAAAGTGAGTACTCACGTTTGGACGAGCGAGGCGACGGCGAAAGCACGGGCATAACTCAATGACTGAGCGATGTGATGCGTCATCTTGTTTCCTTTTATGCTTCCTGAAACCCGACCGTATTACTTCCGGGTCCTAGTGCCGGTCGTGTTATGAGTGTGCATGACAGTACCCCCCGTCCAGGACCGACTCTCGACGGTCCTGGGGTGGAGGATACCCGACGACGGTAGTCCCGGATGAGTTCGGGGTCTAAGACGAACCGAGCCGGAATCCAAGATCTCTCCTCGGGACCGTAACCTTCCCAATCCACCAGGTACTGGAGCCCTCTGCCCCGAGGACGTGAGTCAAGGATCCGGCGAACGGTGTAGGCGGGACCACCCTCAATCATACGGGGAGGAGGAGCAGGGTGGGTGGGTGGAACCATAGGTGAGGTGTGAAGGGTTTGAGCTGGGAGGTGTGGAATACCGGATGGATCCGGAGCGCCGCAGGCAGCTGGAGCCGGTAGGTGACAGGGTTAATCCGGAGATTGATGCGGTATGGTCCGATGAATCTGGGTGATAGTTTCCTTGACTCAGTCTGCAGGTGAAGGTTTTTTGTTGAGAGCCATACCTTATCACCTACTTGGTACATTCGTCCCGGTGGGTGTCGACGGCGATGTTGCAGGGTGTAGCGGCGATTGGCCTTTTGAATGGCTTGGTTGGCTTGTCTCCAAAGCCGTCGACACCGACGAACCAACTGTTGGGCCGACGGCACTTCCACCTCCGGCTCCTGATGATCGAACATCGGAGGTTGGAAGCCGTAGCATACCTCAAATGGGCTTAGGTTGGTGGCAGAAGATAGGTGGAGGTTGTGTGACAGCTCAGCCCAAATGAGGTAGCGGGCCCAGGAGCACTGGCGATCAGCAATAAAGCATCTCAGGTAGCGCTCCAGTTGTTGGTTGGTTCGCTCCGTCTGACCGTTAGTCTGTGGGTGGTAACCGGAGGACAGACTGCAGGTGGAATTGATCAGACGGCAGAAGGCCTTCCAGAACCGGGACGTGAACTGGGGCCCCCTGTCCGAGACGATGTCCTTTGGGAACCCATGCAGGCGGACTACGTGCTCTAATATCAGCTCAGCGGTCCTTTTAGCTGACGGGAGTCCGGAGAGGGCCACCAGGTGAACAGCTTTGGAGAACCGGTCGACGATGGTGAGGATGGTGTCCTTTCCTTCCGAAACCGGCAGGCCCGTGATGAAGTCAACGGCAATGTGTGTCCAGGGTCGGCGGGGAACCGGAAGTGGTTGAAGTTCCCCGGGTGATGGTCTGTTGCTGTCCTTGGACCTGGCACACACTGGGCACGCCTGGACGAACTCATCTACGTCCTTCTTCATACTGGGCCACCAGAAAGCACGTTGTACAAACAGTAGGGTCCGCCGTCTCCCGGGGTGTCCTGAAAGGGGGGAGGAGTGTCCCCACTGAAGCACTTCGGCCCTGATGGCGTTGGGGACGTAGAGTCGGCCAGGCGGCACACCTGCTGGTGCGGTCTCCGTAGCTTGTGCCTGGCGAACCCTCGTCTCCAGGTCCCACCTGAGCGGTGCGAGGATCTTGGTGGCTGGTAGTACAGGCGCGGGGTCCGCCCGGGGGACGTCTTCCTCGTGTTGTCGGGAGAGGGCGTCGGCTTTGGTGTTCTTGGACCCCGGGCGGTATGACAGGTGGAAATTGTAATTTTCAAAGAATAGTGCCCATCGCGCTTGTCTGGGGTTCAACTGTTTTAACGTGCGGATTGTAATGAGGTTTTGGTGGTCGGTCCAGACGATGAACGGCTCTCTGGCGCCCTGGAGCCAGTGTCGCCATTCCTCCAAGGCCCACTTTATGGCCAGCAGCTCGCGGTCCCCTACTCCGTATCGCTGCTGAGTGGCGTCAAATTTCTTGGAGAAAAAACTGCAAGGATGCAGTTTTTGGTCTGGACCTCGCTGGGAGAGAACAGCCCCGGCGCCCACATCCGAAGCGTCCACCTCCACAACGAATGGTTTATCAGCATCCGGGTGAAGGAGGATGGGAGCAGTGGTGAAGCGGCGACAGAGCTCATGGAAGGCGGAGACAGCAGTTGGGGTGAGATTGAAAGGGTGAGATGATGGGCGGGTCAGAGCGGTTAGTGGCGCTGCAACGGTACTGTAGTCCCGGATAAAGCGGCGATAAAAATTGGCAAACCCGAGAAATCTCTGGAGTTGTTTAAGAGTCTTGGGTAGGGGCCAACGGGCCCACAACTTCCAACTTCCAATTTCTGCGGGTCCATGGCCACACCCTGGGGCGAGATGACAAAACCCAGGAACGTGGTGGAGCGCTCGTGGAAAGCGCTCTTCTCCAACTTACAGTACAGCTGGTGGGCGAGCAATCTCTTTAGAACCGCTCTGACATGCTGGATGTGCTCGTTGAGTGTTCGGGAGTAGATGAGGATGTCGTCCAGATAGACGAACACCCAACGGCCTAACATGTCTCTGAGAACGTCATTTATGAACTGTTGGAAAGCGGCAGGTGCGTTGGAGAGACCAAACGGGATGACCAGGCTTTCGTAATGTCCTGTGGGGGTGATGAAGGCCGTCTTCCACTCATCGCCCTCTCTGATGCGCACCAAGTTGTAGGCGCTCCGGAGGTCCAACTTAGTGAAGATGGTTGCACCAGAGAGGGCGTCCAGGGCAGAGTTGGTAAGAGGCAATGGATGTCGGTTTTTTATGGTAATATTGTTGAGCCCCCGGTAATCGACACAGGGACGTAGACTACCATCGCGTTTCTTCACGAAAAAGAACCCCGCAGCGGCAGGTGAGGAGGAGGGCCGGATGGAACCATGGCGAAGTCCACTGGAAACATACTCCTCCATCGCCTGCGTCTCGGTGTTGGACAATGAATAGAGATGGCCGCGGGGTGGTGTCGCACCTGGCTGAAGATCGATCGCAAGGTCGTATGAGCGATGAGGTGGTAGATGAGTCGCACGTCTCTTACAAAAGACTTCAGCCAGGTCCCGGTAGTCTAGCGGGATTTTATCTGTGTCGACATCGGGGGGCTCGGACTCCCTAGAGCACGTCCCAGCCTCGGCCCGTAGGCAAAGCTCAGTGCAGGTCGGCCCCCATTGGAGGATCCGGCTTTGGGTCCAGGATATGAGCGTGTCGTGCTGCAGCAGCCAAGGGTGTCCGAGGATGATAGGTGGTGAGGAGATAGTGGTGGTGTAAAACTGGATCTGTTCTTGATGTTGGTTAATGATGAGGGTGATAGGTTGGTTTTGAGAGGATATGGGGCTGGAGGAGAGAGGCCGACCATCGACTGATGTAATGGTTACAGGCTGGGATAACGCCTCAATCTTTATCCCCAATTTTTTGGCATAGGAAGAGTCAATGAAGTTACCTTCTGCCCCGGAGTCGACGAACGCGGTACTTCCGACCCGTTTGTGGCCAAACTGGAGATATACTTTAACCGTGAGACGGGAATCATTGGTCGTGGTGGTGGAGAGGGACATGGGACCCGGTGAGTTCCTCCCATTTCTCACCGGGGCTGCGCGTTTCCCGGCCGCAGAGGACAGATGGCCCGATGATGGGCTGAAGAACCACAGTACGCGCAGAGCCCCTCTCTGAATCGGCGTTCCCGTTCTGCAGCGGTCAAGGAGGCGCGCCCTAATTGCATGGGTTCCCCGACTCCTGTGTCAACCCCGGCGGGAGGTGGAGTACCGACGGTCCTGGTGGATGCTGCAGTGAATGGGGCGTGAACTTCTGGAACTGGTGAGCGGGAGAGGAAGGGCGTGGTGTGTGGTAGTGCAGTCATGGTGGGTGGCAGGGTACGAGGAGGTGGCTTGGGGCGAACGAGCAGCCGTTGGTCGATCCGGAGGGCGAGTTGAATTAAACCCTCCAAGGTAGCTGGAAGCTCTCGTCCGGCGAGCTCGTCTTTAATCCGCGCAGCCAGTCCCTCGTAGTAGGCCGTCCGGAGTGCGGAGTCTCCCCAGTCGGTCTGTACGGCGAGAGTACGAAACTCCGCGGTGTAACGGCTCACGGACGACCCTCCCTGCTTTAGATGATACAACTTGGAGTCGGTCTCCACCTCAGCAGCTGGATGTTCCAAGGTGAGCTTGAGCTGGCGGGTGAACTCGGTGTAGGAGTAGGCGACATCTGAATCCGAACGAAGAACCGCCGTGGCCCACTCAGCTGCCTGCCCGGATAGCAACGAGAAGAGAAGAGCAATGCGCAGTCGGTCTGTGGAGTATCTGGTGGAATTAAACTCAAACACAAGATCCAACGCAGTTAGAAAAACACTGCACTTCCCATCCGTGCCATTCCATTTATCCGGTAAAAATAGAAAAACATCAGAAGGTGGAGAGGGAGTTGGCGGCGCAGCAGCCGCTGCGATGGGCGTGGCCACACCCGGCTGAGCGGCCGCCCCGCGGAGGACCGCATTCTCCTGTCGCAGCTCCGCCACCTCGCGGCGCAAGGCCGCGACGCCCTGGAGCTCCGTGCGGAGCGATGCAACCTCACCACGGAGCTGATCGATCAGCTTAGCATGCTGGCCAACCACATCGCAGAGGTGAGCAAACTCCGCTGGGTTTACTGCCGGTGGCTCAGTCATTCTGTCACGGACTAACCGGAGATGAAGCAGAAGACTTAGCAGTTAGCCCTGTAGCGTGGATGGTAAACCCAAACGCGGAAGTAGCGCGAGTAGGCAGGATAACCACGCAAGTTATTCTTAGAACTCTCCCGAAGCGAGAGCAAGAGTTTACACAAATAAACCCGCGTTCTAAATACACACACCCAATCAGAAGCGATAACCCAAGAAATTGAGTACTCACGTTTGGACGAGCGA